>CM038225.1:86024099-86616404 GCA_021442155.1 Cymbidium sinense | reverse complement strand
CTATTTTAGTTTATCTATGTTTTGATTTGATGGTGATAATTATTTTTAAAAAATACTAAAAAAATATCCAAAAATTGTTTTGAGTATTTTATTAAAAAATATGATTTGTCTGCAAAAACAAAAAATAGAAACACTTAAAAAATACAGTAAACAAATATATTCTTAAAAAATAACATAAAAAATAAAAAATAAAACAAAACAAAATTGATCTCAAATAGACCATAATATTACTCTGTGTTTAAGTGATTTCAACTCTGAAAACTCATAAATGTTCATTCTCTTTGCCTTGTTTCTTCAGTAACTAGAAGATATTTTGCATATTCTATTGGTACAATTATCATGATAAAAAATTTCACTTATTTTATATGAAATTAACATTTTATCATAGAAATAATTTTTAAAATGTTACACAAAGTAGTGTGTAGATCGTACTTGGGTGAAAGAGCTTAGGTGACCATATGCAAGGGACGGAGGTTGGGCAATCTTAATTAGGCAAATATAATCAAGTAACAGTAGTTGAGCCACCATAGTCGAGCGGTGGAGGTCAAACACCATAGTTTAACATCAAAGGGCAAGTAAATATAGTCCTTGAGATTTATAGTCATATTAAACCTTAAAATAGATCGTCTTTATTCATTCAAACATTCATGCATTTAGCACAATTATAAGATTTTCCTACTTTGAAAAGTAATTTCGAATCTCTTATATTTTATTTGTGTTATTTTATGTTGGATCTTTGATTTACATACCAATCATTTAAAAACAATGATGCTTATCACCTTGTAAATAAATTGTATGTCACAAACTTCATAGATCAAGTAAGGTTATGCTTAAAAATACAATTGATGCATGTTAAACATGAACCTCATCATATTAAAGTTTTCAAAATCTCTTAATAATTTTTTTATTTATGTCAAATATTGGCAAATTTATCATATTTAATAATTAATAAACTAATTTAGATAGTCTTTGCTCTGAATGTTCTAATTGCAATAATTATACATGCAATATAATAATTAATAAACTAATTTAGATAGTCTTTGCTCTTAATAGTTTTTAAAATGCAAAACCCATTCTTCTCGTTGCAAGATTTTTTAATGAATTTTAAATTTTTTTTGGGTATCTGCTATGGTTTCAAGGGTAAATTATACATTTTTAGGCTAAATTTTTAAATTATGCCTAATTATAACTTTAATTAGCAAATTAGACACGACAAAAAAAATAATTAGGGTAAAGTCGTTGAACGAGGGACTAGCTTGTTCTTACATTAGGGAAATCTGCCCCTCATGATTCAAATCTATTTTTTTCTCTTACTCACGGGTATTACATAAAACCTACCACGGAGAATTTCATGCCATCTCTGATCGTGATGAGTGGGCAGAACACTTCATTGGTAGCAACTACCTATAGTACCATCCACCAAATATCAAGAGAAAGCCCGGTCGGCCATGTACAAATAGATTCAGAAATACTATGAACGAGAATACTACAAAAATTAACAGGATTTGTAGTGTATGTAAAAATATTGGGTATAACAGAACAACGTGTCCGCAAGCTCGACATCGTGGAATATAAACTTGTGCAGGGTCTTCTCAATTATCATGATAGTTATAATCTTGTTGCAATATTAGTTACCTTGCCGTTGTTTCAGTTCAAGTTGTTGCAGTAAATCATGTTTGCTTGTGATAGTTATTTCTGCTTCCTCTAAAATGGTTGTTGTTAGCTTATAGTAAATCATGTTTATTTTTTATATTTATTCGTGCTATCCCTAAGATGGATGTTGTTAGATTGTAGTAAAACATATTTGTATGTGATAATTAGTTGTGCTTCCAGTAAATTAGATGTTGGTAGATAGTAGTAAATCATGTTTGTTTTTTTAGTTATTTCTGCTTCCTATATAATGATTGTTGTTATTAGATTGTAGTAAATCATATTTGTATGCTTGTTTTTTTAGTTATTAATGCCTTTCCGTAGTTTCTACACCTGTTCCTGTTAATATTGTACTTTAGTGCACCAGCTTTCATGTAGCCATATTCTATTTTTTTCTCTATAGCTTTGCTCTTTCCATACTATAATTGTATTATTATATGTGTAATGCCTAAATTATTGTAGGAAGGATGTTGCCGAAGAAGATGCCCTAGAGACAGGCGAGGAAGCTGTGGACTCTGACCCTCCACCGGTTGAAATGCACCCTAGTATAACGACTCATATGGTAAGCATAGTGCAGCTCAACCTGATTTGGTAAGGTTTTCTTTATTCAAGCTGTGTATATGGATTATCCCTACAATATTGCATACTGAGTTAGATTTCTTTACTATGCAGGCTTCAATGCTGGAGGCTGCATCTCATTTACTTATGTTCAGAGTATGGTCAGTAAATTATCCTAGATTTATGAGCACTTTGCGAGCAGCTAGATTGGACTGTGTTTCAAATGCAGTACATTCACTTAGATCACCACTTGCTCATAGCCTTCGTGGAACGTTGGTCTTCACAAACAAATATGTTCCACTTGTTCATTGGAGAGATGAAGATTACACTGCAAGATATTGCTATGATTCTGGGTGTTCAAATAGATGGTCCACTTATTGTTGGTAGGAATGTTATTGGTGGAGGCAAGCAATGGGCATCTTGGCCAGATTGTTGTGATGAGTTGATAGGAGCACATCTAGAGCCGCATACTATATACCACGATCCGATCTAGCCTCATATCACACCAGAGTTCTGAATGGGATAGGTGCATGCACAAACTTAGTTGCCTCTATGATGGCTGCATTGGACATATTACAGGGATTCTTACCTAGATCTCCTAGAGCTTTAGTTTACTATGCATGTCAGAGCATACATAATATTTGCTATTAGTTGTTTCCTTATGCTAGACACATCTGGCTCGGAGGTTCACCTGCAATATCTGCCCTTGCTGGAGGATGTTGACACGTTTAGGGAGTTCTCATAAGGATCAGCTGTGCTTGCTCATTTGTATAGGGAGCTTCATGAGGCAATGAAGTCGAAACACACGAATATGGTTGGTTGCCTACATTTACTGTAGGTTTGGGCATGACAGCACATTCATGTAGGCAGATCTACGTTGCCTATTCCATATCCTATAGACACAGATGGTCTGAGTGTGGGATATCATTGGAATGAAGGGTATGTCAGAGAGATGACACCAGCCCACATCAGAGTCTACAGAGATGAACAAGATGGCCTGCTGCAGAGTCAGGTGCGTTGCTTTGTAAATTTATTTTTTAAGTCCATTATTATATGTACACAACAGAGCTAATATTCCTTTCAAACAACGCATGTGATCTAGGAGTCATATGGACTTCAGCTTCGTGCATGTGTCGCAGATGTATGCTTATGGGGTGATGAGATATGGCTGGCTAGAGTACCATTGATTAGTTGAAAATGAGTTGAGTGGCACCTTCCCGATGGTGTGCTCAGGTAGTTCGGCCTTCCACCTATGATTGATGTAGCACCGACAGATTCTGCCTTCATGCGAGTGGATGGTTGAGGGAAAGCCGATGTGGATTGGATCGATTACCATTAGATGTACATTTCATAGTGGGAGAGCAGACGTGATTTAGTTGTGGTGGTAGATTCATCCCGGTGAGGAGCGACCATTAACAATACGTGAGATGGTATGATTGCACACTCTACATCTTGAAGGCCTACAATTCTCCCGCATATTATCCTCGAGCATTATTTTATATATAATTGAATCATATTATCACTTATATAGAGCCAACTCTATATCTTGACCATACTTTCATCACTCTAAAATTAAAATAGTTTATATTTAATATTATTATTTTTCACATTTATTTTGAGCATCATTTCACCATCTTACATCATTTTGCATGCAAATCAAGTAATAATAATAATAATAATAATAATAATTTTATAAATATCAATATACTATATTTAAAATTGAAAGCAATTGATATTATACATTTATATATTAATGGCCATTTAATATTTGTCATTTTAGTGTCAAAATAATTCAAAGCATCTACATGAAAATATATGTTTTTTTTATAGACATTAGTATTAGTGATATATTTGATGTATTATTAATAATTTGAGCATTATATAAATAATTATTAAATGTATAAATATATACAAATTACATATGTATTAAAATCTTTTTAGAAAATATTTTACCTCGTACGAATCGGCATAATTCCGAATCACGAAGCGAATTAGACGGCTGCTGATGGTAGGAATGAAGATAACATGATTTACATGGGCAAAGCAAGTTCGGTGATTTTCTTCGTCTCTTTGGATTCGGCCATTCAGTTAAATCGTGTAGATGTGGGGCTGAGCCTTACCGTTTTATAGATGAGATATAAAAGGGAAGAATTAATCAAAAAAAATGTCATTTTTAGAAAAATAAAACAGATAATTAATAAAAGTTGTAAGAATTAAAGAGGGATTTTCGGGTTTCCAAAAATATAACAGATGGTGATAAAAATTTAATTATTTGCATCAAAAATATTTTGTTTCTGTTTTATCTTTTTCTTTTTATCACCTTGCTTTTAAGGTGTTTTTCTAGGGCTACGTTTGCTTTCATTCCATCAGATTAATGCCTCACAAGCCATTGGTAAATTCTACGTCCCTGCTATACATGATAACGGTATCTGGGTTTTCCTCTTCCTGCTTCATTCTTTCATCTCCATTGATGAAATATCCTTCTTTTTCTTATAATTTGTTTTTTTTTTTCTCTTACCTTTTTGCTAGATTTTTGCATTTTTTTGGACTATTTTGGATAGGTTAGTAGCAGTTTGGGTTTGGATTTAGGAATCGTGTTGTTGGTTCTGGAGAAAAATAAACCTTTTGTTTCAATGCAAGTGATATATTTTCTGGAAGGATAGGGTTGGGGATTCCTGGTTTGGTGAAATCTTTTGATCTTTAATATGCTTGAGATGAGTTGAGTTGGGATTTGCAGCAAATAGTTTGTTTTCTCAAGCTGTTTTTTTGTTTAATAATTCTACTTATTTGTGCAGTTTTTAGATATTTTTCTTGGCTGAAGCAGATCTAATGCGCATAATGTTACATCCATTTCTTGTTTCTGCTGATTTAGGCTTCGTTTGGCTTTTGGTTCACGAAAATTTGGTTTAAAAGTATTTTAAAACTATTTTACTTTTGAAAAGGACTAAAACGTCAGTGAGATGGAGCTAAAATGCAGTTTTAAAAAACACACTATTCAAACGGGTATCAAAATTAAAAATTCACGCTCTCAAAAGTAAAATGCACTAAAAAAGCTCTCCCAAACGAAGCCTTAGGCTGATATGTCTGTGATGTCGAAGGTTATATGCACATAATTAAAAATTATTTTGAAGTAATTGTTATTTTCTTCAATAGACATTAAATTGCATCCTTTTGAGTAAAATCAGATCGATAGATATCCGGAAGAAAATTTGATCAAATTTAAGGATATAGATCAATTCTATAATTATTTATGTACGAGGTGATGGCATGATATTTGATATGCATAATAAATAAAAAATCTTGCAAAAATATGATATTAGAAAAAAAGAAAAAAATTATTGATCACCTAATTGAGTTAAACTCTAATTATAATTAAATTATCTTAGATTATAAAAAGTTAATTAGGTTCATCATGTAGAAAGATCTGCAAGCTAGAGAGGAGATGAGAGAGAGATAGGAGAGAGATAGAATGAAGTATCGCAGCTTTGATAATAATTTTTCTAACACACTCATATTACAATGCGTGATAATTCCTATATAGCAGCGGCAGATGAAACTGCATGTGAGGAGGTTACATTTCACGGTGTCGTGAAGTTGGTTGCGTTGCACGTAGTGTGGATGCCGTTAGAGGAGGGAATCCACAGCTTACACGTGGTAGCGGTTTTCGTCCGGCGAGGTGGAGAAGATGAAACGATTGTTGTTGTCCCCGAATCTCGCAGCCGCGTGGTAGCGGTTTTCTGAGGTGGAGAAGATGAACAGTTGTTGCCTCATAACCGATCCAATGTTTGGACCGTGAGGTTGAGTACGTAGATGGATGAAGCGGGGTTGGCGTGGTTTGGTGAGAATATCGCTATTTGGTCTTGTGGATAGATGATGAATTTGTATTTCTTTTCTTTGCGATGTGATCTCGTATAAAGTGGTAGTCGATCTCGATGTGTTTTGTTCTTGCGTGGAGGATGGGATTTGTTGCGATTGCCATTGTTGAGGTGTTATCACAGAATAATGGTGTAGCTTCAGCGGTTGGAATTCGAGTTGAGTGCTAGCAGAGCCGATTATTTCATTGTGGCTGCAGCTAGTGCTCTATACTCGATGGAGGAGCATGCGGCGGTGTCTTTTGAACTTTCCACGAGATGAGAGTTGGGCGAGGAAGATGCGAGAATCCGGTGGAGGTCGTTGTTGGTCTCCGGTCGAATCTGAATAAGCTTGAAGTTTGAGGTCCCCCTGTGTGATAGGTAGGCCATGTTTAGATGTTCCTTGCAGATAGCGTAAAACCCTTTTAAGTGATTGAGAGTGTGTGGTAAGTGGGTTGTGCATATGTTGACATAGGTGGTTGACAGCCAAGGCTATGTCCGGTCGGGTGATGGTGAGATATTGGAGGGATCCAACGATACGTCGATATTCTGAGGGATCGGGTGCTGCTGCACTGGACTGTGAGGAGTCGGTTGTTCGGTTGGAGATGGGTGTTGGAGCGCTTTTGCAATTTGTCATGCGTCAGAGGCGAGATGTGGTTTGAGTGAGGTGGAGTTTGTTGGTGGCGTGGTGCACGTGAATTCAGGAAGGTGGAAAGCAAGGCCAATATCTTTTAGATTTCTGCAGATTGGAGATTTTGGAGGATGCGAAATGACTTTGGAATTGGAGCCAGAATGAGGATGTCGCTCAAGGAGGAGATAGTGCGGTTGTTGTTGTTGGAGGTATGTAAGAAAGAGCGTGGCTGCTAATAATGAAACCAAGGTGTTTGAGGTTCTCGGTAAAGGTGGAGTACCATTGCCGGGGGGATTGTTTAGGACCGTAGATTGCTTTTCGAAGTAAGCATACATGATGTGGTAGTTGATTGTCGAGAAAACCTGGTGGTTGAGCCATATATATAGTGTCGTGGAGGAGCCGTGGAGAAAGGCATTGGACGTCTAGGCTGAAACGCCATTGATGGTGGAGTGCTAGTGTAAGTAGAAGACGGATTGTGGGCATTTTAGCGACTGGACTGAAAGTTTCGAAATAGTGGATCCCGTATTCTTGCTTGAAGCCTTGAGCCACTAAGCGAGCTTTGTAGCGGGCTATGGATCCGTCGGAGTGGTATTTGGTCTTGTATGTCCATTTGCAACCTATAATTGTTTGGTTTGCTGGTGGTGGGACTAGTGTCCAGGTTGCTTGTTGTTGAAGTGCCAGAAATTCTTCGGACATGGCTTTCCTCCATTCAGCGTGTTTTATTGCTTGAGTGTAGCATGTGGGTTCTGTGGTAGTATGCTGGTGTAGGAGATTAAAAATGACTTTCGGTTTCCAGTGGCCTGTTTGAAGTCTGGTTTTCATTGGGTGTATGGGTGGTGGTATTGGGGTTGGGTTGTCCATTTCCATTGGTTGTGATTGTTGAGGAGCTTCGGTTGTATGAGTGGTGGTGATTGGTTTGATTGGTTGGGGTGTTGTATGCTGCTTTGGGCGAAGTTGAGGGATAGGTGTTAGGAGAAGTGGCGGTGTGACTGGTGGTTTGGATTGTAGTGAAGGTTGGGTAGTATGAGAAGTGGGTTTAAAATGAAATGTAACATGGCGTGATATCATGATGCGGTTGGTGGTGGGGTTGTAGCATTTGTATCCTTTGTAGGTTTGGGAGTAGCCGATGAAGATACATAGAGGCGCTTTAGGGGAGAGTTTATTAGTGTTGGTGGAGTTATGGAGGGGAAAACAGGTTGAGCCGAAGACTTTTAGATGAGAGTAGTTGGGGACTTTCTTGTAGAGAGCTTGATAAGGTGAGCGTAGATGGAGTGTCTTTGTAGGGAGGCGATTGAGATGTACTCTTGTAAGTCTTGCGTCCATCAATTTTGGTGGAAGGTTTGCGGTGTGTAGTAGAGTTCTGCGTTCAATGATGTCGATGTTTCCTTTCGGCCACACCATTTTGTTCGAGTGTATAGGGGCAACTGCGTTGATGGATGATACCATGATTGATGAGGTAATTATGAAGTGTATTGGATAGGAATTCACCTCCACCATCTGTACGGAGTGTTTTAATGGACTTGGAGAAATGTGTTTGTATCATTTTATGTAGTTGTTGGAATTTGGTGGCTACTTCGTGTTTGTAGGTGAGGGGAAACATCCATGTGAATCGAGAATAATCATCAATAAATATGACATAATATTTGTAGCCTTTGTATTGAAATAGTTGGTGAGGGTCCCCATACATCAGAATGAATAAGTTCAAAAGGATATTTAGTTTTACTAGTGGATTTAGGGAAAACAAGTTTGTGACTCTTTGACTGAATACATACATGACAGAGAGATGAGTTTGATTGTATGCGAAGGTGCTTGTTTTGTAGCGAGATCTTTCTACACATCAAAAGTGACAATTTGTCCCAAAAAAAGAAAGCAGCGTTTAATACAAAACGACAAATGAGAAACAAATTTTTTTTTAAGAAATAAAAAAAGCATATTATAATCACATTATAGTTATACATAGTAAATATGTATACAGTATATATATATATATATATATATATATATATATATATATATATATATATATAGTAAATATAGTAATTATATATAAATATAAAAGTGAGTAAAATTGACTGATTAATGAGCTAATTATCAAACCAATTTTACTCACTTACACATTTATATATACTTATTATGTGTATATAAATACTATATATATATAATTGCTACATTTGAAAGATATTCAGTAATTTTAGGTACCTAATTTTTTAATTTATCTCTTTTCATAAATGAACATTTGATAAATAAATATGCACAGACATAAATAACAGTTGCACGCAAATATACGCTTTATAAAATTTATTTTTTTTATACATTCAAATACTATCTTCATCATAATATCTCGATATAAACGTTATTTATTTATTCTTTGAAAAAAGCTATTTCTTTAATTTATATATATTATGATAATATATATATATATATATATATATATATATATATATATATATATATATATATATATATATATATATATATATATATATATATATATATATATATATATATATTATATATGTCATCTAGAAAACCATCGCGGTAGAGTGAAAGTTCTTACTGGCCTTGTCATTAGTCCACAGTAATTAATGGCGAACAAAGACAGAATTTTAACCCTCAAAAGAGGGGAAAAACTTGATAAAAGCTTCCTATGTCTGTTTGAGTACAAAGTCTTCACGATTAGATTCTGATTACATATGAGGACAAAATGATCGTTGTAATAGTTCTGTAATAGGTGGAATCAGGGGACAATTGCGATGATGGTGGTTGATGTCCGTCGGCGGTGTGGCCTTGCTTGGAGGATCTTGAGCTTCTTCTTCCTTCTTAGGCTTCTCCTTCCTTTGTTTGGATTCTTCCTCTTCTTCTTGGGCATTGTGGCGGGGACGGCGGTGGCGGCGGTGGTGGTTGACGGATTGGCGGTGGCTCCTCTTCTTGTTTGACTCTCTTCTTCCCTTCTCCTTTCATGTGAGGGATAGAGTTCTATTTATAGATGGGAGGAGGCGTTTAATTTATGCAAAGTCCGTACCACTCCTCGATGGACGGCTTAGAATGGTTCCGATCATTTGATGTATTTTGAGCATTTGGATGCCCAAATGAAGTCGATTATGAGATCTTAGGCTCGTTAGATCCGCTCGTCGAGAGCCTTCGATTTGACTATAAACACTCTATATTTAAGAGCTATTTTGGGATGTAATTGATATCCCAAAGATTCCAAGGATATTTTAGTCTTAATCTCGATCGGAAATCGGTCTTTTGATATTAAGATTGGACTTTGATTAGCGGTATTTTGAGCACCATATCAGTTGCCTATTTTTTGGATGAGATTTAATCATCAAAATATATCGTCACAACGATATATTTCAAATATTCATCCAAGATTACGATTATGGAAGCAAATCTACGGTCTTTGGCATGAGATTACGAGGTTATTATTTGGATGCTCCGCGAAAGTTTTGGGCATTTTTTTGGGTGTAGCGCGGCCTATCGGCGAGGGCTTCTGCCGGCGCCTGCTGGCGTGCAGGCGCGCGGACCGCCCTGGCGCGCGAGGTTGCAAACAGCGCCGATGGGCGGGCCCATCGGTCAGACTCGCCACGCAGCCGGGTCGCGGAACAGCGCGGCCGCTCTGCGGGTCGGCCGCGCGAACGGCGCGGCCGGCGTCGTCCGCGGGCCGCTCTGCGGGTCAGGCGCGGTACGCGCGTCGGCGGTCGCGTCGACGGGCCGCGTTGCAGGTCGGGTCGTCGACGGTTCGGGTCGCGACGCCGGGTCGCGCGACGGTTCGGGTCGTGCGACGCTTCTCCGACGGTTCGGTCGCGCGACGTCGTGCGGCGGTCAGGTAACGCGGCGGTTCGGGCGCGCAGATGGGCCCGGGCGGATGGGCGCGGTCGCGTGCGCGCGCCCTGCACCCGCGCGCGCGTCTGCGCGCCCGCGCGCGTCCAGCGCGTCTGCGCGCCGTGGCGCGCGCCCACGGCTCCGGCGCAGCCCACGGTGACCGGGAAGAATTTAATGCGTTTTTGAGGGTTTTACCCTTTTACCCTTGTGAGGGCTATATAAGGTGAGGGAGAAAGGCATACCTTTCCCTCTCCCTTTCTTCTTGAGTGAAAGTCCTTTGGTGGCGTCGAGGAGGCGTCAAGACCTGGTCATCGAGCTCAGTTCTCCCACGAAGGGGTGTAAACTAATCGGACCGGGGTTGAAGCGATCAAGACCAGCGTTCATGCAAGGCTCAGTTTCTCCCGAAGGGTGTAAACTAATCGGACCGGCCAGATTGGAGGCGATCAAGGCCGAGTCATCTGGCTCCATTTCTGAAAGGGGTGTCTAACCGTCCGGGATTGGAGGCGATCAAGACCCGTAGTCATACAGGCTCCAGTTTCTCCCCGAAAGGGGTGTAAACTAACCTAGTCGGACCGACCGGGGTTGGAGGCGATCAAGACGCGTTCATAGGCTCAGTTTCTCCCGAAGGTGTAAACTAACCTAGTCGGACCGATTGGAAGCGATCAAGACCCGTGTCATCTGTGGCTCCGATTTCTCCCGAAGGGGTGTAAACTAATCGGACCGGCCGATTGGGCGATCAAGACCGTGTCATCAAGCTCGTTTCTCCCGAAGGGTGTAATAACTGTCGGACCGCCGGGATTGGAAGCGATCAAGACCGTAGTCATACGAAGGCTCGATTTCTCCCGAAAGGTGTAAACTAACCTAGTCGGACCGGCCGGGGTTGGAAGCGATCAGACCGGTTCATCGACAAAGTTCTCCCGAAGGGATGTAAATCCATCGGACCGGCAGGATTGAGGCGATCAAGGCCGATGCGTCGTGGTTCCGGTTTCCGGCCTCGTCAGTTCGCCGTGACCGTCGGGTTAGGAAGGCGGTCAACGGTGGTCGTTATTCGGTTTCCTGTTTCAGCCTCGTCGGCCGTCCGGGTTGAAGCGAGCACCCGGCGGGTTCGACATTAATTCGGCGATGGACCCGGTGGTCAGCGAGATTACAGCGATAATTGGTAACCGAAATGGTGATAACCGGCGGGATTCGGCGATGGCCGGACGGTGGCGACGCAGTGATGGCCGGCGGCGGCGGCGACGTGGTGGGCGGCGAGTTGGTAGCGACTATGGTGGATGGCAATACCGGCGGCAGTGGCGGTAGGTGGCCGGTGAAGATGCCGGCGATAGTGGTAATGGCGAAGATTGCCGGCGGAGTTCAACAGTTCAGATTGATAATGATGTGTTAACACGTTATGGATATAATTGAATCCGGATTTTGACCCATCAGTTGTTTGTCGAGTGTTACAGGAACACTGTGTAAGTGGGTACAAAGTTTTGACCTTTCTAGGTTATTGGTGAATATTATTATTCGTACCTGTATGGAAGAAGGCGTGGGAAGTCCAAGGACGACCTTTGACCTTTCACGAGTTTTGTCGAGTTTTGCTCGATGACATTAACGTATGGAAGAGGCGGAAGTCCACCAGGACCTTTGACCTTTCACGGGTTGTTCGAGTTTTACTCAATGGCGTTAACCGTATGGAAGAGGTGGGAATCACCAAGGCGTTTTGACCTATCTGTTGTTCGAGTTGAGTTTTTTCGATGGCGTTAACCCGTATGGAAGAGGTCGTGAAGTCCAAGGGCGTTTGACTATCCAGGTTGTTAGTCGAGTTTTACGATGGTGCCTATGGAAGAGGTCAAATTGAATCCGTTAAGTAGTCAGCGGTGGCGGCAGCGTCGATTTATGCGGATGGGCGACAATGGCGATGTGGCGAAGATGCCGGCGATGGTGGCAGCGATGACAGCGGCAGTGATGTATGATACCGGCGACAATGGCGATGGCCGGCGAAGATGCGCGATAATTGCAGCGATGGCCGGCGGCATAGTCGGCGATGATGGCAGCGACAATGGCGATGGCCGGCGAGATGCCGGATAATTGTGGCGATGGCGGCCGGTAGTCGGCGGTGGCCGGCGATGATGAGATTTTTACCCATCCGAGGTTGTTTGTCGAGTGTTATCGATGACGTGCTTTTGCGAGTGGGAAAGTTTTGACCTTTCAGGTTGTTTGTCGAGCTTTTGCTCGATGACGTGCTGCGTATGGAAGATCGCGAAGTCCACCAAGGCGTTTTGACCTATCTGGTTGTTTGTCGAGTGTTTACTCGATGGCGTTAACGTATGGAAGAGGTCGAATATTTGCATGAGCTGTAGCGAGTTGACCATTGATCTTTGCCTTTTGGGTTGTGTTGACTTGCTCATCTTTTGAGATTAAGAGTTGCCCCAGTTGGGGTATGTTCATGGTCAATTGATTCTTTTCCAATTGGCGTGGATATCTTTGTTGAATGGGCCTTTCGATTTCTTCTTTTGATGGTGTGTTCGTTCCTTGGGGTGCTTTTATGTCTCTCTGAGATTATCCAAATTGTTTTATGTGCATTAATAGCCTCATCGGTGAAGATTTGTGCTTCCCACGATGAACTAAGGCATATATGGACCGTGTCCCTCATGAGTGATGAGTAAAAGGCCACGGGGAGCCCTCAAGAAAAACTCCTCTTAATAGTTGAGTTTACTCCGGGTATTTGGCGAGCTTCTAAGGAGAACCTCGGAAGTATTCTTTAAGTGATTCACCCTGGATTACGTAGAATCGGAAAGATGGGAGGAATCTTTAATGATTCTCCGATTTGCGATGCATTCCACAAAGAATCGGCGAGTTCGTTAAAGGTATGGATGGATCCCCTTGGAAGAGAGTAGAACCAAGTGCGAGCTTGCCCTTTGAGGTAACGGGAAAGACGACAAGCGGTGTGTCGAGCTCGTTGGATATGCATGATAGTCTGTAATGGTCGATGTGTTCGTGGGTGGGTTATTGCCCCATCATAGGAATCAATGCTCGGAAGCTTGAAACCTACGAATTGGATGTTGAAGCTTGGTAAAGGTGAGACTCCTCATAACGCGGTGTGGGTGAAGATGATTTGCCTTGAAGGTGAAATTCATCTTGCATTAAGCGTTTACTTACGTGCGAATGTCATGTCGGCGGGATTAATGAGATGAGCATGTGTGAAGCTCAACAACGTCGATTGGATTAACCGGTTGGTAGCAGCGATGGATGAGTGGAACTAGCGATGTCAAGGAGATCGGCGTTACGGTCTCCATCGGAGGAACTCGTGTCGGGAGGATTAGCGTTTTGACCTCCTCGCAATAGCCGATCTTGGGGATATGTTTGTAGTTCGGCGTTGTAGTCCTTGCAAAAGCTGGATCATCTTATTTTGAGACTCCTCCATTCGGACCACGATCTTCCAAAGAGATTCCCGTTCAGCCCTCAACATGGCTTGGTTTAGGGATGGGTTTTGAGAATGACGGGGTTGGAGCGGGAGGTTCCATTATGGAGTGTTGTCATTATACGTGGATGTTCACGAATGAGGTTGAAGGGTTTTACTTCCACGAGGCGGCCAAGCATTGCGTCTTAGAAAACCGATGTAGAGTGAAAGTTCGCCTTAGCCTTGTCGATTAGTCACACACACAGGTAATTAAAGAGCGAACAAGAGACACTCCAGAATTTTTAACGTGGAAAACCTCAAAAAGAGGGGAAAAACCACGGGGCCTAGCCCAGTAAAAAGCTTCCACTATGTATCTGTTTCAGAGTACAGAGTCTTCCGATTCTGATTGAATTGCATATGAGAGGACCAACAACGATGATCGTTGTAATAGTTGGAATAGGTGGAGATCAGGACAATTAGCGATGATGGTGGTTGATGTCAGTCGGCGGGGTGTGACCTTGCTTGGAGGATCTTGAGCTTCTTCCTCCTTGCTTAGGCTTTTCCTCTTCTTCCTTGTTTGGATTCTTCCTCTTCTTCCTTGCTTGGACATTGGCGAGGATCGGCGGCAGCGGTGGCGGTGGTGGTTCGGCAGATTGGCGGTGGCTCTCTTCTTCACTTGTTTGACTCCTCTTCTTCTTCACTTCTCCCCTTTCATGTGAGGGATGAGTTCTATTTATAGATGGGAGGAGGCGTTTAATTTATGCAAAGTCCGCCACTCCTCTTGATCGGACGGCTTAGAATGGTTCCTTGATCATTTGATGTATTTTGAGCATTTGGATGCCCAGTCAATTATGAGATCTTAGGCTCGTTAGATCCATCGTCGAGCCTTCGATTTGACTATAAACACTCTATATTTAAGAGCTATTTTGGGATGTAATTGATATCCCAAAGATTCGAGATATTTCAGTCTTTAATCTCGACGGCTGAAATCAATTCTTTTGATATTAAGATTGACTTTGATTAGCGGTATTTTGAGCACCATATCAATATATAAAATACATTTGGATCAATTTTCAATGAATTTTACTTATTATGATCATATTTGACAATAATTTTTATTACTTTATAAAAAATATAAAAAAAACTACAATTAGATTTATTAAATCGTAGAAAATCATTTTAACATTTTTGTAATATTTATGAGTTCTTTTCTAACAAAATATTTTTCTCACAATAATTCTATTGCTATGTTCTATAATTATCTTAAATATCTTCTAAAGTATAAATATTATTTTAAAACATTACATCCACAATAAATGTCAATATCATAAGTACAAAGTTTAAATAAAAAATCTACAAAATACTTTTTAATTCTTCTTGAATTTTGTCTACTGGTGAATAGGACCCAGCCCAAATAACACAAATGTATACAAAACCTGCATCATTAAATGCAAATAAACAAAAGAAAACCCACCACCTGGAAACTAAAAGAAATCTTTGAATCCTTTCTGACAGGCCATCAGCAGAAGGAATCCATCTCATGGGAGGAATAAAAGAACTCAAAAGAGTAGAGAGAGAGAGAGAGAGAGAGAGAATAAATAAATAAATCAATCCTTCTAATCAAACAATACATAGAATTAGGGATAATAATAAAAGCAAATTTGATGTTCCATATGTACCAAAGAAAAAGATCTTAATAAAAGTTTACGATATGTGATTTCAAAAGTTTGAGATAAACAAATTATTTAAAAATTAATATATTTGATGAATGTTTACTTTTTTTTATTTTATAAAAATATTTTATTTAACTCTTCCAAGATCATATAATAAAATAAAGATAATGAGGCTCAATGATAGAGTTGCACATGTGCACATATCAATGCCAAGAGGATCAATGGTAAATCTCAACATGTTAATGCGACTATATGAAATTTTCTTTTAAAAATAAGTTATTAAAAGATTTATCAAAGTTCTTTTCCTTCACAGACTTTGAGCATTACCTAGGCCTATATGTAGCATAAAATTAAAAGTAGTATATATATGTATTAATTATATATATCAGGAAAGGTTGATAACGTTGCCAAAAAAATACCATTGCTCGCTGAAGATGTCATAGTTTTCAAAATCTCTTAATATTTTTTTATTTATTTATGTCAAATATTGGCAAATTGATCATATATAGTAATTAATAAACTAATTTAGATAGTCTTTGCTCTGAATGTTCTAATTTCTTTATAAATTTATTATTCGAAATCGAGTTCGCATGGTTTAGTTAAACATTGTAGGATCACTATTTATTGTAGTGTGCTACATATATAATGATTAACAAACATATTAAACAAGTATTAATTTACCTTAATATGCAAAATGTTTTCTAGTTACTGAAGAAACAAGGCAAAGAGAATGAACATTTATGATTAGCAATTGGGGATAGTTGCACCTTTGATAACTGTACCAATAGCATGAGTCGGTTGGGTGACCTGGGTCATAGATTTGCCATGTAATCTTATGCGTTTTCATAAGAAATAAGTGAGATTAATAGATTTTTAGTTGAGCTTTCAGAGTTGAAATCATTTAAACACAGAGTAATATCATTATGCACGTGAAAACCAAGCATCTTGTTGTCATTTTTCTTGTGCGAGAAATCTCACACCTCGCTGCTTTCTACATCTCTCACTAACAAATCTCACACAAATGGTCCTGCTCCCTTCCCACTCACTGCCAGGCTCACTAGCAAAGCTCCCCATGCTAATTTGACCACCCCAGCCAACCCATCTATCAAGCCAAATCCTCATCATTTTTTCTTCTCTTTTGCCTGTGACCCATGCATCAAACTCTCTCCCTCCACTCTCTTTCTCTCTCTAAATAGAGAAAGAAAGCTTTCCAAAACTCTCACAAACCCTCTTTCTCTTGCTCTCTGATCTCTCTTTCTTCTCATCCAAAACTTGCAACTGCTACTCTTTTGCCATGCTAAACTCTCAGTCGATCATTTCTTCCCTAAATCAGACCCTCTAATATTGTTCCACTTCTAACAGCGAAAAAAATCATCAAAGAAGTATTTATTGTTGCGAATTAAAAAATATATATATTCATTACTGTCTCTACATCGACCCTCACTCCTATAGGTAAAACTACAAAATGCCAAAATGCCAAAAAATTTTAAGTACTTATTTATGTTGCTTCAACATGACGAAAAAATTTACTATAAAAAAACTACTCATTTCTGTTGCTCAAAGAGGATAGAAAATTAGAATATTTTTTATGCACATTTTTAAGGCTTATGAGACGCTTCCTATAAGCACGGTAAGTGTAAAATTTCCTCCAATGTAGTGTCGTAAGCACCTACCATGTATGCTTTTTATAAGCATAGTGGGAATGCATTAGACTCTCGATGCATCCCTCTAAATGAGGATAATGCCGGAAGAGCCAGATTTAAAACTATAGTGATTACAATGGATCTTAAAATAATTTAATATAAACTAAACTTCAAAGTTAAAATCGAATATAAACTTACAATTACTTGAAGGTTTATATGTCGCTTCCCATAAGTGTGGTAGGTATGAAGACCTCTTAGCAGCTGTGTCAAAAAATACATATCATGAACACTTTTTATAAGTGTGGTAAGAAGGTTCGGCACTACCAAAGCAGCACCTTATGTAGGGGCAACATTGAGCTGTTGAAATGTTATCAAAATTTCATACTTGCAAAAAAAATTCAATATGGGAAACATGATATGATTCAAATCATGAAAACTAAGTTAACATAAATTTAAACTTGTTGTCATAATAAAAGATGAGATTGAAATAAATCTAAATTCGAAAGTTACTCTTTTGAGTGAAATTAAGTTTGAATGACGTTTATAATAGAACTTGATAACTTATCACAAGCATGAAATTTGTTGTGAACTTGAGGACTTGCTCTTATACGAAGACAAAATATACAACGAACTTTGAAGGAGATACGATATATCTCAAATGAGTAAGGACGATTTATTTTCAATGCATGTTTGGGTCTTATTACTTCAAACACTAAAATGAATAATAAAAGAGAAATATGAAGTCAAACGTAAGCAAGATTGGAAGTTGTTGTCAAACTTATTAGAAACTCGCATTAAACTTGAAGTTCAGTCTTCAAATGAAAATAGAACTTAATGAGAAATTGAGAATGAAGTTAGATTGAGTTCAATATCTCATACTTGAACAAGAACACAACTTGAATGCGTATTCATGAACATGATTATGGCTTAATCAATAGGCAATAGAATTGTCACATTATATTTTAAATGAATTAAGAATGATTTAAATTGAACACAGTTGAGCTTGGAGAATCAATATGAAGCTTGGATTTGTTGACCTCACTTTTGGAGTGAGGATTCAATCTTCTTAGACTTAGAGTCCTCTGACACTAGGATCTCTCCTTAGTCATAGGACACTTCTAGTGACTAAGTAAACACTTAACCCAAACCTAGAGACTTAAGAGGACTTGCCTTAGGTTTAGGCTATGTCTTAGGATCTAGAGGTAACCTACCTATCCTACAGCCTAACCCATGACCCAAGTTTAACCCTAAGTCCAAAGCCAACTTCAAATCAATTCCAACGAATCTCAATTGAATTCCATTTTATATCCAAGTTCCAAGCCAAATAATTGAAACCTATAACCTAAACCCATCCTAATCTTAATCCAATCTGATGAACTTAACCAAAATTCCTTCAATCAAATCTAAGTCGAATTGAATTTTACAAAAGCACTCCAATTCCTCAATCATCATTCAAAGCCTATCCAAAATCTATAATCAAAATCAATTCAATTAACCCGAGCTAGCCCATTTGAACCCAAAATGTCCAAATGAGCCAAAATCCAATTAAACCCAAATCAATTACAATCAAGGCCATAAATCAATCCTAAATCAATCATCAAACTCAATTCAACCTAATTCAACCCAAAATCAACTCAATTGATCCATTAGGTTCACTTGACCCAAAATGACCTAAAGGATCCATTTGAACCAAACTCTAATCAAACTCAAATTGGATTGAACCAACATATCCAAACACTTCTATATTGATCATTGATCATCCTTGATTGATCAATTGCAATCAATTGGGTCAAACCAACCCAATTCAATCACTTGACCAAGTTGCCTATTAACATACATAAACCAAAATGAACCAAATCCCATTCTAAATCCAATTAATTGCAACCAATGATTTCTACCAACTTTAAATCAACACTTGAATATGACTTGACCATCAATTGAGCCAAACCAAGTCCAATTGACCTCTTGACCTAAGTTGACCCAATTTGACCTGAAGGGCCAAATTGGACCAAATCAGATCCTAACCCAAATTGATTGCAACCAATGACTCAAATCCATTCCAAATTGGTTATTAAACATGATGAAACCTTTGGTTGAACCCAATTTGGCCAAGTTAACCCAATTGACTCATTTAGCCCAAATTGACCTAAATGGTCAAATTGGTCTAAATCATTCCTAAATCTAAATTGATTGAAATCAAAATCTACAATCATCTTCAAATGATCAAATGAGCCTAAACCAACACCTAACCCAAGCCAATTTGGTCAATTTGACCAAATTGATGAACTTAGCCCATTTGACCCATATGAATCCATATAAGATAAATTCAAATTTAATCCAAATTAAATCAAGCTAATTATTATAAACTTCCCAAATAGTCATTTGAACATATCTCAACCCATGGTTTGACCCAATTTGACCAATTGGTCAACCTAACCCAACCTAGCCCAATTTGACCAATATGGGTCAAATTGAGCCAAACCCAACTAAACCAAGCTCAAACCCATTTAAACTTAGCATGATCCATTCTTGGGTCACCATGGGTCAGCCCAAATTAAACCCAATCCAAACCAAACTCGAATTAACCCATTATCCATTGGGTAAAGCCCTCCATTTTGGGTGATTAAACCCCCTCTGTTTCATTTGGCAGCCACCCAAAGCTTAGTTTAGACTCTTGACCCTATGGCTAACTTGACCCAAAATGGTTGTCATAGAAGGGAGGTAACCCACCTCCATCTATTGGCTCACCATGGGAAGCAAGGAAAACCCTTAGCAGCTCACCTCAAGCCCTCACCCACTCAAAACTGAGCCACATTAGCTTCCTTCTAACATCTCCGGCCACTTACAGCCGCTTGCATTGGTTGGACGTCTGCCCAAGGCAAGACCAATCTAAGTTGTCGAATTTGAGAGGGTGGAGATTATACTCCTCCCCAACTCATTCCAACTCACATCCACACATGCTTATAGCACGAGTGAGTCAAGACGAGTCTCCCGAGCATTTCCCCAAGTCTCTCTGGCCTCCCCATCATCGACGATGATGAAATTGAGTGAAACTGAGGCCTAGATCCAGCTAACCTCACTTAATCTCCACCATTTCTAAATTAACTTTACCCACATGTTCACCAAGCTCCGACGAGGTGAAACAAATCAATTCTCGATAGGTTTGAGCACCAGAGACCCATCGAAGACCAACTCCGATGAGGATTCTAATGACGCTTGATCCACAAAGCCACCGATAAGGAATCAAGGTGCGAGCATTTCAGTAGGGCTTTATCTCTTTAAGATGAAGCTACCTCGATTGATTAACCACCGATTCTGAGCTTCGACGAGATAAACTTTGACAAACCATAGAAATCCATTAAGGTGTTGGTATTTTGTGAAAGATTTTGTCATGTCATTCGATTCCCACTATTATATCCCTTTAAATTCTTTGTTTGAACATTTTGGAGTTGATCTCGAGGCCTTACAAGCTCGATGAACTTAGATAGAGCAGAGGAAGCCAAACAGTGTCCGTCTTCCGTCGGTCGGGAGGACGACGAATCATCCGTTGTCCGTTCCACATGATTGGAATGGATGACTATAGTTAATCTGTTAGATTATCTCGATTTAATCTTAATAGGAACTACATAATTAATTCATACCGTCCGATCTTAGATTGGATGGCGGAGATGAAAGTGCATCCGCCGCTGCTGACTCAGAAGCCACATTAGACATTTTAAGTGGCCAATCCCCCGGCGCCACGTGAAAAGCGTTGCCACATCATCCGACCGCATGGTGCCGGGATTAAAGATTAATTAGGGTTTAAAATGCAATTAATTGGCTGGAACATTTTAAAATCATAACTAATTATAAAAAAATCCAAAAAAATATAAATAAATACATTTTGGAAAGGTTAAATAGAGGATAATTTAGTAAAAAATAATTTCATTTGATTTAAAATAGTGATTAATACTTAATTAAAGTTTGAATATTTTTTAATTAGCTTAATTAAGCTCTAATTACTTGGACAATTAAACCCAAACTTGGCATGATTTAATGGGATGACCTCTGCCTCCCATAATTTTATTAGGATTTATTAGCTATGTAATTAGGGAAATTTGAAATTCAAACTTTAATTACCCTCTTAATTGATTTAATGATTAATTAAGATTCTAAATAATAAAAATTAATTAATTTAACTTCATTAATCACTGATTAATAGTGAGATGATGAGGGAGAGTGATTAAGACTTCTTTTCTAATTACTTTTCTAAGTTCATTTCATTAAAGAGAGTTAATTAATGGAGATTTAATTAAGAGATTAATTAATCAATTAACAATGAGATCAAATTTAAATTTAAATATTAATAACTTCAGATAGTTAACATTTAAATCAATGGCTCCTCTTTATATGTTCGATAACATAAATACCCTTAAGAAAATTATGATTAACCCATAAGTGTGAGAAAATAATAAAAATAATTAATTAGATTCTTTAATTTAATTAATATCTAATCACGAGCCAATTGCATTTGGTCCCTTAGGAGCATTGCAATTTTATTTTTCTCATGTGATTATCATTTATGGTTCATGATTAAATGGTTACTAAATTAAAGAAGTGCTGAAAAGGGTAATTAAATGGGTTTGCTTAATGATTCAATTCAATTAAATTATAAAAATCACTTAATTATTTTTACTTGAACAAATTATAATCTAACATGGGAGTGAGATTAAAACAACAAATGGTCTCTCCACTTTAGGTTCAGCTAAAATTCAAAATTAAAATTTAATAAGAAGTTTTGGTTTTGTTTAAATAATTGTATTTGATGTGATTGCCATTAGGAGTTACTATAATTGACTGAATCATGTGGTTATGTTTAAATGTTTTTGTTCAATCACTATAAATGTTGTATGCCATCTGATATCATACATTCATGTTTTCAAAATCAAGAATTAAATGAAATTTACTTATGCAAATTTGCATGTGTTAGCTTAATTTTATTATATGTATAGCTATTATCACTAATAACTTCAAAGTTATTTTCCAAAATTTATAAATTGATAATAACATTTGGAATGATAGTAGTTATGTATATCTATATATATATATATATATATATATATATATATATATATATATAGGATTTGCATGTGTTTATAACTTAAGCATGTGAAGGTAATGCTCTCTTCCCTATATTCATGTATAAATTTACATATGTTTGAATGACAGTGGGTATATAGTCTGGACATCCCAGGAATACGAAACTTTAGGTAGCCCCACAAAGGTCATTCGATTACCTCACTTCCCTGGTTAACAAAGGCATGTACTCACTTAATTTTATTTATTTGTATATTTGTATTAGAATTTGGATAGAGCTTTACTTTACATGTATAAATAATTTAACTAAAATTATAATCTTTTGCATGATTTTCATTCTTATAATTATGTATACATCCATATATATTTAAGATAACAAGTATATAGTCTCGACATCTGGGAATACGAGGCTTTAATTAGCCCAAAGAGGTCATTTGATTATCTCACTTCTCTGGTTTAAACAAAGGCATGTATTTGCTTACATCTTTTTTACATGTGTGTGTATATTTGATTAAAGAATGAAAGTATTCTTTTCTACCAAATGTATACATTCATAATCATTTAAGTGTGCTAAAAATCTATTGCATGTGTAGGTATGTTATGCTTTAAATCATATGCATGTTATGAGTGATGAAAAGAATGATATAACGTGTTCTATATGATTACAATTCAACATCATTAATCTTAAGATACTTTTCATATTGAATACAATTCTTTAAAGTTAACCTAAACTTAGGATTAATAAAATATTTAATAAGTCATTCACTAAAAGAAATCAAATCATAATAATGTGCTTTAGAAAATGATTTAAGGTAGGAGATGAAGGAGGTTAAACCTCCCTCTTCTCTTTATAATACTTAGATGCTAAGTATAAATCAAATGAAACAAAAAAAAAATATAAATTAAAATTTTCAAACCTATAAACAACTTAAAAATAAAACCATCCATCATGTTAAATTGAATGCTTCTAAACTTAAGAAATTATAACTCTAATGTCTAGCTAAGACACACCACACAAAGCTTGCACACACTCATTAGAATGATAAGTCATCATTTCTATCTTTAGGTTATAATGGTGTATGTAATGGTGATATATTTTGTTTTATGATGTAATATTTTAAACTGGATGTTAAGAATGCAGATTGTAGACTAGATATTAGGCTGTTGATAGTCTAACACTATTTTATATAGGAGATTGTGCTTAAGGGGCTGCTATAAAAATAAATATAAATGTTTGGCTTGCAGGTTGCTTATGCCCCTGAGCATAATCAAACAGGTGGGGCTTGGTCACCCGTGTATAAGGTACTAAGTCAAAATTATAAAATATAACTACTTAGGATGTATGTATGTTTAACTAATCTCTATTTTACAGGTATAGTTAGATTTTATGTTTTCCAAATATGTAATTCTATAATATAAATTAAGATTAGTGCTATAGGATTTAGGATGAGTAGTGGCTAGAAGGCTTAGGGTCTGTTTGGGCATAAATTTGTGAAGGGAAAAGGTAGGTAGGAACTACTATTGAAGCTATGACTCAGTTTGGAAAACTCAGTTCAAAATCTGTTGTGCTATAACTGTTTATGCAGAAATGACTAAAATGTCCCTATGGCCATATGAGCTGAATAATTTTAAACAAAATAAATAATATTAAATAGAATGAAGAAAATTAGGATAACTAATACTCATATATAATCGGTCAACTACATTACAGTAAGAGATTATACATTATTTAATATGTAACACTAATATTAAAAATAAAAGTACAATAATAAGTGCGATCAGAATATTAAGCCTACTATCCTATTGATCAAATCTCTTCAAAAATATTTCTCTAGTACTACCCTCCAAGCATGATCACTATTTGAAGTGTCACCCTCGTATTCGTTAACCCATCTGAAATAATTGCAATCATCACTTGTTTGATTTCTTTGACACCTGAAAAATCTTCTACCATAATTTCTTTCTCTACATAAAGTGAATACATAATATTGCAACCCACAGTTGCAATACACAGCTCTAGAATCAGTAGAGATACTTGAACTCATATTTCCCAAAATAAATTTGTATTGGTAGTAAAAAATATTAATATGAGAGTTGTGACATTCTAATATAACTTGGCAACAATAATTAAACAGAAATTTAAAAAAAATTATGAAATAAATGGTACAATGACTAACTACTTGTTCCAATAGGTTTGTAGATGTGAACATACAATGTTTAAACTACCATTTGAAATAAGGGTTACATAAGCTCTACTTAATATCTAAGGCATTTGTAATTTGCTTCCCTAACTCTTTCATCTCCTCAGCCCCTTCTCCATCTTGTGTCTCAAATTCTGTTATTTGTTGAGTAGTTTCTACCATTGAGTGGCCCAATCGATATTCAAATGGTTCAGGTGGAACAAATGATTGGTCATTATCTACAATGTTGAACTCAATGTTGTGGTGTGATGGATGATGACATATATAATTATGTAAAGCCATTATGGCTTCAACTGTTTTAATCTACTTCTTAAAGGCGTATGCTGGCATATTGCGTAGAATAACCCATTTCATCTTCCATACTCCAAATGCTCTCTTAATCACACCACACAACGATGAGTGTCATTTATTAAATAATTCTTTCCTTCCCCTGATGACTTAGCTGCTCCTTTCAAAATTAGGAATATGATATTTTATTTCCAGAAAAGGCTTTAAGAACCCATGTTGCATTAGATAACAAACATTAAATAGGTAATATTTTTCTGTTTAAATTTGTAATTCGAATTTGTAATGATCATTGCTTTCAAATAAATAAATTATTCCAAATAGTAATGCATGGAGGACGCAATAGAAAGTTATTTTCTTTATGTTATACAGCAATATTGAATATGCGACTATCATGTGCACTTCTTTCTCATTCAACCATCAAAAAATTGAAGCAAATATTGAAATCACATACTGCCATTACATTCTACGTAGGTGAGCCACAACGACCAATATAGGAACTTTTTCACTTGAAGGAACATAGACATCGACATGTGTCCCATAAATTGCACTATGCAATCCTACAATAGAATTTAATTCAAACTTAGGTAATAATCATAAATGACTATTTCAAAATAAAATTAGAAATGAAGTATACCTTGAAATATGGCATGTATCGACAATCATACAAAATCTCAGCTGGTATATTTTGAAAAGTTGAATCTATCGACTTTATAACTTTTGTTGATAAACTTACCAACGTATCAAGGCCAATAGAGAAGTATCTGCTTATGGTTTCAAAAGAGTGCTGAAATCACTCGATAGTCGCCTTGATAGATTCATTATATGGAAATGTATATAGTGTTAGCGTCATGACTTCTCTAGTTGTAGTTCTAGAGGATCCACGAAGCCCATAAATGTGTTCTAGCTCTAGCAACAAGTCACTAAAAATTATCTGTGACATATGAAACATGTTATGAAATCTCCCATGGTGACCTGTTATTAACTCAGTGATCCAGTTTTTCACTAACAAATTTGGAAGTCATACACAAAGTCTTGCAAATGTAAGACTCATAGTACTCATTTATTAAGTATAATATAGTAGCAAGAGCAGTCATAGGTTGGTCATCATCATCACTTTCCATAACTGCAACTAATGACAAAAAATACATACTTCACTATATTATCCATTACAGATTAAGTTATTAAACAAAATTTGTATACTAGAAGAAAATAGATCAAGTACATGAGCAAACCAGCTAGTTCCATATATCAAAATCAACCAAGGTACATGTTACCATATAATGTCTAAAGAAGTTCAACATATAACAGAAAAAATACATCAAGTCCAAAGAGCAAACTAGCTACTATCAGATCACCAAGCAAAAGAAGTGTAAGACATGACAGGTACTAAAAACATCATTGACCAAAGATAATTTAGCTAAACATCATGTGTTTCAAAATAATAGTGTAGATAATGAACTCTTCATTCAGGTGCCATAGCCACGAACATCTTTCACTTGTTTGCATCCTCAAGCAACCTCGTTGAATGCAGATAAAGTGAAATATCTTCAAAACTTCTGATTTTATCTAAAATCTTTATATAGTGATGGCAATGCATTTGCCTTATTTGCAATAGTGATGTGATATCTAATTTGGAATCCAATCCTTTTTTTTGCCTAAGAGTAGAACGTGCATGATGATTTGATGTAATCTATGACATACAACAAATCATTATCTAAATCATTTGAAATAGACCTTTGTTCAGAATAATTTTGTTCTTGCATAATTCCATCAGCTTCTTGATGTCTGAATATGCGTGAAACCACACTGAACATGAGGTCTAATTTATCTTCAATTTCAGGGTCTATGCCGCAATATCTAAATTTCTTTGCATTTAGTAATATCTATAATAAAAAATTGTGGTCATATGTTATGATCTTCTAAACTCTTTGTGTAATAATTAGAATGAACAAGTATGTATAAGAAATTTACTTGTATCTTTTCTTGCCACCAATCGTCAGATGCATCTATTATCTTCTTTACAGGATCCCATCCTAAAGTAGTTGTTCCTTGCATCAACTCTTTCCATAATTTCCAATCCTTCTTCAACCGATCCCATTTATTTTTAAGTTGTGTTTTGTTGTACTCCCTTCCGAGTTTTCTCCTTAAAAGTTTTTATTAAATTCTCCTAACCATTTTTGTTAAAATAGGTTGTCGGTCTATTGCCCAAGTCTATCTCCTTGAGATAAATATCAAAAATATTATTTTCACATCTCTCTCCCAAGTAGCACCTTCCCTTGGGTTTCCCATTTTAAGCTCCTTTTATTGTCACTCAAATGATGAAAATAATATCAATCAAACAATAAAGGTTTGCAATTTTTTAATTTGGTTAGGAGATGCTAAACATATAGCATAAGAAATAGAGAAACAAGCTTGAGATCTCTTACACTTGCCTAAACAAAATATGATCTTCACACAAGGAAGAACAAGATTGAATTTCATTTAACTATTGAAGCATAAACAAATAGCCAAAATAAGCATAAAAATATACCAGAGTAAATGGAAAAAAATAACAAAGCTAAAAAAGGCTCCGGCTCAGTCAAAGAAAACCTTTCATAATGGTGAGCATCCAAACTTCCAAAGAAGGGTTACAATCACCTATGAAGCTGCATGCCAAGAAAAGGTAACGGGGAACATCCCAGCCATCACAACCCATTTACCAGTTTTATAGCCCTCAAACAACAACATCATCAAAGACTAAAACTAACATATCATCAAAACATTATGTTGATTTCATACAATGAGAGTCATGTGTTAATTAATATATTATCATTGTATATATTAAAGCTAATGTTCATCATTGCCATCAAGGTTAGTACCTATTGTTGCCACTTATTAATAATAATAATGTCTCTTATATACATCAATATTTATTTCTCATATACGTCACCACCAATTATATTATTGTTTATCATGAATAAAAATTCACATCTATAAGTAATCTATCAAATTTGAACACTATCATTAGCTTATGATATCTATAAAAAGCCAAGACAACTCCACACTCCCAACCCAATACCAAAAATTGCTTCCCACATAGAGGACACCACTACCAAAGAAGGACACTGAAATATGAATTAGCCACCAAAACCTACAGCTAACCAAAAGGGCAAAGACATAGGAAACGAATCCCCAATCAGAACGATCCAACAGCGAAAGCCCAACCACATCCATTACGAAATAGCAAACAAATCTAAACATCCCAAACCAGTTGCAGCCACCAGTCAATAGCCAAGCCATATAGGAAGTAATATAACACAGCCACATCGAGAGAAACCCATGGAATAAAACACTAGCAACTATCCAGATTAACCCAAAAATAGCAACACTAGCACATCTAGCAAACCAAAACTGATGGAACAACAAAGAATAGAAATTAACCAATTTTATGAAATACATAACTCCATTTGCTCATGTATAATTGATTCAAAAGCCAATATAAGATGACGCTTACCTGCACAACGAGGTTTAGGGAAAATGAAAAAAGTCGGTAATATGTAGGTGCAAAACGGAAGCCAAGAGCAGAGGAGATGCACATAGTAATGTGCTAGTAGAGAGGAGGAGATCGATGAAGAAGAAGGTGAGATCTGAAGAGATTAGCAATGGTGAGAAGAATTTTTTTTTGTCACAGGCAGACAATCCTTCATCACATGGCTGAGCACGAAGGGTAATTTGGATAGGAACCCTTCACTCGCATTGGGCCGCTCACTTCAGATAGCATTGAAGCTTTACAGTAGCTGCGTAGTAGCTTCTCCATATTTGGTGAAAATAAATCAACATGATTTCAACCATGCTGCAAACAAAATGGGGTACCAAAAGGCCCTTAGTCTTGGGGTGCCTTGTGATGCCCTGGAGCAAACTCAATCTTAGGAAGGAAGAAGGAGAAAAAAGGAACAAATGAAGAGGGAGAACCTTAAAGCATGTATTCAATTTTAAATTATAGTTATTCTTTTGTAATTCGAGTTGTATAAAGGTAAAGCTCGGCTACAAATTTTTTCTTTTTCTGCGAGTACAATAGTACACGGTTGCACCAGCCTTTTATTCTTTCAAGATAGCTTATAAAATGATTGTTGTTGTGTTTAGCTTGTGTACCAGAACATCATAACTTTTATAGTTTCTTAATGATTGATGATTGCATGAGTGGCTTGGATGTAGTAGGCTTTTAGGATAAAATTTATTTTTCTACCCCAATTAATAACTCATAACTAAATTTTAAATCAACTCATAACCTCACTTTAAAGCTTAGGCTATAATCAAGATAATTAAAAGATTTAGCAATCCCTTAGTTGAATGTTGTATATTTCAACAATCATGCATATCATCTTATTCCTTTATTGAATAGAGAAGGTCTCCACACTTGCATGATAGGAGAATACTTGACCTGTGAGGGCATCCCTTATAGTGGAGAACACCTCCTCCCATTGATTTAGCCAATAATCATATTTTATCATGCATTTAGGCATAATATTCCTAAGCCTTTGTCCAAAATATTATGTTAAAATGAGATAAAATTTGTAAAATTTTGCATTTTTAGCCTAAGTCATATACTCATGACAGTTATGATTTTGTCTCATAGGGAGATAGTTTAGAACTTTAGTCTCTTTTCCAAATTAAATAACAATCCTAGCCATCTTGCAATTTCATAAGACTGGACTACATGATTTTGAATCATAAGAGGTGTTAGCTGGCAACCACCAGAAGTCGAACAGATTTACTTTCTCTTATGAAAATAAACTCTTATGTCCCTTTTTATTTAGATTTAGGTCGCACGTTAGCTTGTGCTAAAGCTTCCTAGATTTATGATCAGATCATAAATCCTCACCTCTTAGGTATTTCCATGATCTTATGTTGCTAGATTATTAGCTCTAGCATTCTAATAAAATTTCAACTCAAATTAAAAAAAATCCTTTCTCATTCAAATATATAAAGCTTCACCATATGATAGGTTGGAGTGCTCGCTAGATTTCCTAGTATCACGAATGCTTCATACTTGTCTTTCTTTGGAATCCAAAATAAGTCTTCCAACTGAACATTCCCATTTGACTTTCAAAAATAGCCAATTCATTGATAGTCTTAACTTTGAAATCTTTGGAGATAAATGATTGACTACTTTAATAAAGAGTTTTCTTAGGAAATCTCATTTCCTAGGATGTAATTAACTATGAAGGCTTGCCTCCATAAGGAATTATTGAACCCAGCTTAAAATAAATCTTGCTTTATTTTTACATATAAAAGAGGGAAAAGATATCTAGTATATACGAAGACTCATCATACCGTAGGAGTCTTTATTAAGTTATTAGGTCCATTGTAGGGTGATGTTTTCATATTTCAAGATAGTACATCATACCTTAATGTCGTAATCGATCACTCAATAAATACCCCCTAAGATCTACTTGGTGTCCAATGGCATCCAATTTAAAACACCACATATTTTTCTGGCCGCATATATCATACATTCCTGTCGGTGCTGTCTTGTAAGCACTGCAACATTGAAATAGGTTAATATTATTGCTAAAATTTCTAATTTTAGGCACAAAGTGAGCAATGCCTCATCACTGTGATTGGAGCGCCAAGGTGCATGTTCTCAGACTCTATTAATGATGAAACTCTAGCACTTCAACATTATCTTGTTAGTGTCTCAACATTATTTTTTAAACACTACGACCCTAAGTTAACTTAGTGATTTTATTAAAATATATGAGACATCAAACTTAGAAATATACATCTACGTATTATTCATAATAGCATTGTGGCGCTGGATATTGAGTGTTGAAGCATTGCCTCTTGGACAGAATAAACAAAAAAATATATTATAAAGGCATGGTGTTGATCGAGGCAAAGACTAAAGTCTTGGGTTGTAAGCCTAAATAGGAGTGCTCATGTTCTAAAACTCCAGAGCTGAGGCACTACCTCCATGATCTTAATTTTAGAAATGAGATTTTTTGTTTTTTCTATCTTAGAGCTTCCCAAATGATAAATATTAACACATTTATACAAAAATATAAATACATACATGAAAAGGATGTATTTATTAATATAAACAGGGAGATTACATAAAAAAGAAAGGGAAAAATAAAAATACAATAAAAAAATGGTGTGTGTGTGTGTGGCGGGGGAGGGGAACTAGCTGTCATAATCATCTTCGTCTTCCTCCTACTCCGATGAAGTGACTATATAAAGAGAATATAATGAAGCCTCAAGAAAGAAACTTGACTTGGATCCCCAAGCCTATAGTTTTCAAACATATAAACTAGTGTCGTATTAAATTAAGCCATATAGGAGAATTGCTTTAGTTGTTGATCAATGTGGTAATCAAATTTCTTTTCTAAAGCTTGTTTCCTATGACTGCTCTCACACACTCTTTTTCTTAAGTTTGAGACTTGCTCACTTTAGGATTTAGGGGTTTGAGGTCAAGTCAAGTGGCAGGACAACTTTCTCCCACTTCAAAGCTCAAACCAAAACCCCTAATGAGCATCTTTGTTAGAAGAGTCTTCTGAATGACTACTTCCTCATCAGGCTCCCCTAGCGCACCAGCCGTAGCACACAAAGCATAAATAAGAGATGGATGATCATAACCACCCCTAAGCATATAAAAATAGAATTATAAATGACCTTTTTTATATTAATAGTAAAGCCTTTTTGAATTACGAAATTCAAAATAGCTTGATCCCTGGTTACTTCATTGATGTTGCCAGTATGCATCAGGCTGGAAGAAATATAATAGTGTCAAGCCTTAGACTCAGTAGTGAGACCAATGGCAAGAAAGTTACATTCCTTCTACTGCTTCCAATGAATGTTGGCATTATGGCCAGTGAGAATATCGAGAATCTCATCAAAATCAGAATGATCATTTAAATGGGAGAGATATTAATCGTATGCAATATTTGACAACTCATAATATATGTTGATGATACTGCTATCAAAATTTATCATTATTCCTTGCACACATGCCTTATTATCCACGTAATCCTTCGCATTAGCAAAGAATTCCCGCACCACCAGAATGACGCATGGATTGCTGTCGTAGGCCAGCTTGGCCTAGATGTACTTGTTAATCACCTGCTCCATTAGCCTGCTTGGGTTATAGGAGCTCTTCTTTGAGATAAGGTCATTATGCATAAGTGTGTGTTGATAACATTTCTCTGTGGTAGAGCTAACAAATCCATTAGCTTCTTCTAAGATTGCCCTCTTCTGCCAATGAGCCTCTTAAGAAGTATTATTAATCTTCTAGTAGGAAAAAAATTGAGAAAGCAAGAGAGAAATAAAACTCTGAAGAAAACTCGAAGGATCATAGAGTAAAAAATTCTATAGCCGTAAGGGATCTATTTATAAATCAGGTCTAACGCTGTGATGTTATAAATGCAGCATCAAGACGGTTACCTCTCAGGTTCTGAAATAATAACAACGCAAATGCCAAGGAACTCGCCATTCTGATCGGTTAAAAATAAATTATTATTACCATTAATTCGTAACAGAAAAGGCGCATTGTATTGATTAAGCATCACGACGCTCCGATGTACCACTTAGGCACTGGTCAAAAAGTTATTGCATATAATTAAGGCATTTATACATTTATCAGTGCTTAATCCATTTTCCAGTCAAGTGCCCTAGTGCTTTGACTCAGCACGGCGACATTAAATAAATGAAACTTGTTGTTTCACCTTCATATTTGTTACATGCCTATAAGGAATCTTGGCTATCGCCGAGGAGCTACGATGGAGTGCTTCGACACTATTCAAATGGTGAAAGGGCTTATAATGTTAGCAATGTGGCACTACCCATGCAACGCTGAGATGCTGCATCTCATAGCTTACTTGTCCACCATGTCCTCTAAAAATGTTACATAAGCAATGGGATCCACCATAATGGTGCCTAGGTGCTGTATTACAGTGTTGTGGTGCTCATCTCATAAATTCATTTTCATAAAATTTTTGTTTCCCATCTATTTTTCATGCAAACATCATAATGTATCGCCATGCGAACAATCATATCCATTCACCATATGGACAAACTCAAAATTTGACATTCCAAAGGGATGTAAGTCTAGTCCTCCAATTGTTCTCCATGCAAACAATTTTATCAGTCTAATATGTAAAAAACTCTAATTCTTGCATTTCAAAGGGATATAAGCCCATAATTCATTTTCCATACAAATACTAATGTACCCGCATGTGCCCCAAAATACACATTAAAAATCAAAACTTGAATTTCAAGGATATTATGTGGCTAAATAACCCTGATTGGGTCATGATTGGGTCCGGCTTAACCAAATCTAATTTCACCCTGATAATGACTATGTTGATTGAATATTACAATCAGAGGGGATATTTTTAAATAAAATGAAATATATAATTCAATAAAATTTAAAGGAAATAATCATCTACCAATCAATCATTATTTGTTAAGGATGACAAGCTAAGAAAACTCTAGCTCATAAAGAGCTAATAACAAATTAAATATATATCTATATTCAACTCATGTAATTTCACACCAATAAGGACGTGGTATGTGTCATCTATCTACTTAGTTTTGTCACTAAACGAAACCACATAAAATGCGGATATGACCAGTACTCTCTGACTAGGTGGTTTAGGTCTCTTAAATATTTTCACTATATTACGGTCACTGTAATAGCGTATATTCCTAATGGTTTGTTCTTTGAGTTATGAATCATAGGAATATATATAATAGGTATAAAGCCTATTGTTAGTTAATATTAACTTAACATTTGTCACCTTAGACAAATTTCACCCTATGTCTATAAGAACATCTTGGACAATGACCCAACCCATAGTTATTAACAAGAATTCTTCAATCATGAATTATATCTTTCCTAGCTAAGTAGACTAGAGATCATGATAACCCGAGATGATGGAACCATAGGATCATGATCGGGCTAATCATTATACCCCCCCCCCCCTCAAATATATGGTTTAAATTGAACGAGAATGATAGCTCTATCTAATATCCAATCTCTTTATCACTATGCATATCCTATTTATTTTGACAGTCATCCATTCCATGATATATCGCTAAGACGCCTTTACATATCACTAAGATATGTCTGCTTACAACCTTAATCGAGAATTCTATCTTACTACTGTAAGAGGGGTAATTAACTATGGAGGCATGCATCCATAGAAATAAATTTAATTATTTTATTAAAATTGGTAATGGCATATGGCATAATGCTATGACGATCAAGAAGTAGAGCTAAATCGAACTCTACATATAATAATTTCTCCATCTCACATGAGCATTTTTGAAAACTTCAACAGCAACAGAGGATTGCCTTGTTAAAAAATATTAAATATATCACTTTAAGATCCAAATATATTAATTTACCAACATGCCATGCTGACATTTGAAACTACTTCATATGTTATTATAAATATTAATGTGATATGTGCAAGAGAACTCATGTATAAAAGAATGATATAATAATATAATATTATTATTTATATAGCATATTATTAAAATTTGATGAATCTAAAGATATTTTAAAATAAATAAAATATTATGATGATGATATAGCTATTCATTAAACTTACAATAAAGTCATATTAAAAGTCACATATGGCTTCAATGTATATGGGTGAAAATAAGTATAGGTTTAATCCATTCATTCAAAGTTAATTGAAAATTATTGCAAATCAAATTAAACTTATTTTTTCCTGCTAATCTACTCAACTAGATAACCAATAGCTTATTTCTAAAGTTAGAGCACAAGATAAACATTAGAAAAAAAAACTTTCGACATATTGGTTAGATTATAAACAGGTATAGTCAACATAAACAAAAAATATAGTTTAATAATACCACATTGATAACAAGCACAAATAAAGCACCACAATCACACGAACATACCAAAAAAGGTGCATATATACAATTCTTATGCACATACCTATCTAATAGTTTAAGTTTAATATTTATGTATGTTGACCTCACTTTTGGAGTGAGGTTGACTACCCTCATCCCGAGTTAGGATTCCTCTAGACATTAAGACTTCCTTAGTGCTAGGACACTTCTAGTGATTAAGGGGACACTAAATCCAAACTTGGAGACTCATAGGGTACAACCTTAGGACTAGAACTCCCTTTAAGAGGAGTGAAGCCTCACTTACCTTAAGACTCAACCAAGGTTCATGGTCAAATAACTAACCTAATCCAAACTAAATGATTACAATCTAAGCTCCAAGCCAAAATACTAACTCAACCTAGGCTCAATTTGATCCATCTTGATTCAACTTGGCTAAAGAGGGTAAAGTGATTAAACCTAACCTCTTTGAGCTTAGGAAAACCTAACCCAACACCTAACTACCACATTTGATGCATAATATACCCTTCCAAATTGATTTAAATCCAATTGAACTTGATTGAATCTTATCTAAGCTCTAAGCCAAATCAAGTTGTTCAATACATTCCTTAAAGATTATATATCATTATTGGTCATCAATTGTAATTCATTGGAGTAAGCCAAGCCAATTTGGCCTCTTAATCCAAGTTTACCCAATTTGACTTAAAGGGTCACATTTGGCCAATCTATATTCTAACCCAAATTGATTGCAACCAATGGTTCTTACCCATCACCAATTGAATATTGAACATGATTCAATCACCAATTATAGCCAATTTGGTCAAACCAAGTCAATTGACTCATTTGACCTAAAGGATCAAATTGAGCCAAAACATATTCTAATGTAAATCAATTCAAATCAAGACCTCCAACCAATCTCAAATGATCAATTGAACATGAACAAACCCCTATCTCAAAGCAATTTGACCAAATTGGTCAACTTAGCCCATTTGACCAAAATGAACTCACATGAACTAAATCCAAATTCATTCCAAATTGAACCAAATCAATTACACCAACTTATTCCAAATGACAAATGGAACATAACCCTAGTCCCTCTTGACTCAATTTGGTCAAATGGTCAACCTAGCCCAAATGAACCCAACTTGACTTACATGGATCAAATTAGGCCAAACACACTCAAACAAAGTCCAAACCAAACCAAACTTGGCATGACTCATCCTTAGTTCTCCATTGACCTGCCCAAGTGGACTCAACCCATGGTGAACCTGGTGTTGACCTCACTTTTGGAGTGAGGGTTCAATCCTCCATCATAGATCTAGGAGTCTTCTAGACACTAAGATCTCCTTAGTCATAGGACACTTCTAGTGAATAAGTGAATACATAAACTAAGCCTAGAGACTTAGGAGGATTAGCCATGGGGTTTAAATCATGCCTTAGGGTTTAGAATAACCTACCAACCCTATAACCTAAACCCAACTTATGCCTACCTCCTTAGCCCAATCTAAACCTCAAATTCAATTCATCCAAATTCAATCCAACCTCAAATCCACATAACTAACTCTAATCGAATCTCAAATCAAATCAACCTTTCATAAGCCCTATAATTTTATCACTTAGACTTAGCCTAAAATCTTTCAATACAAACCAAACTCAATTGATTTTCTTAAAACCAATTCAAACCTTCAATCAACATACCAAGATCAATCAAATTCAAGCCTCAAAATTAATTTGAATAAAATCCATAACCCAAATCTTTCCTAAGACCATGATTTAATCCTATGGACTTAGCCAAATCTTTTCAATCCAAATCAAACTTAATTGATTTTCTCATAAATCAATCAATTCTACAATCATCCCTCCTAATTAAATCCACAATCAAATTCAATTCCTCAAATCAAATTCAAACAACCTAAGCCTAAGCCATATGATTTAATCTATGGACATAGCCAAATACATTCAATTCAAATCAAACTCAATTGATTTTCTCATGGATCAAATAAACCCTCCAATTATCATTCCAAACCAAATCAAATCTACAATAAAAAAAATCAATCAAATCCAAACCAAATCAAACAAGGTTAACTCACCTGACCCAAAATTCCCAAATAAGCCAAAATCCATTCAAACTCAAATCAATTACAACCAAAGCTATAAACAAATTCTAAATCAATATTCAAACTCAACTAAACTCAAGTCAAATCTCAATCAAGCCAATTGACCCATTTAGGCACACTTGATCCAAAGTGACTTGAAGGACCCATTTGAGCTAATTTTCAATCCAACCCAAATTGGATTGAATCAAACCAACCAAAACCTTATACAATGATTGTTGATCATCCTTGATTATTCAATTGCAATCAATTAAGTCAAACCAAGACAATTTGGCCATTTGACCAAGTTAATCTTGTTAACCAACATGAGCCAAATTAGCTAAATTTCACTCTAAGCCAAATTAATTGAAACCAATGAATCACATCAACCTAAGATCAATCCTTGAATAGGACTTGACCATTAATTGAGCCAAACCTAACCCAATTTGCCCTTTGACCCAATTGACCCAACTTAACCTAAAAGGTCAAATTGAGTCAAATCAAGATCTAACTCAAATTGATTGCAACCAATGGCTCAAGTTCAATACAAATTGATCATTAAACATGATAAAAGTCTTGATTGAACCCAATTAACCCATATCCCAAATTGATTCAAACTAAAGCCTATAATCATCTTCAATTGATGAATTAAAAATGAACCAATGCTTAACCTAAGACAATTTGACCAATTTGATCAAATTGGTCAACTTGACCCATTTATCCCAAATGAACTCAAATGAGTCAAATCCAAGCCAAATTGAACCAAACCAATTACACGAAAACATTCCAAATACTCATTTGAACTTAACTCAAGCCTTGGTTTGAGCCAATTTGACCAATTGGTCTGACCCAACCTAGCCTAATTTGACCTACATAGGTCAAATTGATCCAAAGAAAACCAAACCCAAAACCAATGACATTTGGCATGAGCCATCCTGATCTCATCTTAGGTCAACCCAAAACAAGCCCAACCATCTTTGGACCTGATTTGGCCCATTATCCAATGAGCAAAAGCCTCAGCCTAAAATATGGCTATCAACAACCCTCCTTTGCATTTGGCGCCCCAAAGCCAAGAATAGACTCTAGCTAACCCCGACCCAATGGGGTCATCTGGTCAAGGGAGGTGAGTTAACCCACTCTCCCTCATTTGCTCATCTCAAATGAGATAGCCTCCACGTAGACCCTCCAACCAAACCGAGCCACCTCATGAGATTCACCCTCCTGATGTCCTATAGGTGGATGCCCAAACACAGCCTAAAATGATGAATCCATCCATCTCAAGAGAGGAGGGGGTATACCTCCCTCCATTCGATTGAATTCAAGCATGAGCTCATAGAAGCAAACTCCCTGAGCATTTCTCCAAGCTTTCCAAGCCTCCCCATCACCGAAAAACTCCAAATTGAGCATGCCCAAGACTCCATTCTATCGATCTCCACAAAACTCAACCCCACTTCAATTAACTCTTCCCACATGTTCACCAAGCTCGGGGGAAGTGAAATGAATTTCCCCCAAGCATTTTAAGCACCGAAAAGTGCCCCTAAGCTAACTTCGATGAGGATTATTATGACATTTGGTCCACAGAGCAACTAGTGGGGAGGCATTGCTTGATCTTCTCAATTGAGCTTTGCCTCATCAAGGCGAAGCTACCTCGGTCGGTTCACCGTCGATCTTGAGCTCCGATGAGGTACTATTCTACTAAACTCAGATTTTTCAATTTTTTTAGGCCTTTTCAAAGAGAATGTGAATTTTATGCAAATCTAGCCATTATATTTTTTTAGGATCCTCTTTTGGAAGATGTGGGATCAATCCTGAGCTAATCTGAGCTCCAACAAACTTGAATAAGGTGGAGGAAGATGGACTATGTCCGTCTTCCATCGTGAAGATGATCATCAGCTATCCATTCTATGTGATTGGAATAGATGATCGAGATCTCTCATTAGATTTAATTCTTAGGAACCACAGGATTAATCTCCACCGTCCGATCTAATCAGATGGCGTCAATGACGCTAGCCATGTCAGTGCTAACTCGAACGAGTCTAATAACCAATCCCACTGTGCCACGTGGAAAACACACCACATCAGCAATCCATGTGGCACCAATGAGATTAAGCTTACTTATAGATTAATTATTGGATTTAATCACTAAAACTTTGAAAAACCATAATAAATTGTAGAAATATCATAAAAGTACAAATAAATACTCATTTTAATGGTAAAATAGAGAATAATTAATTAAAATTATTTTCATTTTATTTTGAATAGTAGTTAAGGCATAATTAGGATTTAAATATAAACTTAATTAGCTTAATTAATCTTTAATTATCTGGGCAAATAATTTTAAATTTTGTATGTTCATTCAATGGGATGACCTCTGCCTCCCATGATTTTATTAGATACCTAGTAATTAAGAGAAATTAAAGATTCAAACCTTAATCACCCTATTTAATTAATTAAGTGATTAATTAACATTTAAAATAGTAAAATTTAATTAATTAAATCTTATCAATGCCTAATTAATAGTGAATGGAAAAAGGAGAAGGGATTAGGACCTCTTTCCTAATCTCTATCCTAAATCCATTTCATTTTAAGAGAACTAATTAAGATAGGAATTAATTAAGTGATTAATTAGTTAATTAAATCAAATTAAAATGTAAATCACATCAGATAATTAGCAATGGAATTTAAGGGTTCTTTTTTATGTGTTTAATGACATAAAAACCTTTTAAGAAAATTATGATTAACCCATAAGTGTGGGAAAATCATAAATATACTTAATTAGATTCTTTAATTTAATTAATTCTTAATCATGAGCCAAGTGCATTAGGTACTTTAGGAGCATTGAAACTTTACTTTCCTCACATGTTCTTATCATTTGTGGCACATAGTTAAATGATTAGAAATGATATGCTTAATGGTTTAACCTAATCAATTCATAAAATTTATCTAATTACCTCTCCTTAAATTAGTCAAGTTATCCAACATAGGAATGGGATTAAAAACAACAAATAATCTCCCCTCTTTCTAATTAAGTCAAATCCAAAATTAAATTAATAAAAAGCTTTGATTTTCCTTAAACAATTTTATTTAACATGATTATCCTTAGGAATTAATTTAGTTGAATAAATCACATATTTATATTTGGTTATTCCTTTACAATTACTTTAACTTTTGTATGTCATGTGATCTCATGCATTCATTCTTTCAAAATTAAGTGAATCAAATGAAAAGTTATTTATGTAATCTTGCATGTGTTGATTTAACTTAATTATATGTGTGACTATTATCACTAATAAATTTAAATCTATTTTCTAAAGATTATAAATTTATCATGATACGTGGAATGATGATAGTTATGAATACATATAGGATTTGCATGTGTTTATAGCTTAGTCATATGAATGTGAAGTTCTCTTTCTTGAATTCATATATAGATTTACATAAGTTTGAATGTTAACAAGTATATAATTTGGACATCCCGAGAATACGAAGCTTTTATTAGCCCCAAAGAGGTCATTTGATTACTTCACTTTCCTGGTTAACAATGACATGTACTTATTTGATTTCATTCTTATGTATTTTAGTATTAGAATTTAGATAGTGCTTTAATTCATATACATAAATAATTCAATCAAAGAAAATACAATCATTGCATAATTTTCATTCTTATAATTGTGTATACATTTAGATGTATTTAAGATAGCAAGTGTTTTGTCTAGACATCTTGGGAATATGAGGCTTTAAGTAGCCCCAAGGAGGTAATTTGATTACATCACTTTCCTGGTTAACATTGGCACGTACTTGCTTACATCTTTTAGACATGTGTATGTATGCTTAATTAAAAGATGAAAAATCCCCTTTTGTTATTAAAAATACACACATCCACATTCATCTAAGTTATTAATAATACATCACATGTAAATTAGTGTTCTCTTCCTTATGATTTATATATAGATTTGCATTAGTTTTAATAACAATGGGTATATAGTCTAGACATCCTAGGAATACGAGGCTTTAAGTAGCCCAAGGAGGTCATTTGATTACCTCACTTCCCTAGTTAACAATGACATGTATTTATTTGATTTCCTTCCTATGTATATTTGTATTAGAATTTGGATAGAGCATCAATTTACATATATAAATAATTCAATCAAGTGAAATACAAGTTTCAAACATATGCATCCATTATCATTTAAGTGTGCCAAAATATGTTACATGTATAGATACATTAAGGATTGCATCATATGCATGTCATAAGTAATGAAAAAGAATGGTTCAACATGTGCTATGTGATAGTAATTCAATTGTATTAATCTTAAGATGCCTTTCAAATTGAATAGAATTACTTGAGGTTCACCTAAACTTAGGATTCATAAAATATTTAATAAGCCATTCACTAAGAAAAACTAAATCATAAAAATATGCTTTAAGAAATGGCTTAAGGTAGGGATAAAAGAGGGTAAACCTCTTTCTTCTCTTTGTAACATGTAGGTGCTATGTATAAGATAAATGAAACAAGTCAAAGCATAAATTAAAATTCACAAATCAATTGAACAACTTGAAATGAAATCTACCTTCATGTTTAACTTAAATAATTTCTAAAACTTAAATAAATCACAACTCTAATGCCTAATAAGACATGCCACACAAAGCCTAAAACACACATTAGAATTAATCCACCACTTCTAGTCCTAAGGTTGGACAGTGCATGTTTGGTGTATATTTTGCTTTGTGATGTGATGCTTTAGATTGCATGTTAGGATGTATGCTTCATTGACTGGATGTTAGGTCGCTCTTAGCCTAATCATATTTTCTATAGGAGGTTATGCTTAGTGTTTTCTTAAAAATAAATATAAATGCTCTCTTTGTAGGTTGCTTAAACCCCTAAGCGTAATCTAAGTTAGGATAGGTGGCTTGATTACCCATGTGCAGGGTGCTAAGTCCAAATTATAAGGATAACTGCTTGAGATTGTATGTATGTTTAGCTAACCTTAATTTTCTAGGTGTAGTTAGATTTACTTTTTCTCTATCAAATGTAATTTTGTAATAGGAATTAAGATTAGTGTCATGGTGGATTAGGATGAGCAGTGGCTAGAAGGCTTAGTCTTGGGATGCCCTTTGATGCCTTTGGAGCATAATCAAATCAAAAAGAAAGAAAAGGAGGATATGAAAAGGAAAAGAATAAAGACTACCATAGAATGTATTCATTCTAATTGTAAAATTATTCTTTCATATCCTGGGTTGTATAAGGGTAGAGCTCAGCTACCCATCTTTTCTTTTCAGGATGTACGGTGGCACCTGATCGCACTGGCCTCTTATTCTTTTATGATAGTCTATAAAATTGATTGATGATTTGTTTATATTATGCAATAGGATTGTATCCTCTTTATAGTTTCTTAATATTTGATGCTTTAATGTGTGGCCTGGATGCAGTAGGCTCTTAGGATAAAATAAATTTTCGATCCAACTAATAACTCATAATTAAAGTTTTAAAAAACTCATAACCTCACTAGAAAGCCTTGACTATAATCAAAATAATTAAAAGATTTAGCAACCCCTTAACTATATGTTGTATGTCTCACATCATGCATGCATATTCTGTCACTGTTGTCAAAAATTAGGCCCTCCATTCTTACACTATAAGGACCGCTTGACCTATGAGAGAAACCCCTCATAATAGAGCTTTACCCTCTCTCTTTTGATTTAGCTAATAATCAACCTTCATCATGCATTTAGGCATAAAGAAATCCCAAGAATTTTTCCAAATGAATGTGTCAAAATAAAATAAAAGTTTACAAGATTTTTCTTTTGTAGATTAAGTCATATGCTCATACCACTCATGCTCTAGTCTCTTAGGAATTGGGTTTAGGGCTTTAGATTCTTTTTAAATTAAGTAACAAGCCAAGCTATCTTGAAATTTCATAAGACCGAATTACATGGTTCTAAAATGTAGGAGGTGTTAGTTGGCGACCACTCCAAGTGGTTGTAAGTCCAAAAGTCAGACGGGTTTATCCTCTCTTATGGAGATGAACCCTTATGTCCACCTATCGCTTAGATTTAGGTCGTACTTTAATTTGTGTTAAAGCTTCTGTTGACCTCTCTTTTGGAGTGATTTCTTAACTTCCTTATCATAGATCTAGGACTCTTATGGACACTAAGAGCTCCTTAGTCTTAAGACACCTCTAGTGATTAGATGAACACTTAACCTAAGCCTAGAGACTTAGAAGAGTTAGCTACTAGAATACGTTGGGCCCTAGGGACTTAAGAGGACTTGCCTACCCTATAGCCTAAACTCAATACATGCTTTCCTTCTTAATCAAAACCTCAAATTCATACCAAACCCAAACCAAATTTTCAAGACTCATAATCAATCTCATGACCAAATTCAAGCTTAAAATTTCTCCATAAAACCCGTGATTGAATTCAGAGTGCTTTTTAAGCCCTTTAATTTCATGTTATGGACTTAGGCCTAACCAAATTCAAATTAATCTCAATTCAATTACTTTTTTCAAATACTAGTTCAATCTCTCAGTCATTTACCAAACCCTAATTCAAACCCAATTCCAAATGATCCAATTCTAAAATCAAACCCAAGTCCAAATTTTCCCTCTTAAGCCATATGACCCACTCTCATAAGCTTAGCCAAATCTCCACCTAAGTTACCCCAAACTTGATTAATTTCTTTATAAATCAATTATTCCTTTATTTATATTCACAAATATAAATGAAATCCATACCTAAATGACCAAAACCAAATCAGATCAAATCAAACCAAGCCAAATTTCATCTTAAACCCTATGGACCTACCTCCATAAGCTTAATCAAATCTTAACCCAAATCAACCCAAAATCAATTGGTTTCTTTATAAATCAATTACTCCTTCATTTATATTCATAAATATAAATGGAACCCACCTTCCAATGACAAAAAAAATCAAACTAAATTGAATCCCTCCTTAGCCCTTTTGACCTACCTCCATGAACTTGGTCAAGTTTGCTTCCAAATCACCCCAAATTCAAGTGATTTTCTCATGACTCATTTATATCTTCATTTATATTCCCAAATTCAAATGAAATATAAATCCAAATAGCCAAAATTGAATCCAAAATCAAACAAAAACCCAATCCAAGCCTTTTTAGCCAATTTCTTGGACTTGGCCAAATCCTATCCAAATCAAGCCAAAATTAATATATTTTCTCTTGAATCAACCATTCCTTAAACTATTTATCCAAATATAAACATAAACTACAATTATCAAATCAAAATAAATCAATCCAAGTCAAGCCCAAGTTAGCCTCTTTGATTTGGAATCTTCAAATGAGCTAAAATCCATTAGACTCCAAATTGATTGTAGTTGGATTCATATTTCAATCCTAGGCTCATGTATGAGTTCAACTAAACTTGAATCAAGCCAAAACTAAATCAATTGACCCATTTAGGTCTACTTGACCCAAAGTTACCTAAAGAACCCTCTTGAACCAAGTTCTAACCTAACCCAAATTGGATTGAACCAAGGTCATCCAAGCCTCATATAATGATCAACAATCACCCTAGGATGATCAATCACCTCAATTAGGTCAACCAAGCCAACCTGGTCCCTTGACCAAGTCAACCCTTAGCCTAAATGAAACCTAAACTAGCCAAAACCCCCCATATATCAAATTAATTGAAACCATTGATCAAAACAAAATCATAATCAATGATTAAACATGACCAAACCTTCAATTGAGCCAAACCAAGTCCAATTGGCCATTTGACCCAAGTTGACCCAAATTGGTCTAAAAGGCCAAAATGGGTCAAATCACAATCTAAACCAAATTGATTGTAACCAATGGTTCAAGCTCATTACAAATCAATTATTGTAATTGAGCCTAATTTGGCCAATTGGTCAACTTGACCCAACCTAGACCCAAATTGACCTAAAAGGTCAAATTAGCCAAAATCCAAATTGCACCCAAATTATTTCAAACAAAAACCTACAATCATTTTCGATTAACCAATTGAACATGAACCAACACCTAACCCAACCCAATTTGGTCAAATTGGTCAAAGTGGTTAACCTAGCCCATTTGACCTATATGAACCCAAGTGAGCCAAAATCAAACCTAAGCTAAATTGATTGAAACCACTTGAACTAAAACTCTTCAAATCATCATTTGAACTTGACCAAAACTATAATTGAGACAAATTTGATCAATTGGTCAATCGAACTTAACATGAACCCATATGAACCCATTTGACCAATTGAAGCCAAAACCTATGGGACTTTGGTGGTTGACCAAACCTGACCCAAATTGACCCTAGGTCAACCCAAAGTCAGCCCAAGAGCCAAGTGGACCCAACCCAAGCCATGGTCCATTGGTTAAGCTTTCTTCACATTGGATTCTCCCCATAAATATCAAAGTTCGCTCTTTTATCACTTTGGCAACATCCAACTTCCAAATGAGGGTGCACTAACCCACCTAGGCCACAAGTTAGCCAACGACCAAAGGGAGGTGAGTTGACCACCTCCCATACAAACTGAAAACCAGAAAGACCAAGCTAAGAAAATCTCCCCATATCAGATGTTGAGCCACCTCCCATGAGTTCCTCCAACCCAATCGAGCCACGGACTCAATCACACACCTCACCGGATGGATGCCAAAAAAAGAGAGGCCATCCTTTCCATCCAACTCAGCAAAATTAGGGGGTATACACTCCCAAATCGAATGAAAAACACATGAATTCACTTTGTGCAAGCTTCCAAAAACTAAGATGAGCTTCCCTGTTAGTTCCAGTGTAATCCCAAGCATCCCACTCTCAGCATTCTCTCTTCCCGTTTGGAACCAAAATAAGGGTGGAAATCTTCGATCCAAGCTTCCGTAATTTGGCACCAAAGATCAATTACTTGTTTCTTACACCATCCCCATATCTCATCAAGGCTACTCGAAGCTTCCCCTAAGTTCTAAACACACTGGAACAATGAGTTTGAACAAAATTGAAGCTCCAAACCTCCATTTTTGACCAACCAAGCGAACTAAGTTGAAATGACTTGATTGCTTCTCAACAGGGCCTCATCTCTAATAAACGAAGCTACCTTTGTCGATCCCACCTCTGATATTGAGCTCCAATGAGGTAATTTCTCAAAATCGTAGATATAGGAAAAATTGGTTGGCCATTTGTGAAGAAAATTTGCATTTGAGCTAATACTAGCGATTGGATCCTTATAGATCCTTCCCACAAAGGTGTGGGTTGAGTTTGGAGTAGATCCAAGCTCAGGTGAGCTCGGATCAAGCGATCCATGTTGAACGGGCTCTATCATCCATCGTTCGTAGGAAGAAGGATTACAGGCCATCCACTCCACATAATTACAATGGATGGCCATGATCAAATCACACTAGATCAAATGAGATTTCTCCATTTATGCCTCGTGTTTGATCTGTGCTATCCAATCCATGATCGGACGGTGGGAATCAATGTCGTGTCCACTGCCAGCTGACTCGATTTACGAATTTGGTAACTTAAATAACTAATCCCATGGTGCTACGTGAAAAGTGCACCGCATCAGCACGCCATGTGGTGCGCGATTAGGTTTAATTAAGGATTAATAATGAGTTTTTTAGGCTAAAACTTTCATAATTTATAACTAATTATAAAAAATCTAAAAATTACAAATAATGGCCCCTTTTAAAGATATTTTAGAAGAGAATCTAATAAAAATATTTCTAATGGATTTTGAATAGTAAATAGAGCTTAATTAGGGTTTAATTAATAACTTAATTAGCTTAATTACTCTCTAATCTCTTAAGTGATTGATCCCAAAATTTCTAAGAATATTTGAGAGGATGACCTCTTCCTCCTTTAAGTTTTTGGGGATTTATTACTTGTTAAATTAGGAGTATTGATTAATTAAGCCCTAATTAACCTCTTAACTTCATTAAGGGGTAATTAAGCATATGAATAGTGATTAATTAATTGTTTGGACTCTCTAATCACTGTTGAAAAGTAAGGAGAATTAGAGAAGTGGATTGGAGCCTCCCTCTTAATCCTTTTCCCTAATTTTTCCTCTCTTTTTAACCAAAGTCCTAATCATTAATTAATTAACTAATTAGAAACTTAATTAGCTAAATTTGGAATTCAAATCATATTAAATCATGCTTGATCAAGTGGATGACTTATGGAATTAGGTTGGGACCTCTTTCCCTACCTTTTCCCTTAAGCCGATCTCATTTCAAAAAGATAATAATCAACTTTGGTAATTAATTAAGGAGAGGTGAATTAATGGATTATTGATTTATTTAGAATATAATTAAATATGATTTTCCCTTAATTCATCTTGGGTAGAGCTTTAGGTGTTTAAAAGCCTAAAGAGGCTTAGTGAAATTATGATTAGCTCATGTGTATGACAAAATCATGAAAGTAATTAAAATAGTTCCTTAAGTTTAATTATTAAATGATCATGAGCTAATTGCATTAGGCTCCTTTCACTTTATAGGGGCATTGCTATTTACTTTCCAATTCATTGGCATACTACATTAGCTCATAATTATTTAATAAATAACCTTAAGGTAACATAGGTAAGGGTTCAATTAATTAATTTAATCTATGCTTAACTTATTCAATCCATAAAATTAATTTAATAACTTCTTATTAAATCAAATTAACTCACACATATGGGGAATGGGATTAGGATTTGCAAATCTCTCTCATATCTCTTAAATCAAGCTAAACATAAAATCAAAAGTGACATTAAGAAGCTTTGGTTTGTTTTAAATAAGCTTATTTAATATGATTATCCCTAGGAATCTGTTGGATTGAATGAAATTACATGCTTGTGTCTCTTTATTTCTTTCCAATCATACTAACTTGTTGTATGCCACTTGATTCATGCATTCATTTCTTTCAAAAATCAATTAAAATTAATTGATTTTCTTTATGTCAAATTTGCATGTGTTGACTTAATTAAGAATAGGTGTGGCTATTATCATTATTAAATCAAAACTTATTTTTAAAATGGTATCTAAATCAACTACAATATGTGGAGGTATAAGTATTTATAAGCTTGCATGTGCTTACAATTTGGAATATGTGATATGAAGCTCTATTTTATTTAGTTTTCATGAATTTACATAAGGATATGAACATTAACAAGTGTATAGTTCATTTGAAAGGGACACAACACTTGCTTGGGCTTATTACTATGTATATCCATGTTATAATTTTGATAGAACTTTAGCTCACATGGAAAGATAAATCAAAACACAATCCTTGCATGATTTCTATTCTTATAGTTGTTTGTACACTCATATGTATTTAAGGATAGCGGGTATATCTAGTCTGGACATTCCGGGGATGCACGACGTTAAGTAGCCCCAAGGAGGTTTTTACCTCACTCCCCTGATTAAACAATGTTAAAGTACTTGTTTATAACTTTTATACAATTGAGTGTGCATTTGGCTAGTGAATGAAAATCCTTTCTCTTTTCAACTTGATTTTATATGTATAAGTAAATCAAAACACAACTTTTGCATGATTTTCTTTTCTTGAAGTTATTTATACATCCATATGTCTTTGAGAATAGTTGGTATATCTAATATGGACATTCTGGGGATGCACGACTTTAAGTATCCCCAAGGAGATTTTTTTACCTCACTGCCCTGGCTCACAATGACAAAGTACTTGATAAAACTTTTATACATTTGAATATGTACTTAGCTAATAAATGAGAATCCTCTTTTTCTACTTAACATAATTTTGCAAATATGTATAAATGTGTTTAGATGTATAAAAGTTATAAGCAAGTACTTTGCCTATTTTTAAATATGTATTTTATAGGTGTAGTTAGATTTACTTTTCTTATTTTTAATGTAATTTTGCATTAGGAATTAGGATTAGTGTTATGGGGGATTAGGATGAGCGGAGGCAAGAAGGTTTTATCATAGGAGGCTCCCGTGATGCCTTTGAAGCAAGTCCATCCAAACTAAAGAAGATAAGAAGATTGCAGATATGAAGACCCCCATAATATTTATTTATTTGTAAAAAAAAATTATAATTATTCTTTCATATACCGAGTTGTATAAGGTTAGAGATTGGCTATTCATTTCTCATTTTGAGTTGTAAGATGGTACCCGACCGCACTGGCCTATTATTCTTTTGTATTAGATTTATAAAATTGCTTGATATTTTATTTACAATTACGCAACAAAAATGGCATGTCTTTTGTAGTTTCTTCATATATGGTGATTTAATGAGTGACCTAGATTCGATTAGGGTCGTAGAGAAAAGTTGATTTTTCTACCCAACTATAACTCATAATTAAATTTTCTAAGCAACTCATAACCTCACATAAAGCCTAGGCATTAAATCAAGATAACTGAATGTTGTATTCTTAATATTATGCATTCATATTATTTCACTTTTGCTAAGAGAGGGTTCTCATCCTTACATGATAGGGGAACAGTTGACCTTTGAGGGTCTCCTCTATGGTGGTAAACACCTCTTTCTCTCTGATTTAGCCAATAACCTCATTTCAACATGCATTTAGACATATAAAAATCCTATGACCTTTGTCAAAGTGAAGAGTCAATAATCAAATAAAAATTGATAAGATTTGCATTAGACTAAGTCATTATTCATACCACTCATTCTCTAGTCTCTTAGGGAGTGGGTTTAAGGATTTTAGTTTCTTTCTAAATAATAACAACATAACCATCTTGCAAAATCATATGACTTGACCACATAGTTTTAAAGTGTAGGAGTTAGCTAACTACCACTCCAGAGTTAAAAGTCTAGCAGTCAAGTGGTTTACCTTTTCTTATGGAGGTAAACTATGTACCCATTTTTGCTTAGATTTAGGTTGTGCTTTGGCTCTTGCTAAAGCTCCATAGATTTAGGATCCGATGTAGCTATTTTTCTTCAGGCTATAATTATAAATCTTCACCTCTTAGGTATTTCCACAATCTTATATTGTGGAATTATAAGCCTTATCTTTCTAAATAAAATGTCAATTAAAATAAATAATGTCCTTCAATTTCAAACATATAAAGCCCAACCATAGGATAGATTGGAATGCTCAAAAGGTTTCCTAGTATTATAAGCACTCCCTACTCGTCCCTTTTGGATTCAATAATAAGTCTCTCCTTTTATTAATTTATCCCATTTGATTGCTTAAATATAACCAATTTATTGATAGTTCTATCTTTGAAATCTTTAGAGACAATAATTGCCTACTTTAATCGAGAGTATTCATAAGTAACTCACCTTCCTTAGGATGTAATTAATTATAGGGGCTTTCCCTTATAGAAAACTTTAGAACTCAATTTAAATAAATCTTACTTATTCAGCCATGTAAAGTAGGGGAAAAATCTCTGGTATATTCAAAAACCCATCATGCCGTAGGAGTTCTTATTAGGTGATTAGGTTCATTATAGGGTGTTGATTTCTATCTTTCAAGATAGTGCACCATTCCTTGATGTCATACCTGATCACCCAAATAAGTACACCCTTAGATCTGCGTGGTGTCCCCCATATACACATGTACATAAGGAATCACAAAAAAACACCACAAATTTTTCTGGTGACTCTATTGGGGATGGTTCATCTCTCTATCTCTAGTAGACAATTGTTGTCTCCAAGCATCAATAATGGACTTGCATTTCATGTGAGTCCAAGACAATCTTTTCTTCCATTGGCACTTAGCTTATTTCATTCTTAAGCAAAGCTAGCCAACATCCTCTAGGTTTTAGGACCTCACTCTTTGTTAGCCTTGAAGCCCCTATTGGGTCCTCCAATAGGTAAAAGATATAAATTAACCAATGAAAGGATATGAACAAAATTTAGAACCTCCTTACCACTGACATGGTGAGGGAAGGTTCATCTTATATTTTAGAAAATAAAGTCTTTTGCAAATTGTCATTTTCCAAAAGCACTTTTTCAAGAATTCACATAACAAAAGATCTTGCACAAAATTCATAAGAAAATTTTAAAATTCATATAACCAAACCTCATTTAACAATTCCTATAATTATTACATGAAGGTTCTTTTCAAAATCAAAATAAAATTTTTTTAAAACCTCTTTTCAAAAGCACACTTTTGAAAATGACCACCTTCATTCAACATACTCAAATTAGATCAATGAAAATTCTATTTTCAAATAAAATCATGACATAAAATTGAAACTCCACTTAACATATTTCACATATGCCAGAGTTGAAGATTCCCTCTTTTAAAAGTAAAAGAGTCACACAAATAAAATTAAAACACATTTGGACTCCATTCAACCTACCCAAATTTGTCAAATGAGAGTCCCATTTTTCAAAAATTAGAAATAACAAATTGAACTATATTTAACATTGATAAATAGATTTCCTTTTTTAAAACTCACAAACGCACTTTGAACCCTATTTGGCATATGTCAAATAAGAGTTTCCCTCTCTTTCCAAAAAGAAAGAGAGAAAATCATAAAAATACTTGATTCTTACTTAACATACCAAATTTGCTAAGAGTCTCATTTTCGCAAATCATAATAGAGTGGACTCCTACTTGACATACCCAATTTGTTATGTAAGAGTCTTATTTTCAAAAATCATAAATACACTTGATTCTTACTTAACATACCAAATTTGTTAAGAGTCTCATCTGTTAATCATAAATACACTTGATTCCTACTTAGCAAATCAAATTTGTTAAGTAAGAGTCTCATTTTCAAATCATAATACACTTGATTCCTACTTAACATACCTAATTTTCTAAGTAAGAGTCTCATCTTCAAATCATAAACACACTTGACTCCTTCTTAACATACCAAATTTGTTAAGTAAGAGTCTCGCCTTCACAAATCATAAATACACTTCACTCCTACTTAACATATCAAATTTACTAAGTAAGAGTCTCATCTTCAAATCATAAACACGCTTGATTCCTACTTAACATAACAAATTTGTTAAGTAAGAGTCACATTTTCAAATCATAATACACTTGATTCCTACTTAACATACAAATTTGTTAAGTAAGAGTCTCATTTTCAAATCATAAATAGACTTGATTCATATTTAACATAACAAATTTGCTAAGTAAGAGTCTCATTTTCAAATCATAAATACACTTGATTCCTACTTGACATACCTAATTTTTTAAATAATAGTCTCATTTATACAAATCAGAATACACTTTGATTCCTACTTAACATACCAAATTTGTTAAGTAAGAGTCTCATTTTCACAAATCATTAATACACTTGATTCCTATTAAACATGCCAAATTTGTTAAGTAAGAGTCTCATTTTCAAATCATAAATACACTTGATTCTTACTTGATATACCCAATTTATTAAGTAAGAGTCTTATTTTCATAAATTTTAATTACACTTGACTCTTACTTTACATACCCAATTTGTTAAGTAAGAGTCTCATTTTCACAAATCATAAATACACTTGATTCCTGCTTAACATACCCAATTTGTTAATTAAGAGTCTCATTTTCAAATCATAATACACTTGATTCCAACTTAACATACCAAATTTGCTAAGTAAGAGTCTCATTTTCATAAATCATAATACACTTTATTCTTACTTAACATACCAAATTTGTTAAGTAAGAGACTTATTTTCACAAATCATAAATACGCTTGACTCCTACTTGACATACCCAATTTGTGAAGTGAGAGTTCCATTTTCACAAATCATAAATGCACTTGACTCCTTCTTAACATACCAAATTTGTTAAGTAAGAGTCTCACTTTCATAAATCATAAATAAACTTGACTCCTATTTAACATACCAAATTTTCTAAGTAAAAGTCTCATCTTCAAATCATAAATACACTTAACTCCTACTTAACATATCAAATTTGTTAAGTAAGAGTCTCTTTATTTAAATCATAAATACACTTGATTCCTACTTAACATACCAAATTTGTTAAGTAAGAGTCTCATTTTCAAATCATAAATACACTTGATTCTTACTTAACATACCAAATTTGTTAAGTAAGAGTCCCATTTTCAAATCATAAATACACTTGATTCTTACTTAACATACCAAATTTGTTAAGTAAGAGTCTCATTTTCATGAATCATAAATACACTTGACTCCTACTTAACATACCCAATTTATTATTTAAGAGTCTCATTTTAAAATCAGAAATACACTTGATTCCTACTTAACATACCAAATTTGTTAAGTAAGAGTCTCATTTTTAAAACATAATACACTTGATTCCTACTAAACATACCAAATTTGTTAGGTGAGAGTCTCATTTAAAAAAAATACAAATCAATCACATTTGGCTTCCACTTAACATACCAAATTTGTTAAGTGAGACTCTTATTTTTAAAAGAAAAAATAAAACATATCAAACACATTTGGCTTTTACTTAACATACAAAATTTGTTAAGAAAGATGCCCCACTCTCAAATCAATGCATAATAAGCAATCATCACAAGCGAAGATGTTTTCAAAAAAAATTCAAATATACAATCATAATATTTTCTTAGCATACCTAAATTTGCTAAGTAAAGGTTCTTTCAAATCACAAATTTCAAACAAGACACATAATACAAATATCTTCAAAGGTCTCTCCAAATATTTGAACCCCGGCCAACCTACTTAAATTGGTTGAGTATGAGTTCTATATCAAAATCATATGGCAAAGTCTGTCCTCCAAATATAAAAAATATCTCCAAAATTCAATGAACCCTACTTAGCATACCTAAATTTGTTAACTGTGGGTTTAAATTCTAAATTAAATATAGAAGTCAATGATTGAAGGCAAATATCAAGGCAAGCTCTGACTCAATTGTATTTCAACAAATGCAGTGATTTCAGTACAGTCAGTCTTTCCAGCTTTCAGTTAGTGCATTGATCATGGCTCCTAGCAAGTTTATCTTCTCTTTTCCCTCTGGTGTGGATCTGGCTTTGGATCAGGCCAATCTCACCATGGCTGATGTTGCACATTTGATCTACTTTGGTTGTGGCTTTGAGGGGGTCCAGATTACTTGTGAGGACATCCCTCAGAACCGTTAGTAGGGAGGAGGTGGTGGGACAGACGCCACTCATCCTCTTGGATATCCCATTTGATTCTAAGTTTCCCTCATTGAAGAGGAAGGCCGCAGTGATTTCCATGCCCTGTTCAGTGTCAGTGATAGTACCTGCCCATTTAGTTGCGCCTGCCATAGCTCCAGTGAAAGCTGCTACCTCCTTTTTGGTCACCCTAAAGGGGAAGGCTAGCTTAGCTTTTGAGATACTCTCCCCCACCTTTGAGGTAGGTTCTAGTTCTCATTTTTCCCTGCTCACCCATACCCAACATTGAAATAAAAATTAAAAGATTAAGTGGGATCATGAGTGAGTAGCTAGGGAACTCGACATTTCTTCCCATGCTGAGGAGGGTTCTCCCCGTGAGACCTCAGCACTTTTGAGTGGCAGTAGGTTCCACGCTCACTTGACCTCAGATGGAGAGGAAAACTATTGGAGGATCGCTACATCGTCTCCACCACCAGCATACCATTAGACATTGGCTAGGGAGTATAGGAAGCCCTATGCTGGACTTTGGACTATTTTACGCCAGGTCGGTAGAGCTTACGAATGCTCAGAGTTTGGTAACTTGTTTGACTTGAGATCCATGATCCCTATGAGTGTTAGGGGTCAGATCCATAGAGAGAGTCATGGAGGCTCTTGTATCCTCCCAAGCAGGCGGGAGAGAGCGATGAAGGTATGCTAGGCAGTCGGCAGCCTCTGCCTTGATGGACTTCCCTGATCGCCTCTCTGTAAGGTCCAATTATTCAAATAACATTGTTCTTACAGTACGTCAGAAGAGGAGATCTTCAGGCCGATGTTGACATCACACCTCTCCACTCACCATCCACCATCACCCATTCAGCTTACAACATCTACCACCCTTGCCAAGATTCAGAAGCCCACATTCGAGGAAAGACCTTCCCCCCTGGTGATCCGGCTATGGCCCAAGGATCTCGTTCCATCCATTCCACCTGTTGAGGTGAGATCGAGCTCCCCTGCTTGACCCTCTACCTCAACTGTGGTCAGGAAGGAGTGGTGTGATGGCAAATCTGGTGGAATTTGGTTCATTGGATGATTAGCATAGAAGCAGTTTATAGCCTTCTCAATAGGGCTTCGTTTCTTCAAAATGAAGCTACATCAATCATTGGACCCCCAGTCTTGAGCTTTGACGAGGTAAAATCTGGAAAACCATAGAAAGGCATAAGATTGTTGGTCTTTTTAAAATAAGTTTCATTTTCATGTGATTTCCACTATTGGATCCCCTTAGATTTCATCCCGGATCATTTTGGAGTTGAATCCACCATCAAGCGAGCGAAAGGCGAACCTTGCCCATCTTTCATAACTCATGGAACAATGGATCATTGGTCGGCCATTCTGCATGATTATAATGGATGATTGTGATTAATTGAGTTAGATTTTTTATTTAATCCCTTTAGAATCATGGGATTAATCTGGACCATTCAATCTGAGATTGAACAGTCGAGATGAAAGCACGTCTGCCACTGCTGAGTCAACTGCCACGTCATATGGTTTAGGTAGCCAATCCTGCGATGTCATGTAAAAAGCACTACCACGTCAACGTTCGTGTGGCCTTAACTATGTAAATTAATAAATTAAGCTTAAAATGCAATTAATTAGCCAAAACTTTAACAAATCATAACTAATTATAAAAAAATTCAAAAAAAAAATATAAATAAACTCAGTTTGGAAAGCTTAAACAAAAGAGAATCTAGAAAAAACAAGATACTTAGGCTTTGTCTAATGAATAATGATTAATTAAGATTTAAAGTTTTTATTAATTTTATTCATTAATCTCTAATTACATGGCTAATTAATCTAGAATTGGCATGTTAATTACATGCGATTACCTCTACCTCCCATGATTTTTTTGGATTAATCTACTAAGTAAATTTGGGAAACCCTAACTTCAATTGCTAATTACCCTCTTTTAAATAATTTAATAATCATTAAAATTAATAAAATTATTAAATTAATTAGGGAGTGTCATTTAATCATCATACTAGTGAGGGCGATTAAGAAAAATAATTAGGACCTCCCCTCCTAATTATTTTCTCAAATCTACCCTTAAAACCCTTTAATTATTCAAATAATTGATGGTTAAATCAAGATTAAAAATTAAAATCTTTAGAAATCACACTCTCCTAATTAGCTAACCAATAAGATTAACCTAATTTAATCATCTTTATGTGCTTAGCTAATATAATAGTCCTTTATGAAATTACAATTTTCCATTAATTTGGAAAATCATGAAAGTAATAAATATTGTTCTTTTTTTAACTTAATTAATCATTAGTCATGGGCCTAATTGCATTAAAACTCTTAAAGCATTGCTAATTCTACTTTTATGTGCATCATCATGTTACTTAGGCCTTTGATTAATGGTAATTAATTTCAGACAATGTAGAGTTTAATTAAGTGGCCTCTTAATGAATTAAACCTAATAAAAATCATAAAATTCAATTAATCATCTTTTAAACTCATTAATAAACTCACATGGGTATGGATTATAAAGGAATAAGCTAGCTTCTCCTCTTTAGAATTAAATAAACTCAAAACATATAACCTAAATTTAAGTAAGCTTTGACAAACTTAAAGTGTTTTCTTTCAATGTGATTGCACTTAGGTTTAATGAAGCCAAATATGATGATGTTAAGTTATTTCATTTCAATTATTATAAATTTGTATGCCATGTGCTTCCACATTTCATGTTTCAAATTTAAAATAAAATGTTGAATTCAATTGCATGATGTGAAAAATTATATAAAGTGTGCCTATTATCACTATGTAAATCCCAAATTATTTTGTTTCTTTAAATATGAATTAGCTGCTAATTATTAAATTAAATGTTTTTTTATCTATGAATCTTATTATAAGTAAAGAAATTCAAATAAAAATTCAATTTGCTATAATATAATAATTGACAATTTTTCATGATTACCTCTTACATTTCTTGTATGAATATATATATATATATATATATATATATATATATATATATATATATATATATATATATATATATATATATATATATATATATATATATATATATATATATATATATATATATATATATATATATATATATGACCTATAATTCAATTAAATTCTTAAACTAGTTGAATATTAACCACCCTTAATAATGAATTTAAATATTTAAACATTAGAAAATTCTAATCTTAATACCTTAGCACGGCATACCACACCCTAGACTTAACACACATTTTAAAATACTAAGTCACTCACTTTAGTATTAGGTTAGACTAGTGTTTTGTTTTGATGTAATATTTTAAACTTGATGTTAGGCTATTATTAGTCTAATGATATTTTCTATAGGGGATTATGCTTGAGGAATTACTGTAATAATAAAAAATATAAGTGTATTTTACTTGCAGGTGTTGCTAAAGTCCTTAAGCATAATCAATTAGGATCGGTGGGCTTGGTTACCCAAGTGAAGGGTACTAAGTCCAAATATGTGAGATATAACTGTTTGGTTTATATGTTTGTTTAGTTAACATCTATTTTACAGGAGTAGTTAGATTTTACCTTTTTATAAAAATATAATTTTTGTAATAGGATTAGGATTAAAGCTATGAGATTTAGGATGAGCAGTGGCTACAAGGCAAAGACTTCAGAAGCCTTGTGAAGCTTGAAGCAAGCTAACCCAAAGAAGGAAAGGAGAACAAGATTTGAAGACCCCATAGCATTTATTTCATTTATAAAATTTAATTATAATCTAGGCTATATAAAGGTAGAGCTTGGCAACCCTTTTTTTTATGGGTGCCCGACATAACCATCCTTTTATTATTTCATACAAATTTAAATGTTTGATTATCGTGTTTACATTGCACAATAAAAATTGCATAAATTTTATAGATTTATTAATGTGTGATTGTTTGATGTGTGGCATAGATGTGGTAGGCTTTTTAGGATAAAATTAATTTTTCTATCCCTTTAATAACTTATAACTAAAATCTTAATTATATCATAATCTCACTTTAAACCCCAGATTTATAATCAAGATAAATAAAGGATTTAACAACCCCTTAACTGAATGTTATATGCCATCACACCATACATATCATATTGTCTCGCTCCTAAAGTTACCAGATCTCCCCTCTTGCAAGATATAGGATAAGCTTGACCTGTGAGAACAGTCCCTTGTAGTGTAGAACACCTCTTCTTGTTGATTTAGCCTACAACTCAATTTCAACATGCATTTAAGCATAATTATCCCAAGCCTTAGTCCAAATCAATGTGTCAAAATGATTTAAAATTTTATATATTTTGTATTAGTTTAAATCATATTTTCATACTAATCATGATCTAATCTCTTAAGGAGTGAGTTTATGAGTCTAGATTCTTTTCTAATTGATAACAACCTAACTATCTCACATTAACCTATGACTAGCCCACATGGTTTTAAAATCATAAGAGGTTTTAACTGGCAGCCACTCTAGACAATTGTAAATCAAGAAAAGTCAGGATGTGTTCACTCTTCTTAGTGGAAGTGAATCGACATGGCCCACTTTCTCGAGTAGATTCTGGTCGAACTCTTAGCTTGTGCTAGAGTGCTCTTGATATAGGTTTTGAGGCCGCTTGTTTCCCTTAGGCTACGAGTATAAGTCCTAACTTCTTAGGTATTTTCACAATCTTGTGCTGTTAGAATCTAAGCCCTAACATTCTAATAAATTATTAATTCAAATAAATAATTTCCTATCTTTCAAAAATGTAAAGCCTCACTATATGATAAAATGAAGCTCTCACTAGGCTTCCTAATATTAGGAGGGCTTCTTACTTATTCTTCCTTAGAATTCATTAAGAACTCTTCATATTTAAGCTCTTCCCTATTATTTTATAAGATAGCTAATTCTTTGATAATCAATCTTTGAAATCTTTGGAGACATTATTTAACTACTTTAATCAAGAGTGTTCTTAAGAAATTCTCATTTCATAGGATGTAATTAACTATGAAAGCTTGCTTTTATAGAAAACTAAAGAACATGGCATAAAATAAACTCCACTTTACTTATCTAAGTAAAATGAGGGAAAGATCTCTAGTATATATGCAGAAACATCTACCTTAGGAGTCCTTATTAACTGATTAGTCCATTATGGGGTAATATTTCTATCTTTCGAGATAGTACACCATTCTTTAGATGTTACACTCTTCCATTTCAATAAGTACCCCTTAAGATCTATGTCGTGCTCCTATGATAACCAAATTAAAACACCACAATGTATATAATTTTTTCTATACCTAAAAGGTATATTGAACTTTAAAAAGTTAATGATAGAAATTTTTTAATAGAAGAACATGGTGATCCTAACAAGCTCATTGAGTTTAGGGAGCTTAGGCATTAGCGATGCAGTTTCGCTTCACCTAATGATGTTTAAAACATATCATCAACATTTATGAAATTTCATACCCGTGATGATGTAAGATGGGCAAAGTAGATCAGTGCCACTCAAGAAGAAAAAGAAAAAAACTCATATAAGTAGAAAAAAATTGAAGTGGTAGAAGAAACATAAATAACTAATAAGAAAATTCCTCCAAGAAAGTACAATTAACTCAATAATCATATGATTTGATAATGCCCCCATCATTTGATCCACAAATCAATAATTTGAGGGTTACTCAACTTAGCAAGCTTTCCATATCAATAATTACTCCATCTCAAATGAAATTTTTTCAAAAATCATCAACTACTATAAGAGGCACCCACTCTTAAATGTTAGCTCAACTATGTTAAAAGGTACTAATGACTCATGAGATCAACATATTTGAATTAAACACTTGTTTATAACTAAGCACTCAATTTTAATATTAGTTTCTAATAATTATGGAGTAAACATAAATTAAAATTAGGAATAATACACCACTATCTAATCTATTTTTTACTTAAAAATAATAAACCTAGGAGTAAGAGCTATTTATTTAGCATTTTAGCACCAATAAAATTTTCAATTATTAGAAATGTAGGACAAGACTTAATATTCAAATACCTAAACAATTAGAACTTAAAAGATTTTCTTTGAAGTATTAGCATAATTATCTTTCCATTAAGAATCAAAGCATTCATCAAAATAATAAAAAAATAAATATTCATAATCACACTACATTCAAGCAATCAAAATATTTGATGTAAATACAAGTGGTTGTTTGGATATGAACAAAAGAATAAAATGAAACACTTATGATTTTCACAAGTTCTATAAAGAAAAAATAATTAAGACTAAAAAAATTCTCAATTTTTGGAACTAAAATTATTTTCAATAATATTATAAGATGTGCATGAAGCATACAAATTGATATGACAGTAGTGCTTCTTTGATATATGGAAACATTTAAAGAATCATATATATTCAATATTTATATTCATTGAGTAATTATTTACTTCTGAAAAGAACATAAAAAATATGACACTAAATAAGCAAAACATACACATAGGAAAGTGAATGCTCAAGTTCTTGAAGATCATATAGCCGACCCCATATAGTGGGATAAAGGCTTGTTGTTGTTATACACTTTGATTTGGAATAAAATATATTTGATTGTTATATGTATTTTTAAAAACACTTAAATAAAACATATTTGAGTGTTTTTAAAAATGATGTAATTTATTTTTAAAAATAAAAAATAAAAATACTGAAAATCACACCAAACAAACATATTTTTAAAAATAACATAAAAATTAAAAAAAATCCATAAAATAAAATTGATCTCAAATAAGCCCTCAAGAGTGTCAATCCATATAGCTAGAATTTACGTAACAAAAAGATGAATATAAGATTATATATTCAAAAAAATTAAATCTTACGATCAGTCCTACATGTAAACACATGTAAAAGTCATAGTTTCTCTAATGACAAACTAGCTTGTCAACAATAGTCCCTAAAAAATTCAAAAAAAAAAAAAGAGTAAATTTTCAGCTTAGATAAGCAAGTGAAGAAAAACAAAACCCTAACAACATTGATGATCATAAAAAAATGTCAAAAAAAAAAAACTCCCTACCAGGTGGAACGTTATCTAGAGGTCCACCAGATAAGAAAAACTTTGTGAGGTCTTTTTGTTTTTTGTGTGCAATTATCAATATAAACTTAGGGGACCATTATATGTCAAGAAATTTGCAAGCCTAATCAAGAAGAGAAATAGAAACCAAATTTAATATCAAAACATACAAAATCGATAAATAAATAAAAACTTGCTCAAGGAAACTAATTATATAATATGAATCAATAGGATTATTGAAAAATAAGATTACCTCTATTATCTGATCTACCTCAACATTCACAATCTGATTAAATTGAGACTCAGTAACACCATCCCTAATCAACAAGTTTTGTAGAATTAAGCTTATTGCACAAAACATGAATAAAGAGCAATAAAGCTTAAGAAGATGAGTAGAACTAAAAGAAAAATGAACATAACATATAAATATAGCATAAGAGAAAAGATCATAGCACTAAAATTTACTTGAAAATAATAATATGATCAGGTCTTCTTTTCCCAGAAGTAGTATAAAAATCTATAAGAACTGCCCTAAAGTTTATAAACACAACATATTGAAAAAAAGAATAATATATATATAATAGGCATAGCCAAGTTGTAGAAAGAAATGCTCAATAGTAGTACGAGGAAGAAGAAACACAAATTAACATAGATACTTAACGAATACATCCATCATCATAAGTATGCTCATCATAATAAGCTAGTTTAAATAAGGGTTCAATCATCTCATGCTTAGGTGGTTGCGTTCGAACTGATGCTTGCTTGAATTGATAACATATAATGGGCATGAAGATCCTAAAAGCATCATAAAACATCAACGATGCAGAAAAATGAAAAACAAATATATAAGTACCTATCTATCATGGTCATCAAGAGTCCAAAAAGCATCATAAAACATCTACATTGACAAATAGAAAATAAATACATAAGATTCAATCTATAATGAAATCAAGGGATCAAAAATCATCATAAAACATCAAACAGACAAATAAAATGAAAAATAAACACATAAGTACCATCCTATCATGGGCATCAAGAATTCAAAAGGCATCATAAAACATCAACTATACATAGACAGTTGGAAAATAAATACATGAATACCAGCCTATTATTGAGAGATTGGGAGAGGAGAAAGCGAATGAGAGAAATAGCAACACAAGCTCACACATAATGATATAAATATAAGAAGATTTATGTGATTCATCATCACGTCCACACAAGAATCTAATTATATTTTTCTATTACAAGAAGCTTTGGAAAAGATATAAATATTGAGATACCACCACCTACAAATTTCATCCCCCTTTATAACCTAAGATGGAGGGGTTCATTTGTAGGAGAAATAATTTTAATTGACCATTTGGCCACCAAATTTGAATTTTAAGTGCAAAACAATTTATATTTAGTAGCTACCAAACTTTAATAAAAAGGGCCAAAAAAAGTAGATGATTCAATATAAGAAAATCAAAATTTCTAACTGCAAATTTAACACTTAACATGGGTGTCAAGAGCAAAAAAAGCATCATAAAACATCTACACAAAAAAATGAAAATTAAATACATGTGCCTATCGATGATTCAATCAATCTATGTAGTTAGATACATATTTGACAAAGGAAAATAATGAAAACAAATTGAAAGCAGATGATAGACAACATTTACGAACATAATTCAAATATAAAAGTCAATTATGAAAGCTCTACAATTTAAAACCATGTGGTCAAGTCATATATTTTGCAAGATACCTAGGTTTTTATTATTTAGAAATAAACTAAGTCCTTAAATCCACTCCCTAAGAGACTATAGTGTGAGGGGTATGAATAATGACTTAAGTATACTGCAAATTTTTATCAAATTTCATTCAATTTTAGACATTTTTATTTAACACAAGCTCTGGGATTTTATATGCCTAATGAATGAGAAAATTAGTTATGGGACAAAATCAGAAAGAAGGAGATGTGTTTCCACAATGGCTCTCAAAGGTCAAGCCATTTTCTTTGGCAAAAGTAGAAGCCCTCCATTAGGAAGAGTGAGACAATATAATTTATGCATGATATGAGACATACAACATCCAGCTAAGGGGTTGCTAAAACTTTTATTATCTTGATTTATGTCCTAGGCTTTAGGTGAGGTTATGAATTGTTTAGTTTAATTTTGAATTGATTAGTTAGATAGAAAATTTATTTTTTCCTAGGAGCTTAATCGCATCCAAGCCCCACAACAATCACCAATCATAAAGAAACTATGAAAAGACATGATATTTCTAATTGTGCAATCATAAACATTGCATCAATCAATTTATAAAATTAGCACGAAAGAATAAAAGGCTGGTGTGGTCAGGTACCGCCATACAGCCCAAAAAGTAATGTGGGTAGCTAAGCTCTACCCTTATACATCCCGATATAATCAAAGAATAAATTACAATTACAAAATGATGAGTGTTATGGAAGTCTTCATTCTTCATCCTCAATTTTTCACTCTTCATCTTTCATTCCTTCATCTTGTTACGCTTCACCTCTTTCTTTCTTTTAGTTTTGATTTGCTCCATTTCTTTTTTCTTTTGGCTTGACTTGGGATACAGTTTGTTCCAAGGCCTCACATGGTATATAAGACATGGTCTTATAACCAATGTTCACCTTAATGCCCATAACACTCATCCTAATCCTAATACAAAAATTACATTAAAAGGAAGGAAAGTAAATCTAGCTACACCTGCAAAACAAATGTTAGCTAAACACATCATACAACCCAAGCAATTATAGGAATAATTTGGGCTTAGTACCCCACCCACCTGTCCTAATTTAGGTTATGCTTAGGGGTATAAGCAACTTGCACAGCAAAAAGTATTTATATTTTCATTACAGTGCCCGTTAAGCACAACCCCCCTGCAGAAAGCATGATTAGGCTAATATTTGCCTAACATCCAGACTACACATATACACCCTAACATCCAGTCTAAAATATTACACCATAAAATAAAATCATGCATTAAACCATGCACCACCCTAACATAGAGCTAGAAGTAGTGACTTAGCCTAATTTGTGTGCCATTTAAGGTTTGTGTGGCATGTCTTAGCTAGGCTTTAAGGTTGAAATTTTCTAAGTGTAAGAGATTCAATTTTGAGGGTGGTTTCATTTTAAGTGATTTAATTGACTTGTAAATTTTAGTTGGTAATTTGATTTGGTTTGAATGAACCTACACTTAGTGACTAAATGTTGTAAAGAGAAGAAAAGGGAAGAGGGCTCTTTTTCATCCCTACCTTAAAGTATTTCTTTAGTAGATTCATTAATTAAATTCTCTTTAATGAATTATTTATTATGTGTTTTAATTGGTCCTAAGTTTGGGTTCTCTTTAAATAATTCTATTTAATTTGAAAGACTTCTTAAGATTAATTCAATTAAAATGTAATCACATAACACATATTGATTTATTCCTTCTCAACACATGTAACATGCACATGATTAAGCCCTAAATAGAACTAAACATACAATATGTTTTGGTCACACTTAAATGATTCATGTGAGTATGTATGTTTGAATTTTTTTATATATATATATATATATATATATATATATATATATATATATATATATATATATATTGTTATTAGTTTGCCAAGTTAACTTGAAGTCCTCTTCTAAATTCTTGTGAAGAAGTGTATAAGGAAAGGAGCTCCAAACTCACATGGCCAATTAATTCAATCATTTAAACAATTACCAATGCATGCATTTTTAATAGAAAGATCAAGGATTATCATTCCTTAATCAATTACACATATGTATGTTACAAGGTGTAATGCGTCATTGTTAAACCAGGGAAGTGAGGTAATCAAATGACCTCCTTGGGGCTAGCTAAAGCCTCGCATTCCCGGGGTGTCTAGACTATATACTACTTTTTTTAAATATATGCACATGTATTTATAATATGGAGAATGAAATCATATGAAAAGATTGTATTTTACTTTGATTGAATGGTTTACCTGCATGAATTGAAGTTTTTTATCCAAATCCTCATATTAAAATATATATAAGATTGGAATCAAATAAGGTACGTGTCATTGTTAAACCAGGGAAATGATGTAATCAAATGATCTCCTTGGGGCTAGCTAAAGCCTCATACTCACAGGATGTCCAAGCTATATACCCCATTAACATTCTTACTTATATAAAGCAATACATGGGTAGAAGAAAATATACTCCATTTCATACATTCTAGCTATAATCACATACACCTCTTATGTATTTATAACTAGCATTTATAACACATATAATATGTTGTTTATAAGTTTTAAAAAAATAGATTTTGAATTTCGTTGTGATAATAGCCACACATATGTTAAATTTAAAGCAACACATGCAAGTTTGACATAAAGGAAACTATTTGCTTTAATTAATTTTATAAAGCATGTATGCATGAGTCAAATGTCATTCAATAATTTAATGTGATTGGAAAAGAATAAATGAACATAAGTATATAATTTCTTTCAATTAAATTACTTCTTAATTGCAATCACATTACATAAAAGGATTTTAAGGGAACCAAAGTTTGTTAAAGTCAATTTTAATTTTATATTTGATTTGGTTTAGGAAATATGATAATATGTTTGCTGGTCCTAAACTATTCCCATGTTTGTGATTCAATTTGGTTTATTCAAAGATAATTAAGTTGATTTTATGTTTTGATTAAATTGTTGTATAAATTAAATCTATTAATTATCCCTTCCATATACCACTTTAACATAATTATCCAAGTAATTATGAGACAACATATGATATGCAACCACATGGGAATTAAATCAATAATGCACCTAAGAAATGAAGGGGCCTAATGCAATTGGCTCATAATTCTTGGTTAATTAAGCTAAAGGGTTTGATTAAGTACTTTTATAACCCTCCTACACATGTAGTTTGATTATAATTTCTTTTGGAATTCTCTTAGTTTATTGAACACCTAAGAATCTACCAATGAATTGAATGATTGAGTTCTAGAATGATTTGGTTTTGCGTTTGATTAATTAAATTATTTAATGAAGTGATTAAGCCATTAATTAGTTGTAAATGGATTAAGTGCTATCCAAATGAAATAAACTTATGGAAAAAGGTTAAAAAAGAGGTCCCAATCCCATTCCCTATGTCCATTCATAGTTTCATAATATTTAGCAAGCTTAATTAATGAATTCATCACTGTTTAACATGCTTATTAATCATTTAATTAATTAAGAGAGTGATTAAGCATGAAATAAGATCTTCCCCTAATTAATCAAGCAATACATTCCAAGAAAATCATGGGAGGCAGAGGTCATCCCACTAATCAATCTCAAAAAGATTGGGATTAACTACCGGAGTAATTAGAGAGTAATTAGCTTAATTACATTTTCAATAAAACCCAAATTGAGTCAAAATCACTATTCAAATTAATTGATTTTAATTTTCAATTATTATCCTCTGAATTACATTTAAAATGAGTATTTATTTGTATTTTTTGAATTTTTCTACAAATAGTTATGAATTTTGGAAGTTTCATCATTAAAATCAGATTAATTAAGCCTAATTAAACTCTTAATCCCATCGGGCCATGTGGCGACTGATGTGATGGATGACATAATTCACTTTCCATGCTGATGGGATTGATTATTTAAGTTATTATATTTGTCGGCTGAGTTAGTTGGCGGCAGATGTATTTTTTTCTGATCTAAGATCAAATGGTCGAGATTAATCCAGTAGCTTAGGCTAAGAATTATAATGGATCTAGGAAGATTTGATCATAATCATCCATTCCAATCACACAGAACAGACGGCGTATGATCCTTCTCTTTCACGAGCAATGAGAGACGAACATCGTTCATCTTTCCTCGTTCAATCCGAGCTCACCCATGCTCGGATTGGGATCAAAATGATCCCACACCTTCAAAAGGAGGGGCATGCATATCCAATGGTCAAAATTGCAAGGGATGATAATTTCCTTTGAAAAAGACCAACTAAAAATTTCTTATAGCTACGGTATCAAATAATTACCTCACTGGAGGCAATCCCTGGTGCTTCCAATAAAGGAGGTAGCTTCGTCTAGTAGAGACGAAGCCCTGTTGAAGGAATCCGATCTTGAGTTGAAGCAATGCTACTTTGCCTTGATCAAGTCCTCCGGTCATCGGGATGCTCAAGAATCAACTCGCCTTGGTCCAAGGATGATGTGTGCAAGGTTAATTGCACTTTGGTTGAGGATTGAGTTAATTAAGCATGTGATTGATCTCCCATATTCTAGTTTTCAGTAAAAATAAGAAATGGAAGCAAGGAAGATCGGGAATGGCTGGGAAAAGCTTGGGGAGGTTTTGATTCAACTCCTAAGGCTCTGAGGAATGAATTCTCTCTAGTTTGAGTGAGAATGAGGGGGTTATATCTTCCCCTCTTTGGATTGTATGATGGATGCTAATTTTCCATTTTAGCTCAATGACTTGGATTGGCTAATCAGTTTGAGTTGGAAAATGTTCCACATGGGTCATTTTGGGTGGAGGAGCGAGGAAGTGTGGCTGCCCATGCGATTGGTGAGTGGATTTGGTGAACCAAGTGGCTAATGCTGATTAGTCAGGTCGGTTTGGCCTCCCCTTGGGTCATGGATGACCCAAGTTCATTGGGTCATGTTCACCACCCCCCTTGGTGCTCATGTGGACCAATAAATGGGTGTCAAGTGGCCTTTGGAAAGGAATGGCCAAATTCTAAGTGAATTTGGTTATGGGATACCCTTTGACCTAAAGGCAAAGTGGTTATTTGGCTATGAGTTTGTTTAGAGAGATTTGAAATGATTTAAAAGTGGGTTGATCAAAATTTCAAGTGATTTGGAGTTCATTTAATTTTATTTGGCTTAATTTGACCCATTTAGGTCAAGTTGGGTCAAATTGGGTTAGGTTGACCAATTGCTCAAATTGGGTCAAACCATGGGTTAGGTTACGTTCAAATGATCATTTGGAGCCTATGGGTATTAGTGGTTTGGTTTAGATTTGGTTTAGATTTGGTTTTGGTTCATTTAGGTTCATTTGGGTCAAATTGGTCAAGTTGCCCAATTTGACTAATTTCGATTGGGCTAGGTCATGGGTTGGTTTAGGCTTGGTTGATCATTTAAAATGTATTGCAAGCTTTGGTTTAAATCAATTCTGATTTGGTTTGATTTCAAGTTGATTTGACCTTTTAGATCAAGTTGGGTTCATGGTCAATTGGGCTAGGTTGGGTCTAATTGATCAATTGAAGCTTTGATCAAGTTCAACAATCAATTTGGAATGAATTTGACGCATTGGTTGCAATCAATTTGGTTTAGATCAAAATTTGACCCATTTTATCTTTTTAGCTCAATTTGAGTCAACTTGGGCTATGAGGGCCAACTGAGTTTGATCTAGCTCAAGTGAGCGCTTGGTCATGTTTAATAATTGATTATGGATTAGTTTAGATCAATGGTTTCAATCAATTTGGCTCATAGTGAATTTTGGCTTGTTTAGATCTCATTTAAGCTAAGTGTTGACTTGGTCAAAGGCTAGGTTTGATTTAGTTTGACCCAATTTGAGTGATTGATCATTGTAGGATGATTGTTGATCATAATGTGAGGCTTGGGTGGCCTTAGTTCAACCCAATTCGGGTTAGATTAGAACTTGGTTCAAAAAGAGACTTTAGGCCACCTTGAGTCAAGTGGGCCTTAAAGGGAGAATTTGCTTGATTATGGCTTGATTCAAGTTTGGTTGAACTCACATATGGACCCATGATGGATTGCAAGTGGTTTGGAGTCAAATGAGTTTTGGTTCATTTGACAATTTCAAGTCAAAAGGATGGACATGGGCTTGACTTGGGTTACTTTGATTTTGGCTTGGTGATTGTAGTTTATGTTTATATTTGGGCATGTGATTGAAGGAGTGATTGTTTGAATAAAAATCCAAGGGTTTGGATTGATTTGAGAATGATTTGGCTAAATCTAAGAAATTAGCTTAAAGGATATAAATTGACTTTGGATTTGAGTTTTGAATTTATATTAATTTGATTTTGGCCATTTTAATTTATATTGCATTAATATTTGTGAATATAAATTAGAATATAAATGTTCCGCGAGAGAATCATGTGAATTAGGAGTGATTTGAATGTGATTTTAAGGGGTTTGGAAAAGGGTTTTGATTTGATTTGATTTATATTCATTTGATTTGGATGCCAATTTCATTTAAATTTGTGATTACAAATAATGGAATAAGTGATTTATAAAGAAATCACTTGGCTTCGGGTTGATTTGAATGGTTCGGCTAAGCTTATGGATGTGATTCATAGGCTTAGAAAGGTTTTGGATTTGGAATTGCTCATGGGTTTCAATCAACTAGAATTGGAGTTGGATTGAATTTGGAATTAATTTTAGATTTGAATCATTTGGGATTGGAATTGAATTTAAAGTTGATTGTAGATTTGAGAAACTCAATTGAGGTGGAATTGATTTAAGATTTGAGAAAATCAATTGAGTTGGAATTGATTTGAGATTTGATTTGGATTGGTTTGAACGAATGGGCTGGATTTGAGTTATTGGGTAAGTGGTTGTCATAAGTCCCTAATGCATAGCCTAATCCTATGATAAATCCTTATAAGTCTCTAAGGTTAGGTTAAGTGTTCACCTAATCACTAGAAGTGTCTCAAGACTAAGGAACTCTTAGTGTCTAGAGGAGTCGTATGTCTAAGATGGAGAAGTTGAGAGCTCACTCCAAAAGTGAGGTCAACAAAGGGTGAATAATAGGTGTGGTATGACTGACAAGGCATATCGCACGTATTGGTATTGACCGAAATGATCAATAATGTTTGAACAATTGTAAGCACTAATAGAAATGATCTACTCCCAAACCTGAGGTGTAGGAGGAATCAAGACCTTAGTGCAAAGCAACTCTACTTATATCAAAGACATAAGAGAGAGAATGAGGAATCCATTAGGGATTGAGTATGTTAACCTTCCACTAGGGGAAAAAGTTCAAGTTATCCACTAGGGATAAGAGGTTGTGAAATCAACCAGGGATTAGAATTTAGAATCCACTGGGATAAGAGGGTGAACTTTTCACTAGGGGAGTAGGTTCGGGTTGGATTGAATTGACTTCACTGGGGAGGTTGGAATATATATATAGTATATATATATATATATATATATATATATATATATATATATATATATATATATATATATATATATATATATATATATATATATATACTCAAAGGTCCAATTAAGACCAAAAAAAAATAATAGAAAGTTTTCGAATGCAAGATGCTCTCCAATTATAAACTTAATTACACCTGATTGTTTAATTCATTTTAATTTGGGAATTGGTCAATACCATTTTGTTTAATCTTGGTCAACCGCTGATCGAATCTCCATGTAATCAATCTCGTTTTAATTTGCACTACATGGCTATTGATGTTTCATTTTGAATGATATTGTATCACCTAAAGTATATAGAGCTACAAATCGATGAACTACTGCGACTTCGATTATAGCTCATTCATGATCGTTCGATTAACTAATGGAACGAGCTTGAACATTTTTATAAATACTCAATTGCTAAATGAACAAGCTTGAATAATTTGTTGTTCAGTTCATTTTGATGAACAATATCATTTAAAGCTCGTGAATAAGCTCATTAAATCGCTTGATTATCGCTTGATTAATGCTTGTTTGTAAACAATATCATTTAAAATTTTATTTTTAAGCTTAATAAAATTTAATTAATACAACTTGTTTATATTTCTCAACAAGCTACTCGTGAACAAACTCGATTAAGGCTCGATTAAAGCTCATTTATTTCATTAAACGAGTTGTTTGTTAGCAAGCTCTATAAGCCCAATTTGAACAGAACTAGCAGACAAAATTAGAGCCAAGCTTGAGCTTGAACACCATCCTAAAAACTTGAATCAAGCTCGTTAATGATAAACTAGCTTGAACTTGAACAAGCACATACTCGGCTTGGCTCATTTTATTTGCAACACTAGTATATAGTATGTCTACATTATATATAGTATATATACACTATTCATATTATGTACACATATTGTGCACTCACTATATGACATAATATTATTGAAATCTAAATATAAAAGTACATACAAACTTCACACATAATAATTTCTCCCTTTACTTTGCATTTCATGAGGAAAAAGATTCCAATGATCAGTAATCTTGTTCATGAAAATATTGTTACTGTTTTATTAGTTAACTCCTTTGTAACCAAGTAATTATTATGACTTAACAAAATTAGAAAAAAAATATTGTACTGACGTTAACCATCAAGAGAAGACCACTAGAATTTTTTTAAGCATTTTAGCTTTTTTTTTTTGGGAAAAGACAAAAAATTAATAAAGTTAGACTTGGCCTTATAATTAAGATGGTAATTAGCTGAGTAAAACTAATTGCTTTTCATTAGACCTTAGGCTGGTTTGATCAGTTGTTGATTTTGATAAAACATATTCAATAAATAAATTATGATAGTGATTTAAATTTCACTTATAGATTTATTCTTTTAGGTTACAAGGAATTTAAATACACACACAAATATATATTTTGTGCAGCTTCAATCTCTCTTAAAACTCATAATGTTAACGCATGATTATAATTTACTTGAAGTGATGTTCAATGCTATTGAAAACCCACAGACAATTTTAGCTTAAATAGGTTTTGTGTATCTTATTACAATTGTTATAATTATCAAAATTATAACAGGATCATACCATGATTATAATTTCTAAAATTTTATTTATATATTTAACTTTTGAAAATTTTCAATATTATAAAATTTGGAGTTAAAATTACTATAAGGCCTATTATACGATATCACAATTTCATTCTCTTTTATTTACATATCCCTAATTTGAGTTAAAATAATGTGAATTTCTACATGATACCTATTATCATCGAATATTAGTTACTTTATAGCATCTCATTATAAAACTAACAAAGTTCGTTCTTCCACCATGAAAAGCCATGGAGTAATTCTATCTTCTTCATCTTTCTAGCCCTCTTCATCTCCTCCTTCTATCAAAACTCTTTTCTCCGCAAAAATAAAAGAAAAGAATCTAAACCTCCCACTGCTCCCGCTTCTCTTCCCATCTTTTCACCTCCACTCCATCAAAAAATACCGCTCCACTCCATCGCATCTCATCAAGACTTCCTCATCCACTTTAGCCTCCTCGCATCGTTGTCCTCCTATGCACTCAAGAGTGCTTGACCACTAACTATCGCTTTCGCCAACTGTCCCCAAATTCCTTCCACTCACCTCACCAATTACAACTTCACTGACAAATGCAGCTACTTTGAGTAACATGCGCCGATTGCCAATGTTGAAGTTTTCAAAGACATCGCCACACTTTTCTTCTCTAAGGTCGAGGAGGCTCGAGCCTGGCAAACTTAATGATGCGAGCCAGGAGTTCACGAAAGTGGAGCTCAAGATGAGGTCAGCCATGAATGTTATGATGAGGATTATTGATGGGAAGAGGTACTATGGAGAGGATGCAACTATGAAGGTTAAGAGGTTCAAGGAGGCGTGTGAGGCCTTCAAGCTAGCAAGTGGGTAAAATGTTGGAGACTTTGTCATGGGATAAGGTGGTTGGTTGGGCAAAGGTTGAAGAGAAAGTCGGCTTGGAATCATGAGAGCAGAGATGATTTTATTCAACAAGATAAATGAGAGGAGGATGAAGAACCAGAAGGAGGAGGGGGAGAGGAACGATAGAAACATGGTAGATGCGTTGATGTCGCTACAGAAGGAACAGCCTGCGGAGAAAATATTATGTCTGGAGTCCGCACATAGCTTTATGTGCAGACTCCATTCCTGGCCCGACGCGTGTCCAGTGATTTTCTTCCCATTTTAGCGCTTAACTACCAGAATCGGATGACGATGATGATGTCATTTATCCCGCGCTGCCCCAGACGCTCGCTCAAATAGTTAGAGAAGAAGCGTCATTGGAATGCGCGGGAGGAATTTAAAAGAAATATATATATAGATTTAGGGTTTAGGGGTGCATTTTTTTCTTGTAAACCGAGCTCAGAGAGAGAAAGAAAATCTCATTTCTTTTTTATGAAAGAACCATGAAGATGGAGAACGAATTTGGAAGTTATGACCTTGAGGAAATAGCTAAGGATGTATTAAATAAAAATTCATCGGTAATTTTTCTCAACTGTTGTATACGTAGAATTTTTTAACGGTTTGTTAGTGTTATTCCTTAAAATTCTTTTATTTAGTGTATATTTCTAACATTGTATGGAGTTCTTTGCAAGAGGACTTTACTTATTTTGAGAGATTTTGCATTCTTTCTATCTTAATGAGAGTGATAATTTTCAATGTTTTGTAGTTTATTTTTCCCTGGATGGAGAGAATATGATCATTACATTCCATTAGAAACAATTTTCTTTTGGCTTCAGAGGAAATATATTCATTACAATCCATCACTTAACAATTTGGAGGTCGCTTTTATTTTTTTTTAGAAAGTTTCAGATCTCACTTTGAGTATACAGATTTTTAATATTTTTCTCCAGCTTTCTTCTGACCTGTTGAGATTATTTTCATTACATCTATACTCTATATACTCTATGTACTCTCCTGAGAGTATAGAGCATTTTGGTCATTTTTTTCCTATTTCTTTGGCATGTTTGGAAGAAATATGTTCATTAGGCATAATTTGGAGGCTGTTTGGTTGATTTATTAGTGTTTTCTCAGATTCTCAGACTCTCATGAGAGTATGATAATTTTGGCCATTTTTCAGTTTCTTTGGTTTGGGTTGAGATTAGGTTCAAAGTATATTCCGCTGGTTGTAATTTGCAGATGGTTTATTAGAGGATTTTTCTCAGATTCCTCTGTACTCTCATGAGAGTGTATGATTTTGCCAAATGTTTTGTAGTTTATGGCCCTGCTTTATAGGAAATATATTTATTACATCCATTAGTAGCAATTTTGTAAGTGACTTGGTCGGTTGGTTTTATGGTTGATTTGCATTCCATCTGCCATTTATTGACTTTTCATTTTGAAGTTTATCATGTCAGGAAAAGGATACTGAGATGCCCCTACCACCCGCCTAACGATGTTTGATATACATCAAAGACTTTAGTAATGAAGTCATTGATAGCTTTTCATCTACATTCATTAGACTTAGAATTTAGCAAGTAAAGCAAGACTCAATCATATTACCTCAACCCTCGCCTTGTCGGACATGTAGAGAAGCATGCTTTCTTTGCGGTGGGCATTCCTTTCACCCGATGAAGTGCTTGATACATGGGGATGCCAAATAGAGGGAGTCTTATGGCATAGTAAGGAATGTGCTATCCAGGTCAAAGACTGAGGAAGCCCTTAAAGAGAATCTTGAAGGTAAAAACACAAAGCAAAAGAAGCCTTGAGCAAGAAGATTGCCCCCTTGTATACCTTCCACTCTATACTCACTCTCCTCTCAGACTCTATACTCAGACTTCCATTCTCTCCTACTTTCTCTGCACTGTACCCTCTGTTTCCTACCTCTTAACTCATGGATAACCTGATATACACCTGCTTTGTTTCATCATAATTTTCTCAAACCATTATATATCACTCTTAATTTTTGGGATTTTGTTAGTGTTATTCCTTGAAATTCTTTTATTTAGTGTATATTTCCTACACATGGGAGTTCTTGCAAAAGGACTTGTTTTAGGATCCTGCTTTGTGTATACTCTCCAATCTCTCATGAGAGACTGATCAATCTTGATTACGGAGTTCATGGCCCACCCTGGAGAGAATATGTTCATTACATTCCATTAAGCAACCATGAAGTATTTAGTTTTGTTTTAGAGTTTGTACTTTCTCACTTATAAGAGATAAAGTATATTTTGGTATTTTTTCTAATTTTTATGAGAATGTTTGTAGAAATATCTTCATTATAAAATCCATTGTAGAATAATTTGAGTCAGCTTCTTTAGTGTTATTTTATATATGTACTCCACTCTATATTCTCTGCACTCTATACTCTCGCACTTTATACCTCATGAGAGTACAGAAAAGGGTCATTTTTTCTTATTTCTTTGACCCTGCTTAGGAAATATGTTCATTATAATCCATCGTGAATAATTTGGAGGGTCGCTTAGTTGGTTTTTAGTATTTTAGATCAGACTCTCTCTGTACTTGAGTACAGATGATTTTGTGAACATTTTTTCTGCTTTTTTGGCTCTGTTCTGATTATGTTCATTACATTCCAAAGCACCAATTTTTTTGGATGATTGAGGGATTTTAGATTCAGACTTATGTACTCAAATGAGAGTAGCATTTTGTCATTTTTTCTTCTTTTGACCTATTTGAGGAAATATGTTCATTACAACTGAATAATTTGGAGGTCGCTTGTGGTTTTTTTAGTATTATTTTACATCTCAGATTTCCTCTATACTCTTGAGTACAGATCATTTGTGGGCATTTTTTCCAATTTTTTTGGCCCGGTTGTTCTATTGATTACATTCCAAAGGAAGCAATTTGAGGTCGCTTGGATGGTTTCTGGAGATTTTAGATCTCACTCTCAGATTTTAGTCATTTTTTTCACTTTCTGCTTGTTATTTGTGGAATATGTTTATTATTTTACATCACATTTATATGTGGAGCCGCGTGAATGTGGTCAATGAGGGTGCGATGATGAAGTCGGATGTCTAATGACCCAAATTTGGGAGACTTTTCGTACCACTGCTCGAATGAAACTGAACGATGTATGCAGATCAGACTACGACATCAAACTAGCTGTTTGGAAGCACTATACTATAAACTCCAAGAAATTGAAATCAAAAAGATTTTTATGTAAAATGTCTAAGAATCGCCGCCTAAATCAAGAAAATTTAAAAACTAATATATAAGGACCGCTTGTCCGCCATGATTAGATTCTCTATTACTTGAGGGGAACTGATGGTTAAAAATATATAGAAAGTCATAATCATTCATAAAGCCCACGACCTACATCTTCTCAAATCACATAGATGCATTACATGAAAAGGCTTCCATGTTGAAGACAATGATAGGTCGAATTAGAGCAACCCGATGATGCATCTATCTAAGTGAAAGAGAGAATATTGATTCATAAAAGAGATGTTTATAATTTTATCTAAAAGAAAAGATCAGATTGGAATGCATGAAAAGAAATGCATAATGCAAAACGATGTAAAGTCGATGTTTTATTTTAGAAGTTTTTTTTTTTGGAGCAATGCATGTCTAGGATAGAATATGACTATTTTGGTGATGTGATAATTTTGATACAAGCTATCGACTCAATAAATATAATCTTGTTTGTGCCTCTATGGAGTGAATCACCCAAAATGTGTTATTTGGAGTAGCCTTTATCGTAAGAGAAGAGGATAGTCATGGCTATTCTAGATATTTTCTCTTGATGAGTGAAGACATCCTACAACAATATTCACCGACATCAAGATCAAGGCTATAGAGAGCTATCAAAATTGTATCAAGATACTCATCACCAATGGATATTTCAAGAAAGTTCTATGGTTCAACGCTTAATAGTAATAAGAGGGTACAAGGCTATTTTATGCATGCATGAGCAAAATGAGGAAGAGTTTGAAGAAGCTTGATCGCATGAAGAAGGCAATTTGCATGATCATGCTTTCGCTTTATAAAATTAGATCTAAAGTGGTCCACCATAAGAAAGACTCATTGATGCATCTTGTCAACGCAACGTAGTGAGTCAATGAACATGTCATGGAATCTCTAAACCAACAAGTTCACTCACGATTATTTCTTGGGTTGAGAAGGTTAGACATGACGATGAACATGATCAAGACTTCAAGTACCAACACATTGTTCCTCTTTGTTAAGACCTTTAATTCTAAAACAAAAGCTTTTATACAAGAAAGTTTTATACTATATTTGGAAGAATTTTGCAAGTTGAGTATCAAGAATCGTGTCGTTTTTGGTGAGAAAACTTAGAGAATAAAATTCATCCAAAACATGGACCGCCCATTTCAATGGGACTACCCTAGATATAACTTAACTTGTAAGAAATTTGAAATGATGGATTACTTTGTGCCCATTGTATCGTGAGTTCTTAGTCGAAGATGTAGTGCATATCTTCTATTTCCTGAAAAGAGGATATTACATCGAGCAAAGAGGTGGGGCATATGCATGTAAATGCTACTACATTATTTTCGAACCAGACATGTGTCATATCAGCATAATAATGGAATAATAGGGACTATATGCTTCAATCCTTAAAAAAACTATACGATGATGTCGACTTTATAATAAGTGGGAATTCTCTTCCAGCTGATAGAGCAGCTAAGAAGAAGAAGTCAACCAATAACAAGGGAAAAGACATCTTAAAGGATCCAGCTAAGCAACGCCCACAGTGTTTCAAAAGGCTTAAGGATATTGGGAGAGATCCAAGAAAGCCAAGAGTAATTCTATTTGCCTCTTAATTTTAGTATTTAAAATATTACTAATCTTCAAACCATCCTATTTCTGTTGTTATAAAAACCAAAGTACAAACTGATAGTATCGCATAACATGTTTCTCACCCATTGCAACACCTTTCTCTATTATGCCAGAGTGTTTTTCAGAGGTATGCATATAAAGCACATCAATGTCAGAAAAAATCATTAAATGTTCTACCTGAATTTAACTTGAGCTCAATAATCGCCATCAAGGGTACACTAAGTTGATGTTATTATTAAAGAAAATATTTCAATATATCATTTAGTTTGCTATGTTCTTTGACTATGCAATCATGCAATGCTTTAGAGTCTCCAAGATGACTTTCTTTTACTTAACAGCAAGAGTCACCCACCTGATTTGGTTAGAATCCCTGAAAAGCATTGGGATGACTTTCTATGTCGACCGCGCAATCATTTCTTCGATGACTTTCTTCTTGGAGCATCTTTATTCTTAAACGCTATTATTATAAAATTTATCTATTTATCTTGAAAATGAATTAATTTACTATGATATTTGATGACTAAGATTTACTAATCAATGCTATATATATATCTATTTAAGTCAATATTTCAAAGCATCTTCAACTTAATGGTTACTAACATAATAATCTCATATTTTAGTTTTATTTAGGGTTTATATTAATATTCAATTTTTGAAGAAACTCAATTTATGTCATAATCAAACATTTTTCAATACACTAGTCTCATATTTGAGTTTATTGTATTGTTTAGTAATTTCTTAGATTATCCACCGCCTATTGTGGAGCTTACTAGATGAATCGCGACTCTCCTGAACTTACACATCCAAACAGCCAAAAGAAAGTGGAAAAATGCCCATATGTGAGAAAATGCAGAGTAGAGAGAGAGGGTACATAACTTGCTTTGAAACTGAATCCAAATGGACTTTAATATAATTATTTTTGCTTGATTTTTTTCCTCTCACTGCTTGTTGCTCTTAAAGTAGTATGAAGTTTACCCATTAAGGTTTGTAATCCTTTCAATAAAATTTCATATTTACCAAACCAAATACCGATGAGTCTACGATGAGTCATTTTCACTGTACATTACATAGTTTGATATATACTCTATAAAGTACTCTACATTTTATGAAATGATTTTATTGCATGCATTATAATTTTGATAAGTCGTATGTTCCTATCAATAAGTTTAGTAGGTAAGAAAAAAAAAAATTATGTGATGAAGATGATATTAGTACCGATGATATTTTTAGTAATTATTTATAAATTTATCAATAATATTAATTTAATTCAGATGATACTATTACATTATTTAAAAAATTCCTCATCTTAAAATATAGAATTTGCTCATCGCCTTCAAAATTTAAATTTCTAATAAGCAGATCATCTAGCTTTATTTGTCTATTTTATGCACATGTTTCAAGAGAAAGTAGGTTTTAAGAAGCATGATTTCAGTAGAAAGTAATTTTATGCATTCACAAAATCCTACATTTTTAAAGATCATAATTTCCTTTATTAAAGAGTTAAGTTTAATAATCGTATCACTTATATTACGCTCACATGCTAAGTAGTTCATATTGCTCCACATACTTTTAGATTGAGGCATTCTGAATGTGGCTGAGTATAACGTAAATTTTAGATAATGTAAATTTTAACTTCTTTTTCAATTAATCCGAATTTAAAATATGATATAATTTGAATATCAAAATTAAGCTTATTTTCTCCAAACAAGTAAAGAAATCATCATAGAATCATAAACAATATTATATCAACTACCCATGAGTAGAGAAGAGTACATAGAGAGTCTAGAGAGTCCAGAGAGTACAGAGAGTACAGAGAGTACAAAGAGTACAGAGAGTACAGAGGGTACAGAGAGTATAGAGAGGGTTCACATGCAAACCGCTAAAAAACTCATAAAAAAAGCAACCCGAAGCATCCAACTTGCTTTAAGGTTATAGTGAATAATTCCTCTCATCCGCAAAGCAAAAGTGAAATGAGCTAAAATAAGCAAATAATTTGTATAAGGAGAATACAAAGAGTACAACACCTCAAATATTCTTATAAACCTTCAAACTACATGAATGGAATAGAGAGTATAAAGAGTAAAGACATAGAGGGTATAGAGAGTCAGAGAGTGAGAGTATAAAGAAACACATCTCAAGAGAACATCAACTTCAACTGATTGCAGATGTTCTCTGTTAATCATAATTTATCCAAAACTGCCAAAAAAATTGAAGAAAAATAGATGAAATACTCTGTATACTCCTAGGAGAGTACAGAGAGTATAGATGAAATGCATCCCAGTAAAGCATTTCAGCATCAACCAAATTACTGCAGGTGTTCTCTGCTAATAATAAAAGATCCAAACTGCCCAAGGATATTGAAAAAATAAAAGAAATACCCTATACAATTATTTCCTACTTATCAAACTTTAAATGTATAGTTCTTAGCTTGGCTTTTTTATTCCCAAACAAAAGATAGCGTAAGCGAACTCGGCCCTAAAGAAATTCATCTTCTTTGGCCAATCTTGGTGGTCAGCCTAGTTAAGTGGGGATTTCCTAATTGCTGCCTCCATGTACTTGCAGACAAACATCCCGCAGTCAAGTTATCTTGACCGGCAACCCACTCACCATTTCGACCATTTTGTGATCGCTCATAAAAAAAGAATGGCCAGCATCTTCAACAAGTAATTTGATCTAAATAGCAAGAAGTATAGTCAATAAGGGGGTCCAAAAAAAAAAGTTTACGAAAACTAAATTGGAAATAACTGTTACAATCTTAGGAAGAATGACCTTATGGGTTAGTAATGAGTCATAAAAATACCAAGCCCCTAGCTTAATATGCCCAACCATGAGTGTCCAGTGCTGATTATATATAATTAGAAGTAAGAGTAGCTCAGCCCTTGACACACTGTCTACAGTGACATGTTGGATGAACATTTTGCTTTCTTGTGTATATATTTTCATACTGTAAGAAAAGAAGAGAACATTTATAAATTATAGTTTCCATCTATACATATAAGGATTAAATCATAATACACTGCATATCTGTGGGATAACTTACCCAGTGCAAGCATGAGATGTACAAATAGGGGACATATATCACGAGCAGTACTCTCAAGTAAGAAGGTGAAGGAATCGACGTGTGCATCTGAGAGAATATGTCGAACTCATCGACCGCCTCGCAATAAATGATATTCCCAACCGTGAATCTATCACGCAAGTGAGAAATATTTTAAAGTGAGCTTAATTAAACGAATATGTTATTTTATGTATGAAGGAGTTATTGAAGATTGACTTGTCCTTGAATCGAGCATGACGTGTCAATAAGATGGAGCATCGACTTAAAGTGTAAGACTCGGATAAGAAGTCAACAAAATGATGTACCTCTGGCCAACAAATTACGACGTGTGATGAAGAGCTAGATTCACTATGAATTAAGGATCAATCTCGAGATGATGCATACCGACCGATGCTCCTCCACCACAACGATAGCATTGGGTCATCGACCTTTATTGGCTCATCTTTGTGAACCTATAAAAAATTTAGTGAAATCTATTTTATTATCTCAAATTTAAAAGAAGGTAACTTAATACTACTGTCGCTTCATTTTGAGTGGAGGCCACCACATCACTTATTCTTGCTCATGACTTTTGTAAGTGTAAGGGGGGAACAAATAGCTTTCTCTTCCTTATCTGCGAGCCACACCATGCTCAATGTCATTAAAGGCTTGAGCATCTTCATGCGCTGGAGGCCTCCACAATAGCTTCCCATGGTGGACTCAACAGGGCTTCTGCTGGAGGCTACCTCGGGCTTCCCAAGTGGAAGTATCCATAGGGCCAGCCTTCCCAAGTGGAAGTATCCACAACTTCCCAAGTGGAAGTATCCACGGCAATTTTGCCTTCAGGATCGCCTCCTCAAGAGTTCCCCTGGTGACCTCCACAGAGCTTCCCCCACAAGTAGGGATGGTAGACCCCACGCTTCAAAAAAGAACCTCCTCGAGCAAGAACTGCAAATCAATCATCCATCCATTCTTTGTCATTGTTGCTTGAAAAGAATATATTATATCTTTCAAGTCCCTAAACCCGCAAGTATCCTCTCCACCGCAAAGCCTTCTAGCAGTGAGTAGGCAGAGCACACTGATGGGGAGAATATCGAGGAGATATATGGAGATTCAAATGGGGTAACTGGACTTAGAATGATCCATCTGCTCAACATGTATGTTGTGTGGGAAAATGATTCAAGGAGCTAGGTCTCCTCTTCTGATATGTCCTCGAATGAAAGGAAAACCTGTGTTAAACCAATAAGAAAATGTGATGACTACAGCATAAATAAATACATTCTTTTATGAAATAAGTGATTTTATTATATGTCACCTGGTGTCCTCCTAAACCAGTGAAGGCTTCATCTGGAAACTTTATTTTTGGCCATCGCAAAGATAATGGCTTTGCAAATGGAGATGGTGGCCTCATGATGCTTATGCGCCAGTCCCATCTAATATTTATATAAGTTAACTTCAATGCATCAAATAATACATAATTTAAGATATAGAACATACCATAAGAAGAGTGACAAAGCCACTCATGTACCCGAGTGTCTTCTGGGTATGAATCTTTGATGTAAAATCATAAAATTGTGAAACTAGGAAGGCCCAAATGGCCTCTGCCCAGTTATATTAAGCAAATTTATCTGTCATCGGCATAAGCAATCAATTTCGATGCCACCCTATAATTATGATATAAAAAAAAGATTTGATAGCAGAAAACTTATGTACAACTGCACAAATTGTGCCACAGGTAACGAACTATCTGCATGCTCAAGCATAGTCTTATAGTCCACTAACCGAATCACAATGGAGATTTACCATAAGACCTTCTCCTGTTTGGCATCCCTACAATTACTGCAACTTCATCGGGGGTGAAAGGAATGCACTGCCCACCCAAAAAAAAAGCTTGCTTCTCTATCTCCCAACAAGACAGGATTGAGGTAATGGCTATTGAGTCTTGTTGAATTTTGTGGAGTCTAATGAATTGATGCAGATGAAGCCTCTTTAAAATGTCAATGACTTCATCAGTAAATCATGCTGCAATATTATCGAACATCGTTCTAACGGTGGTAGGCCTGCATCTCGAAGTTATCTTTTTCCTAGACATGGTAAACTTCAAAATGAAAAGTCAAGAGAGTAATGCAAATCACCCATAAGAAATAATCAATCCTCCAAATCCAAATTGTTCCAATTGATTTGTAATGAACATATTTCCTCCAAACAAGCTAAAGAAATTGAAAAAAATGGCCTAAATCGTCTGTACTCTCAAGAGAGTATAGAGAGTACATATGCAAAATAATATTAAAAAATCAACCAAACAGAGAATACAGATGCAAAACAACACTAAAAACCAACCAAACAGCCTCCAAATTATTCCTGATGGATTGTAATGAACATATTTCCTCCAAACAGACCAAAGAAACTCAAAAAAATGACCAAAATGCTCTGTACTCTCATGAGAGCACAGAGAGTACATATACAGAAATCTCCCAGAAATCATCCAAACAAAGAGTACAGATGCAAAATAACACTAAAAAATCAACCAAACAACCTCCAAATTACTCCTAATGGATTGTAATGAACATATTTCCTCCAAACAGGCCAAAAAATGGAAAAAATAATAAATGCTCTGTACTCTCATGAGAGTACAGAGTATAGATACAGAAATCCCCCAGAAATTATCCAAACATCCCTCCAAATTGCTTCCAATAGAATATAATAAACATAATCTCAACAACCAGGCCAAAAAAATAAAAAAAAAATAGCCACAATATTGCTTCTAATGGAATGTAATGACTATATTCTCTCCATCTAGACAAAATAAACTGTAAAAATATTAAGAAAATCATTTGTACTCTCATGAGAGTACAGAGAGTACAGATGCAAAAATCTCCAAAACCATCCAAAGCACCATCAAATTACTCAATGGAATATAATCAAATAAACTCAAAGAAAAAAAATGGAAAAATCATTATACTCTCAAGAAAGTACAGAGAGTACAGATGCAAAATAACAAAAACCAACCAGACAGCCTCCAAATTGTTCCTAATAGATTGTAATGAACATATTTCCAAGCCAAAAAACTAGAAAAATGAAATGCTCATACTCTCATGAGAGTGAGAGTGATGAAATCTAAAATCATCCAAACATATCTCCAAATTGCTTCCAATAGAATGTAATGAACATAATCTCAACAACCAGGCCAAAGAAACTAGAAAAAAATAGCCAAAATTGCTTCTAATGGAATGTAATGACCATATTCTCTCAATCCAAAAATAAAAAAAATATTGAGAAATCATGTACTCTCATGAGTACAAATACAAAATACCCAAAACCATCCACACCAAATTGCTTCCACAAATGAACATAATAAATAAACATCAAAGAAACTGGAAAAAATTGGCCAAAATTATTTCTACTCTCAAGAGAGTGCAGATGTAAAATAACACTAAAAAACCAACTAATCAGCATCTAAATTATTCCTAATGGATTGTAATGAACATATTTCCTTCAAACAGGCCAAAGAAACTAGAAAAAAATGACCAAAATGCTATGTACTCACTCTCATGAGAGAGTATGTAAAAACCCTTAAAAAACAAAGCAATGAGCTTTCAATTCATACTTGTATGAGCATTTTGTATCCAAACAGGACGTAAGTATTTTAAAAAAATGCCAAAATGGGTTTGTAAGAGTAAGAGTAGTACATGCAAAATCAAGCAAACAACCAAAAATCAACCTATAAACAAATTTTAATGTCATCGACTGAACATACTATTATTCCTAATGAGGCCACGGAATTCATCTTGAAACATGACCAAACATCCTACCATGTGATATACTAAACATTTCACAAGACTAATCAGTTTAAAAAATTGAAAATAACGACATATATCATCTTGACAGTACAGAGAGTACACATGCAAAACATCTCCAAAAACTACTAAAATACATCCCGTTCATTTAAAGAACTCAAATGTTCTAAAATGTTCACATACACTAGAAGAATAGAGAAAATCCTAAATTCATTAAAGTTCGAGAACAGTGTAAATACCTCATGTACCTACAATATCTCATTGGAAGTTATTCACAAGATTTGCTAAATCATCGATGACGGCGACGCTCACGACGAGAGTGAGCCAAGGAGAAAAACTATGCGGAGGAATGTCGACGCCATCTCGCTTTTCTTCTCGTTTGAACGAGGCGGCGGGCCGTGTCGAGCCAGATAAGCTCGCCGATTCAGCTACGTTAAGCGCTAAACGGAAAAAACTACCGACATGCGTTGCCAGATTGAGTCCGTAAGCTACGGCGACTTGGACGTAATATTTTCTTCAGCCTGTGCGGTTCACTGATCATTTCATCAAAGCGATGATTGCGGTGAGTCCCTCAACATAAATTTTACTTTCAGAATTATTTTGTTTATGCCTCAGATATTGATATAAGTAACTATTATATATGGAGATAAAAAATTAATTTTTTTGAATGAGGCTAGAAATGCTTACGATAAAAATAGGTATATAGTCACATTTTATAAAAGATTTTCTATTAAAACTTTATTACTTGATCAATAGTAAGACTCAGTTCAAAATTAAGACTATAAGATCAAAGTAATTAAAAGTGTTAGATTTAATTATGATTCTAAAGTTTTAGCTAAAATTTTAACAATTGTGATTATGACTTAAATTATTGATAATATTTTCCAAAAAAATTTCTAAATAATAACAAAAGTATTAGATTATAGGTGAAAAATTTTATTACCATATCTTTAATTTCTTTGATAAAATTATATGTTCTTTTATTTCTATTATAGAGTATGTTGTTTGCGGCACAGACACTACATCGAACACCATGGAATGGGCATTAACTCTTTTATTGAACAATGCCAAGAAGCTTGCAAAGGCCACACAAGAGATTGATGTGCAAGTAGGACACAAACGTTTTGCTTGAGGAATGACCTTATCAAGCTGCCTTATCTAAATTGTATTATCAATGAAACCCTTCGGTTGTATCCTGCAGGGCCTTTACTATCGCACGAGTCTCGTGAGGATTGCATGGTGGGAGGCTACCAAATACCTCACGATACCATCTTGTTTGTGAACGTATATGCAATCCAAAGAGATCCAAAGTTATGGCTAGAGCCAACCAAGTTTTTTCCAGAAAGATTTCAAGATATAGAAGTGGATAAAGTGAGTAAGATGCTACCATTTGGTATGGGGAGAAGAAGGTGCCCAGGGGAAGGTCTTGCAATGAGAGAGATTGGGCTAGTGATTGGAACTTTGATTCAATGCTTTGAGTGGAGAAGGGTTACACAACAAAAAATTGATATAAAAGAAGGCGCAGGATTAACAATGCCCAAAGCCAATCCTCTTGAAGCCTTATGTAGGCCACGACAAGCTTCGATGAGTGTGTTGTCCAATCTTTGAATGTTCAACTCAAATTAAACTAATGCAACATTTTGAGAGCAAATTGTAGTTTAAAAATGAAAACATTTTTAAGAACTTTATAGATAAAGAGTCACATGCTATTATATTTTAATATTTGAATATTTTCATCAATAAAAATTATGTTTATATAGATTCGGGTTATATTAAAAAAAGCCTCTCTATATTCATGAGACGTTAGCATACGTTCGATTTAGATACCTACTCAAATTAAATATAATCAACATAAAAAATAGTTTAAATTTTGATGACTACATGATGTATACATATTATGACATGGATTAACTTATTTTGTTGCTTGACTTCATTTGATAGCTTAGTTTAGTTTGGACAAATCAAAATAAATGGACTTATAATTATCATTTAGGGTAAATAACACACTTATATACTTCTATATATATTCAATTATATAACTAGATATTTCTTAGATTTCAAACAGCTCATTTAACTCTTAATTCATACATTTTTTTTTTAAATGTCTAATGTACCTTTTTATATTTTTAGAGCATGATCTATTTAGTTAGGCTTTATAAGGAAACTCTAAAGGACAAGGTACCTAAGGGGAGCTCCCTTCCATATAGCAATTTTCAAGAGATTGATGTTAATTGAGAAATTTATTTGAAGATTTGATATAGTATTTTCCATCTGAATGTCTACAAAATTAATGATTAATTTGATGCATCGACTTAAATATATATATATATATTTTTTCAACAGTATGCTTCAAGTGGTCATCTATGGAATGTTTCTCAGAAAGGCCTCTCATGAATGACTCTTAAGAACACTTCTTAAGAATCACTTTCAAAAAAGTATTATAAAGAGTATTGATAGTTTCTTTATCATGTTCAACATTCATCTCAAGTCATGTATTATCTTGAATATGCCTCTAGAATAAATTTTTAAGTAGTTAAGGGGGATTGTGTTTTTGTTAAAGAGGAAACTCAAATAGAACTTTGTTCATCTATTTGTGGCACATTTATGTCCTTTGTATTAATAGAGGGTCTCTTTGTTTGGACATGTTTTTTTAATACAACTAGGTTCATACTTCTATGTAAGCATATTTATAATTATTAGAGAAATATAGAAATATTTATGATTTAAATTTAATGTACATATTGTTTTAATTTTTGAGAAATAATGCAATTAAAAAATATGCAATTAAAAATTTCAAGGAATTAATAAAATGATCAAATGATTTTTAAATCTAACCTGCTTATAGCCAAATTGAATAGCTCGATGAGAGAAATTTAATGAGCTCAAGATCATTCAAATATAAAGTCGTTAAGACTCTTAAACTCTCAAGAAATCATTTATAATCAAGAAAATTAATATGAATTTTACGGTGAAGTGTTTTGAGATTTTAGTTAAAGTTATCAATATAGAATTCACAAAATTCTATAAATAAGTCTGCATTTTCAACATGATAGGGGGAGCCAAAGAGGCCTGGAAGAGAGATAAAGAACTATGCTTTGAAGCATGAAGCTATTCACTACCAACAATCATTATCCATCGTCAACCACCATCAGTGGTCGTTACAACCTAGCCTCCACTATATTAATCTTATAACTTTATTTTAAGGTGGTTGTTACCTAATTTCTATATATAATTTTATAATCCCATCTCCTCTAAAATTAAAGCTTTGTAATTCAAAATATATAATGAATTATTTGAATATGACTAAGCCATTTGATTTTTTTTCTCTTTTCTGAGGCTTTTTTACATTTAAATTTGATGTTACTCATATTTTTTTTAAAATTATTTGTGTATGCTAGATTTTCCTACAAAATAAAACTCAAAGATTTTGCACCCTATGTCATGAATTTCTCGCATGCAAAATTCTTTTCCATAAAAAATTAATTTATTATAATTTTGGTGAGATATACAATTAATTTATGAGAAATTTATATACATAGCATACACTACTTATATATTTACATACACCTAAACTTTGATATTTATAAATTAGCATTTTTTTCTATGCATAAAAAATAAATAATGGTGTTATTTTTGATGTAATAGTAAAAATTTTGATGTTATATTTATAAATATTAAACTCTAATTGTTAGATATGTAAATATATGAGAATTGTGTGCTATGTATGTAAATGCCTCTTAATTCAAAAATCAATAATACTTTTATTTTTTTAGTGAGAAGAAATAAATAAAACCAAAGAAAAATAAGCCCAAATATAAAGAGAACAAATCTAAATAGGATCTTATTACATGCAAATACCAAATTGAAATCAAAATTTTTAAGAAGTGTGACTAAACTATTTAGAAAGTGAAGGCATACTGATTTGGTTGAGGAGTGTCATCTCGTATGTGATTTAAAAACTTCTCACAGAAAAATTAAATATGTTTTAGACCTATACACTTGCCAAGTAATGGAAAAATAGCTTGCTCTGAGAGGAAAAAGTAGGGGAGAAGAAGAAAGAAGATTTTGGGAAGAAGAAAATGAGATTAGAGGTGATTTAAGTGTTTTTATAACCTCTAAATTGGTCTATACAATTTAAAAATATTGAAATATTTGAGTTAAATTATTGACAAATTTATATATATATATATATATATATATATATATATATATATATATATATATATATATATATATATATATATATATATATATATATATATATATATATATATAATTTATACTTTAGACTTTTTAGTAAAAAAAAAGCTCTCAATTATTAGATATCATAAAAAAAACTCTCAAATGCTTGTCTTAGTGGCGATTTATGACACTAAGCGCTCCTTTGATGGAACTTTTAATTTTAAAAAAGTTTAGTTTGAAGTAGTTTTAAAAAAAGCTATTTTAGAAAAGTAATTTTACAAAGAAAGAAAATCGACGTTTTATAAAAAATAAAAAAAAATTAAACATATTTTAAAAGGCTAAAATTTTATATTATGCTTAATTAAAACTTTAATTAGGTAATTAAGCATGAAAAAAATAAAAATTTTAAAATAGATAATGCCATCGAATCGAATTACATGGAATCCACGTTACCGTCGTCCCTTAACCGGACGACTAGCGGAAATAAATTTTTTTAAAAAATTTTACATCGCAATATTTTACCCGATCAACTCATCCAGTAATCAAGTGTGATATTTGGAAATATAATGAAATTACACTTTATGTTGATTTAAGTTTTATAATCTATAAATAGGTCTATACAATTAAAAATTTTTGAAATATTTGAATCAATTTTATTGATATATCCATATATATATATATATATATATATATATATATATATATATATATATATATATATCTCAATTATTAGATATCATAAGAAAAAACTCTCAAATCGCTATCTTAATGGCGATTTATGACACTAAGGGCTCCTTCTACTGAGCTTTTAATTTTAAAAAATTTGTTTTAAAATAATTTTTAACAAAATTATTTTTAAATGATATATGTAAACTTCATTATATAAAGAGAGGAAATCGATATTTTGTTATAAGTGTAAAAAATTTAAATGAATTTTAAAATTTATTAACGTCATTTTAAAAAAGTTATGTATTGAAAATAAGGAGTCAAACGTGGCTTAAAGCGCTAATGCGATTATTTATGATTGTTTCTCAAATTTTTTTAAAAACGTTTTGGTGAGTTTTTTAAATATATCATTTCTAAAGTTTATCCTTTGCCAAACTCATTTCACATTGACCTTTTATTTGCATCTCTTTAGATTCAATTATCGGCTCGACGAAAAAAAAAAAATCTACGTTAAAAGCTCCAAACAAAAGTCCTTTGGTCCACGTATCATCACATGCATTTATCTGACGTGGCAACCCCACCTTAAAAGCCACCCCTTCCAGCTTTTAGCTTTATCTAATAATTGGGAGCTTATTAAAATAATAATAATAATAATAATTGAGAGCTTTCGATTTTCTCAACAAAGTTATTAATTTAAAATTTAATATATAGACGTATATTTATGATTAAAATCAATTAAAATTAAAAAATAGTATTTAAATTATTTATGCTTATAAATTAATATTAATAATTTATTTAGGTGTTTAGAAATGTGTGTTTATATATATTAAAAATTTTAAAAATTAATTAATTAAAACTTCATATATTAATATTTTTAAATATGAGAAGGAGGAAATATTTATCATTCAGAAAATGATTAAGAACTTGACATTTTTTTTTTTCGTAAAAGAGAAAATGTCATCTAGACTTCGATCTAACATATTATATATATATATATATATATATATATATATATATATATATATATATATATATATATATATATGAGCTTCAAAAATTCATCATCAATCTCTCAATTAAAAAAAGTATCATTTATGAAAATCTTAAGACAATATAGAGATAAGATACAAAGAGATTTTGCCCTCATTTTGTGAGGACTTTAGATCTAGTTTCAGGTTTCCTATAGGCCCAAGCACCTATATTTAATTATCCCTTGCAATGCTCAGAGAGAACTTTCGATTAAGATTAGTCGTTAGGTTGCTTAATGCATAACGTATAGTAGCATCATGTAGAGTTTTGGAATTTAAATTTATGAAATTCATCATCCTTTACTTGAATCGGATGATTGGCGAAATGATGACGCATCCGATCAAGATCCTTATGTCATCCCTGACATCGTAATTCTACATTTTAATCATGGGAGGTAATGACCCAATTGATCGAAAGATCCTCGCATATGAAGTTGTGCCACCAAGAGATCCTCAGAATCGCAGTGTTATCTGAGACAAGATTAAGTCCACCTTAACTAACAAATGACTTTTTGTCCTATCAAGTGCACCATCTGGTTCACAACTCAAGGTACAGAGTCATTGGTGAACATACGGGCTACAGTCATGATCCTAATATAATGACGTCATTTGGCAGCGACCACCCGATCAAATGACTCTAGTTGTAACTGCATCATATGTACCGCCAGCTACCGAGACACAACCACGCCCTATAAAAAATTGATTGAGTGAATATAAATATACTGACTTGACAGCCGAGCTAATTTTTTTTATCACATCCGATAAACAATTACAGAATATGGATATAATGAGTTTTACTTTAAGTTTTTATGTTGGTGATTTTCAATTAGTGATTTGTAGCTTGATGACATATCAGATTTTTCATTTAGTTTGATATTTAACTTATAGTAACTTGACTTGAAATTTTGAACATATATTTTTCAACGCATCCATCATCGGGGTATATGAGTTTGCTTGATCATTTAGTTTATTATTTCAAATCCTATAAACTATATTAGTTTAATAATAGAGGATCAAATCTACTATCATATGATAGATGCTTCTCAGATATTTTAATAAGTTGAAATTATTATAATAATTAAATTTTTAAATTTTGTTAACCCGGATCCGATCCTAAGACCCAACCGAAAGTCAACCCTCGCATCCTCAAACACTAAGTTTAGGTATTCATCATAGTGTTGGGGACCATGCGGGTTATTTAATTCAAAATTGATTTAACTTTAGAGACTTGAATAGTGTTGCCTATTTTGATTGGTTTTATTGCAAGTTTAAGATTTTAGATAATATTTTGACAACATTTTAAATTTTGAACATATGTTGATAATAGTATCCCCTCGGTTGAAATCTTTATTCAGCACAGCCATCATCGGAGTATATGAGTTTGCTTGATTATTTAGTTTATTGTTTCAGATCCTATCAACTCTATTAGTTTAATAATAGAGGATCAGATCTACTATCATATGACAGAATTAGCTTCTCAGATATTTTAATAAGTTGAAATTATTATAATAATTGAATTTTTAGGTTTTGTTAACTCGGACCCGATCCTAAGACCCAACCGGGAGTCAACCCGCGCAGCATCCCCACTTACTAAGTTTAAGTATTCAGCATTGTGTCGGAGCCCATGCAGGTTATTTAATTTAAAATTGATTTAACTTTAGAGATTCGAATAGTATTACCTATTTTGATTGAGTTTTATTGCAAGTTTAAGATTTTAGATTTTGACAAATTATTTTCTCCTCCCGTCATCACATGCCACAACGGGTTAGCCTTCCCACCATGCCAAGAAAGATATGTATGGGTGATGTAAACACCACGGTTGAATGTGTCATCCCATAATACCAAGAAAGATATGTATGTGTCTCTGAAGCATCTGCATGTAACATAAATTTTCCCACCACGCCAAGAAAGGTATGTACAGATACTTATATACTTGCAATGTCAAGTTTAAAAAAATTAATCAATTTTTGCTTTGTAGTTGCATTTATATTAAGTTGTTTAGGCCTCATGTTTATGTAAAAGTTTAACAACATCCCGGTGTCGTCCTCGTGTAGGGGGTTATCTCGGGCATGCTAGGCCTTCCCACCAAGCCAAGAAAGACATGTATGTGTGGTATAAATACCACAGTCGAAAGTGTCTTTCCACCATGCTAAGAAATGCATGTATGAGGCTCTGAAGTACCTGTGTGAAACAAATTTCCCCGTCACGCCAAGAAGGCGTGTATGGGTACTTATACACATGCAATATCAGTTTAAACATTAATTTTATATTGTGGTATGACTTTATGTCAAGTTGTTTAGGTCTCATGGGGTGTGAAAATTTAGCAGCATTTCGGCAATATCTCAGTGTTGTCCGAAGTGGTCATTCTTATCTCTTGCCTACCACGCCAAGAAAGGTGTGTATGAGTGATATAAATCACAGCGTGAATGCGTCATTCCACCATATCAAGAAAGGCATGTATGGGGCTCTAAGGTACCTGCGTGAAATACATTTTTTTGCCACGCAAGAAATGCGTGTACGGGTACTTATACACTTGCAAACAAGCACAACTTTTTTCGCTGTGTCAAGAAAGACATGTATGAGTACTTATATTTCAACACATACCCGGTCGGCGGGCTTGGGTCACGAAGAGCGGCGCGCGACCGCCTGAGCACTCACCGGCGCTTGGGCGGTATTTGGGATGTTGTGCGAATGCGGGATGTTACGCGAATGTGAGAGGCACACGGGAAGAGCTCACCTGCGGGAATGACGGGCGGGCTTTGCTTGTGTTCGAATGGGAGGAGGGGCACTGTAGCACGGATGGGAGCTTTGCTTCCGTGCATGAGGGAGCTCAGGAGCAACGGTTGTGGGAGTTTCAAGGTTATGGGGGCTGTTACGGTTAGGATTATAGTGGGTATTTATAGGATTTTCTTTATTTAATTATTTAATTAGCCATAATCGAGATTTTTGCACTGACATTAGTAGATAGGCAATAAATTTGTTGATTTGAGATTATTCTAATTTTAATACAATCACGACTTCGCTTTTCTGGAGGTCGTTGGTTCAAGCCGACCGGTCAATTTCACTAATTTGCATCGATTCGACTCGACCTTCGCACAGACTTGTCCGAATTGAGCGTGAACATTCTCGTGTTATAGGTTTCGACGTTTCGACGCTAATGGTACAATCAATTTCACGAACGGAAATCGTTTGGGCGTCGTCGCAGCTTCTCGACCTCGATATGCGCGTCGGCGCATCAACAACCCTCTTTTCTGATCGATCGAACGTCGGATTGTTCAAGATGTATATTCCAATTAATTTCGAAGTTCTGAACGCGATGACAAAGTCCTTTCGTCGATCGGAGATCATTTCGGCAGATTTTGGCAATATATAGTGCATTTCAGCTTTGATTTTCGCTCTGAAGTTTGTCGAAATTCATCCTATGAGTTCGACTTAACTTATGACACATGCATGGAGGTCAACAATCATTATATATATATATATATATATATGATGTATTTGAAATAGCTTCTTGATTACTTTTATTTTTTAAAATCAGCCAAAAAATAATAATAATTGTATTTGACTATAAATTTTTTAGCTACTTTATAGAAAATTTTATGATAAAAAGCTATTTTTAAGAACTTGAGGTGGTAGAATGTGTTCGTTATGAGAAATGTGTTATTTAAATTTTTCAAAAAGGAAAATATTTATAAGACACAAAATAATTTTTTAAAAAAATATTTTTTTCACATCAACTTTATAATAAGCATTTTAAAAAAGTACATCTTTCCTAAACAGACTCTTAAAGAATTTGAGTTTAAATCTCAACTAGAATAAAAATTAATGTTTGTGATTAGAAATTAAAAAATACAATTTGAATTTAAATCTTCTAATTGAAGAATTTTTTTTTTTACAAATTCCATCAAAATAATTACATATTTTTATAAAGTTTCTTTTAAAGATATAAATCAAGTAACCTTATTTTTTATTAAAAAATACTTCGATTTCTATTTTCATATATGAAATAATAAAATTTAAAAAATATATATGAAAGATTTCTATACATATATTATAGTTTTTATAAATAAATAAATAAATATAGTAGGCATCTTAGATAATTTGATGGTCGACTAATCAAAAGAGAGGGTCAAAATTGATTAAAATAGGCATCTTAAATAGTTCGATAGTCGACTCATCAAGAAAGAGGGTTGTTGATAAGCTGACACGCATATCGAGGTCGGAAAGCTGCGACATTGCCCAAACGATCTTCGTTCAAAAAATTAATTGCTCCGTTAGCATTGAAACATCAAAACCTATCAAATGAGACTGTTCGCGCTCAATTCAAATGAGTATGTGTGAATATCGAGCAATCAGATACAACAACAAGCAAATCGGAGCTGAAATACACTCGACAACACCGAAAATCAGTTGAAACAACATCCAATCGATGAACGGACTTCGCCATCGTGTTCAAAACGTCAAAATTGAACAGAATAGCATCTTTTGCATAATTCGATGGTCGACCGATCAAGGAGGGTCACCGATGCGCTGACATGCATATCGAGGCCGGGAAGCCGCGACGTTGCTCAAGCGACCTCCGTTCATAAAATTGATCTCTCCGTTAGCATCAAAATCTCGAAACCTATTAAATAAGAGTGTCCACGCCAATTCGACAGTCTGTATCGAAGCAAAGAACGCGCAAATTTGAACTGAAATTGACCCCGGTTTGACGCCGGCTTGAACCAAATGGCCTCTGATCGCAAAACGGACTACACCGTTGCGTCCGGAACATCAGAGTAACCTAGAATCGACATATATATTGTCTATGTGATGATGTCGGCATGAAAATCTAAATTATGGCAAATAAAATAATAAAAAATATATATCCTATAAATATCTCTCTTAAAATCCTAAACCTAACTTTTCATTTCCTCCTTCTCCAGCAAGCCCACACACATCTCCTTTTCATGCTCTTCCTCTCTCTCTCTCTCTCTCTCTCTCTCTCTCTCTCTCTCTCTCTCTCTTGAAACAATCATAAGCAGAAGAAAAACATCAGAAGAAGATCATGGATGCACTGCTTCATTGCACTCATGGACGCCCTTGGCACGAGATGAGCCACGGTGCACGATGCGACACCTGAGAGCGCACTCCCATGAAGGCCATATGATGTTAACGCCTCTGACGCTTCACGCGCTCCCCACGACACCCGTGCTCACCCGAAGCATGTATTTACTATAAGTACCCGTACACGGCTTTCTTGGCATTGAGGAGAAATCTGTACTTACTTGTTGATTATAAGTACCCGTACATGTCTTTCTTATCATGGGAAACCTGTACTTGCTTGCATATCTATAAGTACCTGTACACGTCTTTCTTGGTGTGGAGGAAAAATTTGTTTCAGTAGGTACCTTAGAGACCCATACATGCATTTCTTGGCATGATGGAAATGAGCATTCACGTTGTGGTTTATACCACCCATACCTTTCGGTGTGGTTCGATGCAAGTAGTCCCTTATATGAGGACGATGCCGGGATGCTGCCAAAATGCTGCCAAACTTCACACCGACATGGAGACCCACATTGCTTGATAGTAAACTATGCTGCGATATAAAATTGTTATTTTAACTATTATTGCAGGTGTGTATGTAATTACGCCTTTCTTAAATTGGGGAATCTACATCTTTCTTGGCATGGTGCACATTCAGGTCGTGGTTTATACCTCCGATACACGCCTTTATTGGCATGGTGGGCAGACCCAATATACCCGGCAGCTCTATAATGAGATGACGGGATCTTTGTAAATGTTCAAATCTTTATCGACATGATTCATAAACTACTTAATAAAAATTCAACCATAAAGCTAAAATTAATGTTTTAACTTGACATTGCAAATATATAAGTACATGTACATGCCTTTGTTAGCGTGGTAGGGAAATATGCGCTTCATACAGGTACTTCAAAGACCCATACATATCTTTCTTGATATAGTGGGAGGACGCATTCAGCCGTGGTGTTTACACCACCCATACATGCCTTTTTTTGGCATGGCGGCCGAGCCCTGTGTGGCGTCGAGGCTACCGAATCAAAATTTTATCTAAAATTTATACTTGCAATGAAATTCAATTAAAACAAGTAATATTATACAAATCCTTAAGTTTAAATTAATTGAATCAAATACACATGGGCCTATATGTTGAATGCTTAAACTTAGTGTCGAGGATGTTTGGGTTGATTCAGGTTGATGAATTTGGGTTAGTTAACAAAATCTAAAAATTTAATGATGTTTTTATAATATCTTCAACCTAATAAAATATTTGAGAAGCTAATTCTGTCATATGACAACAGATCTGATTCTTTATTATTAAATCAATAGTTGCGAGGATCTAAAATAAAAAAATAATAAATGATGTAGTGTTAAATGAAAAATTTTACGAGAGGGATACTTCAAAAATATGATTATAATTTCAAAGTAAATTAATTTAGATTGAATCTTAATCTAAATGCAATTTAAAATATTATTGAGCTATAAATGTCTAAGTGAAATTCAATATTAAAAATTTAAAACAAAATTCAATTAATCCATCTTCCGATTATTTGTGGTGAAAATTAAGAAAACTCTAGCTCAAGAAGCCAAAGTCAAATCAAGTACCTATGTTTACTCTCAAACAATCTCATGTCAGAGGGCGTGATTTGTCCTCATTTGCGTGGCTTGACCAGTGGGCTCCACATGATGCAATTGATTAGAGTCCTCACGATGGTGGTTGCCACCAAATGACCACTATATCACATCATGGCTGGCGTATGTTCCTCATGGACGCCTTTGAGTTGTGAACCATGGGGTATACTTGATTGGGCAAAAGATCATTTAGGTAGACTTAAGCTTGTCTCCTTAGACAAACACTAGTCTGCGATTTCTTAGGGCGTAACACATGTGTTGTTGATAAGGATCCCTCTTGGGTCGACTACCTCCTCGACTAAGTAGGTAGGAATATGGCAGGATGACATGAGATCTAGATTGGGCATGTCATCGTTCCCCCAACCATCCACTTTAAGTTAAATATAATGAATTTCATAAATCTAAATTTCAAAACTCCACATTCTGCTACTATATGCTACACACTAAGCGACATAACGACTAGCTTTAATCAAAAGTTCTCTCTCAAAACTGATAGGGGTAATTAACTATAGGCGCTTGCGCCTATAGGAAACCTGGAACCAAATCTAAAGTCCTCACAAAATGAGGGTGAAATCTGTGGGTAGTGTCTTATCTAATATTCGATCTGTCTTCTGGAAATTACACCGATACTTAAACACTCTTTTCATTAAAGGTGGTGAATTTTTTGAGGAAGATTAACAATGCCCAAAGCCAATCCTCTTGAATCCTTATGTAGGTCACGACAAGCTTTGATGAATGTGTTGTGTCATCTTTGAATGTTCAACTCAAATTGAACTAATGCAACATTTTGAGAGCAAATTGTAGCTTAAAAATGTAAACAGTTTTAAGAACTTTATAAATAAAGAGCCACATGCTATTATATTTATATATTTGAATATCTTCATCAATAACAACTATGTTTATATAGATTGGGATTATATTAAAAAAAGCCTCTCAATATTCATGAGATGCAGGCATACGTTCAATTTAGATACCTGCTCAAATTAAATATAATCAACATAAAAATAATTTAAATTTTGATGACTACATGATGTATACATATTATGATATGGATTAACTTATTTTGTTGATTGACTTCATTTGATAGCTTAGTTTAGTTTGGATAAATCAAAATAAATGGACTTATAATTATCATTTAGGATAAATAAAAAATGTCACACATATATACATCTATATATATTAAGTTATATAACTAGATATTTCTTAGATTTTGAACATCTTATACAACAAACAAGACTACTCCATTAAGCTCATTTAATTCTTAATTCATACATTTTTTTAAAAAAATGTCTAATATACCTTTTTATACTTTTAGAGCATGATCTATTTAGTTAGGTTATATAAGGAATAAAAAAGCCATTAAAGGACAAGGTATCTAAGGGGAGATCCCTTCCATATAACAATTTTCAAGATATTGATGTTAATTGAGAAGTTCATTTGAAGATTTGATATAATATTTGCCATCTTAATGTCTACCAAATTAATGATTAATTTGACGCACCAACTAAATAATATAAATTTTTTTCAAAAGTATGCTTCAATTGGTCATCCATGTTTCTCAGAATGGCCTCTCATGAATGACTCTTAAGAACACTTCTTAAGATTCACTTTCAAAAAAAAAAATTATAAAGAGTGTTAGAAGTTTCTTTATCGTGTTCAACATTCATCTCAAGTCATGTATTATCTTGAATATGCCTCTATAATTATTTTGTAAGTAGTTAAGGGGGATTGTATTTTTGTTAAAGAGGAAACTCAAATAGAACTTTGCTCATCTATTTGTGGCACATTTATGTCCTTTGTATTAGTAGAGGGTCTCTTTGATTGGACATGTTTTTTTAATACAACTTGGTTCATACTTCTATGTAAGCATATTTATAATTATTAGAGAAATATAGAAATATTTATGATTAAAATTTAATGTACATATTGTTTTAATTTTTGAAAATTAATGTCCTAACTATTGATATATCACATAAAATATTATAAGATCAAGTTCAAATCTTGAGGTGATATATGTAATAATTTTTTAAGAATTAAATTCGAGATTATCTAAATTTTTATATACGAGATGAATCCACTAATATCAAGAATGAATCTAAATGAGCTCAAATCAAGCTTCAAAACTCAAATGTGCAATTAAAAACTTCTAGGAATTAATAAAATGATCAAATGATTTCTAAATCTAGCGTGCATATAACCAAATTGAATAGTTGGATGAGAGAAATTTAATGAGCTCAAGACTGCTCAAATAAAAAGTCATGAAGACACTTAAACTCTCAAAAAATCATTTATAATCAAGGAAATTAATATGGATTGTACGATGAAGTGTTTTGAGATTGTAATTAAAGTTATCAACATGGTGTCATGGCCTTCCCAAAATTCTATAAATAAGATCGCATTTTCAACATGACAGGGGGAGCCAAAGAGGCTTGGAAGAGAGATGAGGTATTATGCTTGGAAGCATGTAGTTATTCACCATTAACAGTCATTATCCATCTACAATAGTCATCGTCAACCACCATTAGTGGTCGTTACAGCCTAGCCACCACCATATTAATCTTATAACTTTATTTAAAAGTTATTATTGCCTAATTTTTACATACAATTTCATAATTCCATCTCCTCTAAAAGTAAAGCTTTGTAATTCAAAATAGTGAATTATTTAAATAAGATTAAGCCCTTTGATTTTTTTTCTCTTTTCTAAGGCTTTTTTACATTAAAATTCTGATGTTACTCATATTTTTTTTTAATTATCTATGTGTATGCTAGATTTTCCTTCAAAATAAAACTCAAAGATTTTGCACCCTATGTCATGAATTTCTCGCATGCAATAATTATTTTCCTTAAAAAATTAATTTATTATAATTTTGGTGAGAAACATATATAATTAATTTATGGGAAATTTATATACATAGCATACACTACTTATATATTTACATACAACTAAACTTTGATATTAATAAAATTAGCATTTTTTTCCTATGCATAAAAAATAAATAATGGTGTTATTTTTGATGTAATAGTAAAAATTTTGGTGTTGAATTTATGAATATTAAACTCTAAACGTTAGATATGTAAATATATAAGAATTGTGTGCTATGTATGTAAATGGCCCTTAATTCAAAAATCAATAATACTTAAAATTATTTTTGAAGTGAGAAGAAATAAATAAAACCAAAGAAAAATAAGCCGAAATATAAAGAGAAGAAATCTAAATAGGATCTTTTTACATGCGAAAACCAAATTGTAATCAAAATTTTTAAGAAATGTGACTAAACTATTTAGAAGGTGAAGGTATACTGATTTGGTTGAGAAATGTCATCTCGTATGTGATTTAAAAACTTTTTTAAAAAAACTCTCAAATCATTATCTTTGTGATGATTTATGACACTAAAGACTTCTCTGGCTGAGCTTTTAAAAAGTTTATTTTAAATTAGTTTTTAAGAAAATTGGTTTAAAATCTTATATGTAAACTTCATTTTACAAAGAGAGAAAACATACTTTTTTTTATAAAAAGTATAGAAAATTCAAATAAATTTTAAAATTTATTAACACTGTTTTAAAGAACCTAACATACTGAAAATAGAGAATCAAATGTGGCTTAAATCACAGTTATTTATGATTGTTTCCTAAAAAAATTTAACCGGTTTTGTGAATTGTTTTTTTTAATATATCATTTTTAAAGTTTATCCTTTGCCAAACTTATTTCACATTGAACTTTTATTTGCATCTCATTAAATTCAATTGTCGGCTCGACGAAAAAAAGGAATCTACGTTAAAAGCTCCAAAAAAAAATCATTTTGTCCACGTAATCACATGCACTCGTCTGACGTGAAAGCTCCAAACAAAAGTCCTTTTGTCCACGTATCATCACATGCATTCATCTGACGTGGCAGCCCCACCTCAAAGCAACCCCTTCAAACTTTATCTACTAATTGGGAGCTTATTAAATAATAATAATAATAATTGAGAACTTCTAATTTTCTCAATAAAATTATTAATTTAAAATTTAATATTGATATATCATTGAAGTACAAATATTGATGTATATGAATATCACTCAGAATCATAATCTTATCTTTCAAACTCTATTTTGATCATCATAGATAAAACACCTTGCGAGAAAGAATCGATTCTAAAGCGATCGCTGATCAAGACTTAAAATATAATTGAAAACTTTGAGATATCGGGATCCTTAAATAGTTTAAATATGAAATATTTATACAAATCGAACGCGTCTTGACGAAGATTTAATGCAAGATCTTTTAATTCTGACTTTATTAGAGCATTCAAATACTTAAAATACATCTGATGATCGAAGAAATCATTTTGAGCAGTCCGATGTAGTGGTTTGAATTTTTCGTATTTAGTAAATGTCACTCGTAATCTATACCACTCATTCTCCACATGGGGATCGTGAGAATAAAGCTCGATACGAGGAATCTTATAATCGCACCACCCGACCTTCGTTTTACCATCGCCGCACCGCAGGCCGCCGCCGCATCACCACCACCACCGCCATCGGCCACGCCGCCGCGGTCCCATTCGCCGCACCGCTCATCATATCGGATCAGCCACCACTCCCCGCAGTCGGTACCGCGGCAGGTTATCGCTCGACATGATTATGTTGACCGCTGCACCGGCTACCACCCATGGCCGCATCGCTGACATTACTGATCGCCATGCCGCCACCACCGCGGGTTATTGTTTCAACTGGTTATCGAGTCACCGGCCATCGCACGGTCTATCACTAACGCGCATGGTTATTATCGCTTGCCGGCCATATATTTAGTTGTCACAGTGTCCGGGTCACCCGCACCAATTGTTCACCCGCCGCCACTACCGATCACCATCATACCGCTTCATCCGCATCCGATTGTCTGCGATCACACGATCATCATTTGATCATTGTTGTCGGATCATCAGACTACCACCTCCAGCAAAGTCTTCGCTAATCCAGTGAAACTTCTAGCAAAACCAACTCTTATAAGCTATCCTTCTCCAACTTTGGAGACAAGATAATAATTGTAACAAATACTTATATAGTAAAAAATTTTCTAAGGGTGCTAGGCCACGTGGTTTTTCCCTTCTTGGGTTTTTCATATAAAAATCTTAATGTCTCTCAAACTTTTTTATTGTATGTGCAGAACTTTCGTGTAACGCTAAGACATCGAATTCTCCTACTCTATCGATCCGAATCTTCGAGCACACAATAAATAAATAGACGTATGTTTATGATTAAAATCACTTAAATTTTTTTAAAAGGTAATTAAATTATTTATGCTTATAAATTAATATTAATAAATGATTTAGGTGTTTATAAATGTGTGTTTATATATATTTAAAAATTTAAAAATTAATTAATTAAAACTTGATATATTAATATTTTTAAAAATGAGAAGGATGTGAATGAGGAGGAAGTATTTATCATTCAGAAAAAAATTATTAAGAACTTGATATATATATATATATATATATATATGGTAAAAGAGAATATCTTTTCACATTGGGCTCCCGAACTACTTGGATAGGACTAACATTTTCTCAAATGAAGGACGCTTTCAAATTATGACATCTCCTGCTCTATACAATATTAGTGAGAATAAAATCCCGGGACCTGACGGTTTCAATTCCAAATTTTTTACAGCAACATGGAATGTAACAAGAAATCTTTTCCTTAAAGCTATCCACTACTTCTTCAAAACCAGCAAGGTTCCTCATAGATACAAGCACACCCTGCTCACTCTGATTCCAAAGATTAAACACTCAAATTTGATTACTGACTTCCGGTCAATTTCCCTTTGCAACACCATTTATAAGATCATTGCTAAGGTCTTAGCTAATAGAATGAAGACCTTACTTCCTGTTCTCATCAACCAAGCTCAGTCAGCATTTATTCAGGGGAGAGATATTGCTAAAAACCTTTCTTTGGCCTATGAGATTTGCAATGAATTCTCTTCTCCTAAGTGCAACGGCTATTTTCTTGGTAAATTTGATCTCAGGAAAGCCTTTGACAAAGTTAATAGGCACTCTCTCATGCATAGACTTCTTGCCAAAGGCTTCCCTATCAGATTCACCAAGTGGGTGGAGGCTTGTATTATGGATGTTCCATTCTCCATTGTGCTGAATGGCTGTATTAAAGGCTACTTCACCGCTACAAACGGGTTGAGACAGGGTTGTCCTCTCTCTCCCTTTCTTTTTACTATAGCCATGGATACCTTTTCAAGTCTCATTGATAGGGAAGTTAATCTTCTCCACTACACACCTTGCTCCTATGGAAGTTGCAACATTTCCCACCTTCTCTTTGCAGATGACCTCTTAGCAATGGGGATTGCCTCTCAGGATACTTTACACTCTCTTAAATCCTCTCTTAATACTCTTGAGTCTTATCTTGGGTTGGAGGTTAACTCTGATAAATCATCTATCTATTTTTCTAAGAACTGTAAAAGGATGAGTGAGTGCACTCAAATACTTGATATTAGTCAGGGTACCTTTCCTCTCAAGTATCTTGGCTTACCTTTGGTCATTGGCACTATCAAATTGGCTTACTTTAATGGTCTCTTTGACAAGCTACAAACTTGGCTGACTGGTTGAAAATGTAAGTTCCTATCCTTGGGAGGTAGATTGCAGTTAATCCGATCTTCGGTTAACAATTATCTAGCTTATTGGTTTCGTGCCATTGCCATTCCCAAAGGTATATTAAAACGCATATGTTCTTTTATGGCCAATTTCTTTTATCATGCTGGGGAGTCCTAGAAACTTCATACTATATCATTGGAATGCACGATGCTTCCAAGAGAGAAAGGTGGTGTTGGTCTCATTTCTGCCTCAGCTCTAAATTTAATTTGCAAACTTAAGATCACTTGGAAAGTTAGCTTGGGTGTTTCATTATTTGCTAAGTGGTGTCACTCTAAATATGGATCCATCTGGTATACTTCCCCCCGCAAAGCCTCTCCTCTCTAGAAATCCATTGTAACTACAACAATCAGATTCAAAGATACATTTCTTTTTCAGGTTGGAAGTGGTAAAGTGTTCTCCCTTTTCTATGACCCCTGGTGTGGTGATTCTTCTCTTATCAATATCTTGGGGTCTAATTGCCCCCAACTGTTGGATCTGTCGGTTAATGCTAGGCTGTGCTCTATCATTCATAATGGTTTATGGAATTTACCTTCTCATTTCACTGCTGCTTATCCCATTCTAACTAGCAAAATCATTTCCATTCCTATAATGGGAGGTGAGGATGTTACTGCATGGCATAATCTAAGCTCTCCTTCAAATAAACATTTCAGGATTGCTGCATATGAGCACCTCCCAGATGTATGTTGGTTTAATGAAATATGGTTTAAGGGCCATGCTACTAACTATGCTATTTACTGTTGGCTTGCATATTTGGGTGGGCTTAAAACTTTTGATATCTTGGCAAAAAGGGGCCTAGGATCTACTATAAATTGCTGTCTGTGCAATTCTTCCTCTGAAACTCATAACCACTTATTCTTTGATTGTCCCACCTCTATGAAGCTGGTTAGATCCCTACTCCCAAATGGCCATTTCTTCTTAATGCAGGCCTCCTTACATCGTAATTGCATCTGGATGATATCTCTAACAAGGTGATCATTAGATTGCATTATTTGATTACTGCTATTATGGTATACTCTATTTGGAGAGAAAGAAATAATCAGTTATTCTCTTCTTCTTGCTTGTCTTTTACTGCTCTTATCTCTTTAATCAAGGAAAGGGTCACTGCTAAACTTAAAAGATGAAAAATCAAGGATACATGGCTTGGGCATGTTCTCAACATTCTGAAGCAGTGGAGGAACTTCGATCCTCCATAATCTCAGTTTACTGATTTGACTATCTCTTTCTCTGTCTCCCTGCTGCCGTTGGTTTTTGCTTTCGGATGGACAATGATGACGAGAGGATGGTTGTATTTTTGTTGTGAGTTCTGCTTGGAGGGCCCTCTCGACAACCCGGACCGTTTTGACTCTTCTGTGGCTCCATTGATACTCAGTGCGAGCTTTACGTGGTTCCATTGGATGACTTTGAAGGCAACCACAAACACAATTTTGCTTATCAGCAATGTCCTTGATGATTTCTGCTAGCTTGACAATTCTGGCTTTTTGTTGTCCGAGTCCTCTTATTTATTTTGCTTTTCTTTTCCTCATAGTTTTTCACATTGCTCTTTCCTTAGTTTTGTAAGGGCTGTTCTTGTTGTTCTTCTGTAGTTTAAGGTGAGCAATGACCTCTCGATGTCCATTTTGTCTTCTTAGCTGCTAGTCTTTTTCCCTTAGTTTTACACTTGTAATTTTCTACTCTTTTGGAATTATAATATTGGACAATGCCCTCAATCTTTCCAAAAAAAAAAAAAAAATTATGACATCTCCTTTTTAAGAAAAAAAGAAAAAAATTATGAGATCTCACTTACTAGACTTCGATCTAACATAACATATATATATATATATATATATATATATATATATATATATATATATATATATATATATATATATATATATATATATATATATATATATATATATGAAGTATTTCTTCTAATTGAAGAAAATTTTGTTTACTAATTTCACTAAAATAATCACATATTTTTATAAAATTTCTTTTAAAGATATAAATCAAGTTACCTTATTTTTTATTAAAAAATTATAAAAAATACTTCAACTTCTATTTTCATATATGAAATAATGAAATTTTAAAAATATATATAATATTTGAAATTTAATATTTATTTATATACTACTTTTTTATATTTTTAAAGATGTATTTCATCTTTAAAAAATTAATGAATATATATATATATATATATATATATATAATTATATAAAAATTATATGATATATAACAAATCCCTCAAAGAATATTTAAATTATGACATCTCACCTTCTCAATGTACTGAATGATTTTAATTATCGGCATCTCTTTTCTTTGTTACTTGTATTTTTTTTTTTTGTGCATTCCAACTAACATAATCTGAACTTGATGTCTTTATTTACTAAATAACTCAATAAAATTATTTTTTTAATCAATTTTTAAGTTATTTTCTTATCTAAAACAAAAAAATGTCTGCAATCCGATCATAATGCAATTCAAATTAGATTTGACTTATCATTTTCAATCAAAGTTTAAATGAAAGAAATAAATCACTTCGCTTTCCAGATTTGAAATCGATAAAAGAATGCAAAAAAAAATTATAAGGATTTCTTTATAATTATTTATGTTTACAAATTCACGATTTCTTTTTTTGGTTGATAAAATATAATGAAAGAACCGAGCTGACGACGACGCCGATCACCGTTTGACGGCTGCTGACCAGAGCTGGCAACGGAGAAGGCTGAGGCTGAGGCTGAGAACTGGCCGCTGGCAATGGGCGGCGTATGGCTACGGCTGGCCGGGCAAAGCGGCCAGTGCGACTGGCGGTGGCGAGGGCTGACGGTATGGCGAAGGCGACTGAAGCGGTATGGCGGCGGTCCCGGGCCCACCACATCATTGATCGAGCCAGATGTAAAGCTGAATTTAAATACACACAATTAAATTATCTAAAGTGATTTCAATTACATTACATTACACTGAAATTTTTAACTAAATGTTTGAAATATTCAAAAATGTGCATTTGGATGAAAAAATTTATTTATCATTCATAACTCAATTGTTTATCCTTAAACTTACCCTTCGCACATGTTGAAAGCAGTAGTTTTATTCTTTTGATGAGAAAATTTCGGTGCATTCTTTCGTTCTCAGATCTGTACTATATATTCAAACTAAGGGGGATGGAACAATTAAGCTAAAAATATCCCTATTGCTTTACCCAATCCTCTGTCGCAATGGATGCCATCTCTATAATCACGTACGGAGCTCTATTCCTCTTTCTTCTCCAATTATTCCAACACTTCATCTCCAGCAACGGATCAAAGAAGCTCCCACCAAGCCCGCCTTCGCTTCCCATCATCGGCCATCTGCACCACCTAAAGAAGCCTCTCCACCTATTCTTGGCCCGACTCGCAGCCCAACACGGACCCATTCTCCTCCTCCACTTCGGCATCCGCCCTGTCCTTGTCGTCTCCTCCGCCACTCTCGCCGAAGAGTGCCTCACCACCAACGACATCACCTTCGCTAATAGCCCCAGGCTCCCCTCCTTCAAGCTCAGTTCCTACAACTACACCAACCTCGCAACCGCCAACTACGGACCAGGATGGCGTGAGATGCGCCATCGCCACGATCGAGGCACTCTCGGGCCACCGCCTTGCCTTCAGGACGTTCGGGCCGAAGAGGCCCGAGATCTTGCCCGACGGCTGTTTCGGGAAACGGCCGTTGGGGTTTCCTGAGGGTGGAGCTCAGGTCGCGGCTGTACGGGCTGGCCATGAACGTGATGATGAGGGTGATGGTGGGGAAGCGGTGCTACGGAGAGGAGGATGGGGATGAGGAGGCGCGGCGATTCAAGAAGATGGTGGAAGAGGCCTTCGCTGATGCCGGCGCGTCGAATGTCGGAGACTTTCTTCCGACGGCGATTGGGTGGTTTCTAAGAAGAAATGTGGAGAAAAAGCTGGCTCGAATCCACTCGTACAGGGATCAGTTCTTGCAGGGGCTTGTGGATGAGCGGAGGAGGAAGAGAAGGGCGGAGGAGGAGGAAGGAAGGAGTGCTTCCAAAACGATGCTGGATTCGATTCTGTCGATGCAAAGGGATAAGCCCGAGCAGTACAGTGATACTTTTATCAAATCGCTTTTTGTGGTGAGTTCTTCGATCTGAGCTCTCTAGTGATTTTACTCTTTTTGATACAAATGCAAAACCTGTCTTTCTGATGATCACACAGTTTTCTTCTGCTTCTTTGGTTCTTTTAGGCGATTGCGTGGCTGTCATGCAGTCCTGAAAGTGGACCCTATATATATATGTATATATATATAATAGTAAAAAGGTAGCTAGAATGTAGTCATATGTTTCACATGGACTTTAGTGTTGGTTTTCATATGAAGTCCTATTAAATCACTTACATTCATTTTGTTAGATGCAGTTCACCACATATATATGTATATATATATATATATATATAATAGAAATTGCAAAACTTAATTAGCTCTAATTGGGCATATAGACTATGATGCAAAACCCAGGAGTACCTACATATAATCGAGAACTACACAGTTGAGTAACAATAGGAAAATAGTATTTTGTTACGAAAATAAATAAAACTAGTGATACCCCCTTGGTTACAACAGAAATATTTATATACCTATATATCCTAGAGACTAATTATTTTGTTGCCCTGTAATAAACTAATTCGACTATTCATAACAATATTCCCAAGCGTGTCAAAATAAAGTGGCCATATCAAACTAAACTGAAATATAGGAAACAACAAGAAGATTGAACACAATATTGTCCGAAAGTGGCTGCATTAGATCCCTTCCACTTCCAAAGAACTAGACACGAGTTCTAAAACTTAAACTCACGTCATCCGGGAATGATATGAATACAAGTCAAAACATTGAAGGTTGGTGACAAGTTGAAGTCTTGAGGCAGATCTATGTACACATTGTCAATTATGCGGCGTTTAATAGGGAATGGTCCAATTTTTCGAGGCTTAAGTTTGGAGTATGTTCCCAATGGAAAGTATTCCATATGAAGCCTTACCATAACCAAATCTCCTTCGTTAAACACCCTCAGTCGACAATGACTAGCAGCTGCGGTTTTTTATTTTTATGATACTTGGGAGAGTTTTTCTTTAACTTCACGGAGCTTAGAGTCAAAATTCTCCACCATTTTTGTAGCATGGTTGCTTTTCAATTTTGGTAGACGGGCTACATCTAAAGTGTGGTTGGATTCTTTAGTATATACTATACTAAATGATGATCGCCCCAGATCGATTGCTCATTGAGTTGAAAACAAACTCGGCTTGAGCTAAGTAGTCATCCCGCTGGTTTTACACCCGCATCGGATCATATTACCCAATGTTCACCAATTCGCCCAACGCTTTGACTATGGGTGGTAATCAACTCATTCGAGTTTTGTTCTAAGCCTCTTCCATAATTCCTTCCACAAAGCTCATGAACTTTACATCGCGGGTCGAGGTAATCCTTTTTGGGAGGCCATGTAGGCAAACAACTTCCGTAAAGAAGAGTTTAGCTATGTTCATCATCACAAGTCTTCTTACAAGCTATAAAATGAACCATTTTAGAAAAATGATTGACAACGACCATCATTGAATCGGCTCCGTGTTTCGTACGAGGTAAGCCTAGTACGAAATCGATGCTTATATCCTCCCAAATCATATAGGTAGTGGTGTGTATAGTTGTTACGATCACTTTAAATTTTGACAAACTGAACATCGTTCTACATAGCGACAAACATCTCTTCTCAACTTTGCCATTGAAAGCACAATGGAACCAATAGTAAGGTTATGTCACGACCTACATGAGCTGTTAATTCTCCACTGTGGAAGTCTTGAATAATATGTTGTCGTAGAAAAGTATTGGGGTTGCACATTTGGTTACGTTTAAAAGGTAACCTCAGAAGTAATCTTTATGGGCCTTATCGTGGTACATAGGTACCAAATTAATCGCAAAGTCTTCATCTTGGGAGTACAATTTAGAACTCTCCATCATAACTGGGTTTGAACTTGCTCCAAAATTCACCACCGACCTTTCGATAATATTTGAAGAGAGTATGATTTTAGTGTCAGTGTAATTTTCAGAAGGTAGATGAAATAGTAGCTAAGACACTATGTAGAGATTTCGCCTTTGTTTTGCGAGGACTTTAGATTTGATTAGGTTTCTATAAAGCAGCCCCTATATAATTAATTAATCTTGAGAGAACTTTCCATTAAGGCTAGTTATCGATCGCTAAATGCGTAGTATAAGAAGAATACGCTGAGTTTAAAATTTTAGATTATGAAATCCATCATTTTAACTTAAAGCGGATGGTTGGGGAAATGATGACGCGTGCATCTAGATCCCATGGTTCCATCCCGTCAGTCCGCTACTTAATCATGGAGTAGGAATAGAAAAATCCTTATCAACAACACATGGGTTACGTCGTCTAAGAAATTTTAGTAGACCTGAGGTGATGTTTGTCTAATGAGACATTCTTAAATAAACAGAATTTGAGAACTTTAGATCCTGTTAACTCGCTATTCCCTGTGAGGATCATATCTACTTTTACGTAATTAGTTCTCGGATATTTTATTAAGTTGAAATTTTTATAATAGATTTTGGTTTTGTTAACTCGACCCAAGACTAAACCGAAACAACCCACGAAGATCCTCGTGACACTTGAATCGACCATTTAATGTAGTGTCGTGGCTGTGTATTTAACGCATAATTTTAAGACATTGAATTTGAATTTTAGTCATACTTTATAATATGTGCAAGAGTTCAATTGAAGCCTTAATCAATGCATTCTGTTCGGTTGTATGAGTGTCGCGAATCCGGTGGCGTAGAAGGTGTTGTAAATTGGTCTAACATCTTATTAGATTTTTTGGATTAATATTTAATTGATTCCAAGTTGATTAGTTTTGGAATATTCAATAGACTCTCGCTTATGACAATTCTTAAATTCATCATCAACTATACTTAATTTCTCCTTGATCTAATTCGAGTATTTGATAGGGTGACGAATAGATTTCAAACATTTTTCAAGGATTCATCGCTTATGCTTATTATCAATCATTTGATCTAGTTCTAATGAATTTTAAAATTTTCTTTATTTTATTTGAATATGTTTGAAGAGTGTATCTTAATTCTAAGAGGCTCTCTTATGCTTTGATTTGATGTTCAATCAAGATTCCTATTGCTTTCGACATCATCTAATTTTCAATTGTTCAATTAGTTTTATGATCACTTGCTCGTGAATTTAATACTTTGAGTATTCAATAAAAGACTCTATTACATAAACAAGCATCAACTCCAATTTCCCTAACTCCACATTAGATTTCATATTTAAAGAACAACTGGACTTCAAGTTTTGTTATAATCCCTTTATGAATTTAACATTTAACTCTCCGTATCTCAATTAAAACTTGTTTAGTTCTCCCTCATTTTTTTATTTGAGAAATTTGCGAGAACATGGACTCACTTAATATTTTTTGTAAGGGTGGGTCCTTCATTACTCCCTCCAATTTTTATAAATAAGGCCAAGAGGGGGTCTTATATTTCATTCTATTTGTTTGAGGAGTTGGAGTGCTTGAAAGAGAAGGGATAATTTTTTTTAGTGGGCTTTCAACTTTACTAAGATAAATCTTGTAAGTGCTTTTCATTTTTTTTTTCTTCGATTTAATATTTTACTTTTTGTATTCATTGTATGTTCTTTTCTTTTCCCTCTTTTTTTATTTGATTCTTTTAATTTAAATTTAGCTTTAAGTTTCTTTTTTTAGAGCTCTTAAGCCAGTTTCTTTTTTTCTTTCATTTTTTTTCTAAGTCCAAAGATTTGATGAAATTTTGCAGCATTTCGGTGAGCAACATCTAACAATTTATTTTGGCTTATTTTGGTGACGCTAATGAATAGATGGTCTTCATGACATCACTGATATCTCACATGCCTAACAAAGTATGAGGCCTTCAAACCAGAAAGAGACACAAACACATATATATACTTTCACATTCATATTACACATGTTCAGACTTATTTTTTCTTTCTTGCAATGATCGGGGAGAAGGAGATGCCGAAAACCGAGAGAAGAACTCTTAATGATGGTGTTCACCTAAAAGAGAATTGAAAATTTCGGTTTTGGTAAGATGAGAGAAAAATGAAGGGAAGGAATTTCGAATTGGGAGCAAATGAGGGAAACATGGAGGAGAGGATTTTCGGTTTGGGAGTAAATGAGAGAAAATGAAGGGAATGAATTCCGGATTTGAGAAGAATAATGGAAAATCGAAGAGGGGATTTTCGGTTTTGGGAAGTTTTAGTGGAAGAAGAGGAAGAAGAGTGGAAGAAGAGGAAGAAGAGTGGAAAACCTTACCCTTGCTTGTGGTTGGGGAGGAGAGGAAGGGAAGTTGCTTGCATGTGGTTTGGATGAGGGGGAGAAAATCAAAGTGGGAGAAAAATGAAAGCTCAAGCCCTCTTCTTTTCGGTTGAGGGAAGTAGAAGGGAAAGAGGAGAGAATGGTGGAAGGAGGGCTCGTCAGAAGCTGGTTAAGCATCTGGGGAGATCAGCGATCGTGGAGCATGGAGCGAATGAAGGAGAGGTCGGCTCAAAAGGATCAAGGAGATGAAGGATGAGCGAAAGGCTCGTATGCGTGAAGAAGAGAGGCTCGATTGGGTCGCGTGAGGATTAGGCGTTCCAAGCAGGATTTAGGACATTAGAATTACAAGGCTTTTTATTAACTTTTAAAATATCTAGCCTTCTTAATGTAAATTTCACGTCGCTAAAATCACATAGTTAATATATATATTAATCTTAGCTTATTCAGATGTTCGACGAACATGCCAATCGGGCCATTTGATTGATCAAATTGGGATCAATTTCAAAAAATGCATTATCATTTTCGAATCGATTTCAGACTTCCAATTGAGCATACCTTACTGATAGATTGACGTTAAACTAACGCGCAATTAATTAATTAACGGAGCTTTTGGTTTACGCCGACGCCTAACCTCGAGCATGTGTGACGTATTGATCCATCACTGACGGTTGATCATCGTGAATATTTATATTATAACCAATTTCAACGTTCTGAATATGATGACGAAGTTTGTTCGTCGATCAGAGGTCGTTTCAATCATTTTTGGTGACGTCCAATGTATTTTGAGCCCTGATTTGTGCTCTAAAGCATCCGAAGTCGATCGAATTCACCTTATAAGCTCGATTCGCCAGGTAGCATATGTGAAGGTCAACACTGCAAAGTAAGCTAGCCTTTCATACTTAATGCATTCGACTTTATTGGTATGTCGACCTTATGCTTAACCACAAAGCGAACTTCAAGGAAAATAACCCACCATGCATGCATCCTGTTCAGGTGTCATTGTGATTGCAGAAATTGGAGAGGATGGTGATAACTAAACAATACAAATTCTTGATGGAGCTGGTAGTGTTCCCAGTTTTTGATGGCTCGTATCACTGTGTACAATTTTTGTATGTAAGTTGACCATTTTGACGTGAAGGGCTAAGTTTCTCACTAAAAAATCCACTATTTGTTGTCTTGTAAGCCCCACACTCTGGCTCACCACCACCGACCTCTCAACAAATTGAATTGAAGAGAGTATGATTAATGGTGTCAGTGTAATTTTCAGAAGGCAGATGAGATAGCAGATAAGACACTACCCAGAGATTTCGTCCTCATTTGGTGAGGTCTTTAGATCTGGTTCTAGGTTTTCTATAGGCCTCTACAAGTTACCCCTCTCAATAAGTAAAGATAACTTTCGATTAAGTGCTAGTGTTATCACTTAATAATGGCGATAGCGTAAAAGATATAAGTTTTAGAATTTAAGATTATGAAATACATCATTTCATTAAATCTGAGTTAGGGGAATGATGACGCGCCCCATCTAGATCCCAGGTTCCGATCACGTCGTGGTCCCAGTCTACGTCGTGGAGGTCAACCCCAATGTAAGGATCCTTATCAAGAACACGAAGTTACGTCCAATAAATCCTAGACTGCATTTGTCGAGACAATCTTAAGTCCATCTTAGGCGAGAAGATTCTATCAAGTATATCCTATGATTCACAACTCAAAGCGAGCATGTGAGCATATCTATGCCATCGATATAATGGAGCTGACCGCCAAATCACCCGAGAGGATTTGGCCATAACTACTTCATCTATGGAGCCTGGCACCACGAGTCGGGGACACACACGCCCTACAGTAAGAGATTGATTGAGAAACATGTAGAATACTGATTTGATCAATTCTTTGTGAGCTAGAGTTTTTTTTAATCACACATGACAAAATAACGGAAGATGAATAAATTGAGTTTTACTTTAAGCTTTTAATGATTGAATTCAATTTAAGCAGTTTTAGATTGCTACTTAATTTAAATTAATTTGATTTGAAAAATTGATTAATTTGAATATATTTAAGAGTTTTAGACCCTATCATTTCTGTTTAGCTCCTAACAGAGGATTATAGCATCACCACCGATAATCGCTTAGATATTTCACTAATTTGAAAATTTTATAATAGATTTTAGGTTTTTTATCGACCTACCCAAGACTAAATCGAAACAACCGACAACATCATCGAACTTGAATCTAAACATTCGATATCTACGCGGTGTATTTAAGAATGTTAATTAACGCCTTCGCTTTGTAAAGCTAATCGTGTGACGACGTTAATTTAGATCGTAGTTTAAAATATTATATTCAATTTAAATCACTTTTAATAAGTTATACCAATTTCAGTATTTATCGCTTTAGCCCTACTCATGCTTATTCGTCAACATTATAATCATCTCTATATTCATATAAGAGTAAACCCAATTTAGATTAATCCTTAACTTTACATCAAACTCCATGTTTATTTGAAAATTAGACGTTAAATTTATTGCAAATCTGTTATGAGTTTAGTATTAGTTTTCCCAAATTTTAATTAAAGTTTGTTTAATTTTGAGAAATATACAAGAGAAGAAAACTCACTTTATTGCTTCAATTTAAGCCATAGAGAATTACAGTTTAAAACTTGTGAGTTTAATATTAGCCTCCCAAAGTTAATTAAATTTCTTTAATTTTGAGAATTCCTAAAAGAAACTCACTCATTACTTTCTCAAATCCCTCTAAATAATGCTAAGAGAGAGCACTTGCTTAAGTTTAGAGTAGTTGATAAAGAGGGTAAAAGATTTTAATTCTCACTTCGGGAATGTTTTCAACTTGCTAAATAAATTTTGTTAAGTGTTTTTCCTCTTTTTTGGTTTGATGTTGGTTTTAATATTTATCGTGGATTTTCTTATTTAATTTAAGTTTAGACGATTTTAGTTTGAATTTGTTTAAGTTCTGAATTTTAGTTGAAATTTTTCTCGATCATCCCCAGAAGTTGGCCAGACGAGTGTTTGTTTTCTCAGACGCCTAATAGAGTAATTGTCTTCGAACCAATCTCTTCAACTGCAATGCTTAAGCGGGATCTTAAACTTGCATTGGTGTCCAAACATAGGGATTAGACAAAAAAAGTAAAGTCTAACGAAATTTGATGACAGCGTGACATCTAACAATTTGTTTTTAGACGCCTATCGAGTGCATAGTGACGCCTGCGACGCAGTGTCTTCAAGACTGCTATGCCCTGCATTAGTGTCTAAACCCGAGAAGAAATACAAGCATATATGTATATATCTTTCCACATTCACATTTCCTCGCACTCGTTATGCCCTATGGGGCATTAGCAGGGTCTTGAAACCTAGGAAACACCAACATGTAGCGCCGTAGCAGTAGTTCCACTTCCCCCATGATGAATTATAGCTGCACACTTCGGGAACAACTACATGTAGGGAAACATGCCAGAAAAACAAAGCAGCCTATCACCAAAGAGAAGTTTGCAATCTTTCTCACAATTTAGATCTGATACATTATCTGAACCTCGTGAGGTGTTAGACAACAAATGTATGGCAGCATCTAATGGCTCATATCCGGCTGAGAAGAGGATGAATCTGTAAGTAGTGATCTTTATAACGACTTCAAGAACCGAAAGAAATGCCTCAGGGTTCCTCATAAAACCCATGCTTCCAATAGTACTTATTCCAATAAAAATGGATATGCATGAACTGGATTCATCAATGAGAAAACTCTGCAAATCAGAATGATTTTCACAAAACACATTTTTCTTGATTGAACATTTAGAAGAAGTTGAAGAAAGCATTTCCCTGCATCTACTGCAGGAAAATTGCCATTCCAGAGGTAGGAGCCAAAATCCGCACACATGAGCATTTGATGGCCAGTACTCTGGGTATTGAACAATCTCCTTGCTGAACCCATACAGAAGCAATGGTGATTTTTCCCGAATGTGCCACGTTGGTAGATTGGTTACAGGATCCGTAAAAGGAAGAGAGCTTATATGCAAACATTCACTTCTCCATGTCCCCCATTCTTCTGTGAAGAGTGGCCACATCCAGTGTACAACATCATTCCAGCAGACCTGCTCGTTAGCAGAAACTTCATGAAAATATTTGTATAAAAGAGGAAGCTCCTTTTTGAAACAGCGTTCAAATGAAGAAGGAGCGCTATAGGGAACAGCATACGGAGCAGCAACATATCCTCCAAAAGAATGTCCAAGATAAATTGACTAAGATTTTTAGCTTTACGCCATTCCTCAGAAGAGTCTATAAACCACGCTTCAGTTTCTTCCGTGCTTACAGGTGAAGTCCGGTCTACTTGATCCTCCCCACCCAAGTTGATCAATAGCAGTCACACGAAAACGACTAGCCATGGCATCAAAGTTCCGAAAAAAGAAACCTTGAGGGGCACCATAACCATGAACCATGACAAGAGTAGGAGAGTCATCTTTGCTGTCAAATGTTATTGCATTGATGAACTTGGATTCGTCACTACAAGATCAGAACCACCTGATCATTGCTGCCATCTGTTACGGGCAAGAAAAATGATCTTAGATCTGAAGCTTCGTCAGACCCGTCTGACGAACTGTAGAGCGAACGTGAACTCGTGAAGGCAGACAATGGTGAAGGGTGAATAGCCAAACGCGCCCACCAGGCAGCTACGCGCAGGCCTAATTTCATAGCGGCTTGCGATTGGAGAGACGAATTGGACGGGGGTGATCGGCTTATTAAGGACGAACCCAGAGGGGGCTAGTGGCTTTTAGGGATTTCTACGATTTTCTTTGCGGTGGTTTCCCGAGAAAACTGAACAGGAGTGGGAGGGAACGGTTTTGGAACCAGAGGTGGGATCGGTTGAGCAAGGGGGAGAGGGATCGGTTCAAGGGTTGGAGGGATTTAGGGTATAAATGGGTTTAATTGATTTTTTAAGCACTTAATCGCTCTTAAAATAAAGTTTACGCTGACAAAGTCATATAGTTAATATATATATCAATTTTAGGTTATTTCGACGGGACGCAACGCAGCCTTCTGTCGGGCCATTTGATTCAAGTTAATGTCAAATTGAGTCAATTTCAGCTCCAAATATACGCCGCTTTACCACCGATTTTGCCAGACTTTAGAATTGAGTGAATAAATTTTATTTGATAGATTTCAATATGTTACGGCGTAACTAATGAACGCGTGATTGCGTTCGATCTCCCGACCTCGATATGCTGCGCTTGATAGCTGATTTTGATCTACCGCTTGGATTATGCAATATTTATATTCTAATGCTCAACATGGTAAGTCCGTCATCGATCGGAGATCATTTAACATTTTCACAGCCCCGTGTATTTCATTTCGACGGCGACCGCCACTTCCAATCATTTGACATTGCATGACTCGTCCAATTGAGCGATCTCATTTAATAGTTTTGATATTTTCAAATTTAAGCTCGGATCAATTTCATTAATAGATCTTCGGACATCACACATCATTGATATTTCAACGCTGACGGTTGATCGTTACAATGCAATATTTATATTCTTATTAATTTCGACGTTTTGAATGCGACGGCGAAGTCCGTTTGTCGATCGAAGGTCGTTTCGACCATTTTCGGTGACGTCTAGTATATTTTGAGCTCTGATTTGCGCACTGTCACTTCCGAAGTCCATCGAATTGGACTTGTGGGCTTGACTTGACTTATGACACATATATAGAGGTCAACAATACCCAAGGCAGATGCATTGGTTTCAACCTGGAAAGGCCTTTCAAAGTTAGGAAAAGTCAGTACAGGAGTTGAAGTGAGTCATTTCTTTAGCTGATCAAAACTAGTTTCCTGAATTGACGACCAAAAAATGCCTTTTCTTTACAACTATACAACTGAAGTTCTGAATAAATCGCTTGTAGATGTTGGCAAGACCAGGAAAACTTCATACCTCCTTAATTGATTTTGGGGTCGGCTAAGATTGAATTGCTTTCACTTTTTTGGGTCAGTCTGTACTCCTTCCTTGCCGATAATGAACCCCAAAAAATGTACACAAGTTAATGCAAACTCACATTTGTTTACATTAAGGTATAATTTGTTGTCTCTTAAAGTCAAGAATATCGAATGCAAATGGTGGATGTGTTCATTTAGGGCGGGGCTGTAAGCTAAAATATCGTCAAAATAAACAACATAAAAACTTCTAAAGAATGGTTTTAATACCTCATGCATAAGAAGCAGGAATGTGTTTGGAGCGTTGCAAAGCCCAAATGATATAACTCGCCATTCATACAACCCTTCATGAGTTTTGAAGGTCGTCTTCCATTTGACCCTAGGGCGGATGCGTATTTGGTGTTACCCACTTCCCAAGTCTAACTTAGAGAAAATAGTAGCTCCCAACAATTTATCCAACAAATCCTCAATTCTAGGCATTGGAAAGCAATACTTAACAGCGATCATGTTAATGGCTCTATTGTCCCCACACACATGCCACAAACCATCTTTTTTTGGAACTTTTAGCATTGGGACAGCATATGGGCTCATGTTATGCCTCACAAATTATTTTTGCAACAGATCATGTATGGTTTCTTGCAATATTTGGTGCTCCTTCGGGCTTGTTCTGTAGTGAGATTGATTGGGTAGTTGGGACCCAGGAACTAAGTCGATGTTGTACTGAACAGACCGAAGTGGTGGTAGTGAATTAGGGAGTTCAGGTGGTTCGATATCTGGAAATTGATGTAGTATCGTTTGGACTGAAGGGTCGGCAGGCTGAAACCCACTGTGAACCTGCCACGATCAAGTATTCAGAACTTTCAGATTTACCTTTGGTTTCAGAAGTTTCTGAAGTAATTGTAGGTAACAACCAATCTTTTGATTTTTCCAATCTAAGGTGTATGCGTTGGCATGACCATCGTACCACACTCCCGAGTCGAATTGCCATGATCTGCCAAGACATACATCCTCCACCACCTTTTCAAACTACTTCGCATTCAAATTTCTTACCAATAGAGAACGTAACTGAACAAAGATTGGTGACGGTGCCATTTACACATTTTTAAATCCAGCTAATCTTATAGGGATTAGGATGTTTTGTAGTTTTGAGCTGTCCTGCTGCTACAATCGACTTGGATATTATGTTTTAAGTACACCCATTGTCAATGATTAGCTCACACACCTTACCTTCGATGGTATATCACGTTCTGAATATGGCATGTCTTTGGGAAGAAGTCGGCTTCTTTGGAGCTAACAACATTTTCTCCATGACGTAATTTAGTATTTCTCCCTCATCAAATGAAATATCCTCGGCTTCATTTCCAGTAAATAGATCCTCTCCTTCGGCTTCTTCCTTATACTCTTTGTCTGCATCTAATAATTGGATTTGCATGCGATTTGGGCATTTGATTGGATCGGTGGCCCGGTTGAAAATAGCGAAAGCATTTTTGGGGTCCTGGCTTACGATATAAACTGTCTCGTTGAGGTACAGGTTTGTCGAGACTCTTGCTTTGGCCATTTCTAGTAGTTGGATTGGTGTTAGACTCCCGGCTAGGTCCTCCACGATTAGTAAGATTTTCCTTCATATAATTGTTTGAAGGATTTTCTATTGTGCCTTTCTCGTAGTTGATATAGATCACGAAGCCTGATTCAGTTGTAGCTCGGCCTTGTATGCATAGTTCACAGCTTGTGAAAGAGACCAAGCGGTGTTCATTTCTAATTTATCCTGAATCGATTCCTTTAAACCCCCAATATAACGTACGGCGATCTGTTGATTGGAATCGTTGAGATCATTTTGACCACAAAGACGATAAAACTCTTCAGTGTATAAGCTAATAGACCGGTTACCTTGGGTGCATCTTTGGAATTGGACATACAAAATCTGTTCATAGTCGGATGACAAGAAGTGATTGCGGAGTTGTCTCATCCATGCCCAACTCCGGATAGACCCGCAACCTTCTCTTCTGCGAGAATGGACCAGCTGTTGCCACCAAGCACCTTGTTGTCCTCCACATACATGCTATAAGTCTCCATATGTTAATTGACGACTTTAAAGAATAATGCAACGGCTCAAAAATCCTTGGATGTCATGAAAATATAAATGATCTCCGACGTGAATCGACTCCTATGATGGAATTGATCAAGATATAAATTTGCAAAATCTAAATTGATTAAGCGAAGTCGCGCGTATCGGAAGGTGGATGATATCCATCCACTGCTCACCAAATCATCCGTACACTCAAAACATCAAAATATCAAATGGCCCGTCTCAATTTACGAGTGCGAATGCCGAGTGATTTGAAATCGCAGGCGATTAATTGCGACGACCAAAATCTACTCAAATGATTCCATCGAAGAAATTCCATCGCTGTCGACGCCAAAATGTCGTGATATAAATATTTACAACTTAAGATCAACTACTGTCTGAGCAATACGCTTGCACGATATCGTCAAGTGCTAGGCAAGCCAAACGACCGCAAATTGATTGCACCGTTAGAAATGCCGAAATCATCAAATAGCCACGCTTCAATTCGACGAGGAAATGTCGAATAATCGAAAGCGAAATCATAAAATATTGCGTCAAAATGGTTGAACGACCAATCGACAAACGACTTTCGTCGCGTTTAAAACGTGAAATTGGTCGGATATAAATGACAACTTAACGATCACTGATTACCGTGGCCAACACGCATATGATATTCCATGGTCAAACCAAATTTATGACATCCGTCACGATTGATCGCCGGCTTCAAAAGCCGAAATATATCGAGATTTTCGACTGGACAAATTTACGAATATCGAGCCGAAAGGGCGACGAAAGATTTAATCACAATTTGATTTACGACCAACCAAACGATCATCGAAATTATGTATTGCTGGAATATCAAATAACAATCAACATATATATTGACCATATAATGATGTTGGCGTAGAATTAATTTTTAAATTAATTAATATTTGAAAAATTAATAAAAAAAAAAGTCTATTAATTCTCAATAACTCAATCCGGCCGTGCACAGCCACTCTACCTCGCTTCTCCTCCACACACGATTTGCATGCAACCGCTTCCGTGCAGGCTCCTCAACCGTTCCCTCCTAGCCGAAGAACTATTCCCGCTCCCGTTCAATTTTCTCTGAAAACCGCTGCAAAGAAGAGGGACTCTTCCATTGGAGCACTCCAAAAAAAAGAAAAAAAGAAAAAAAGAAGGGCAGGCACGATCTTTCCAGGGAGCACTGTCGTTCCTCTCCAAAAATTCTGGATGCAAACAAAAATTCTTCTCCGAAGTTCAAAGGCGGCAACTTTCTTTCCCTATCTCCACACTTCGACAAGTTTTCCCCTCCAAACTCCGCTGGCCTTGCTTCTTCTTGTTCTTGTTCCCTGCTTGGAGAGGATATGAGAGTAGAGCTGCGACTTCTGTCTGCTCCGCTTCTTATGGTCGGCGTGGTATCAGTGATCTAGTAAGATCGGAGATCTCTGTTCAGCCGTGAGTTTGCATCCGGAGAGGGAAAGCTTCATTAGTTTGAAATAGGTGAAGCTAAGGGGGTGTTTGGCAACGGATTGATTTATTTTAAGTAGGATTTAGTAAATCTTGAGCTGTTAAATCCTGAAAAGTGTTTGATAACAGATTTATTAAATCCTGTTAAATTAAAAAAAAAATATTTAGTAAGTTATTTGAGGATTTAAATCTTTTATAATTAAATAATATTTTTATAAAGAATAAAAATATAAATAAAAAAATAATATTAAAATTAAAATTTATCATTTAACAAAATATCATGATCATTATAAAATATTAATGATTAATATTTAATATTCAAATTTAAAAATTTAGATAAATAAAAGTGAAAATTCCAAATATATATTTTGGTTGTATATTTCTTTTTTTTATATAAATAAAATATGTTTGTACACGTTTTAAATAAATATGAAGTAATAAAACAAAATACAATAGCATGCCTCTAAAGAATTATTTGGGATAACTTTGTCATTATATATATTTGAAGTCATTGCCATATTTTTATTTATTTTCTATTTTTTTTACAAGCAAATATACTAATACGTGATAATTATAAAAATTATGATTTTTTTAAATGTTTATATTATAAATTACAGCTTTTAAAAATCATACTTTCATGAGTTTTTTTTTTGAAAAGCCATTTTAATTAAAAGGTGCAGTCCAACCGGACTTGCCTGCGGTTGAAACGACGGGAGCCAACTCTAATAAGAGATGCCAGCAGCCCAAATCAGTGCAAACGCTAGTTTTGGTGCGAGGTCGCGAGCTCGCTCCGGAGGGAAAGGAGGAGGTAAACAGCGGCGCAAACAACGGATAGCCTCGGCGAGAGGAGATTTCGAAACACCTCCATATGGAAACGCCCAAATCCCTTGTCAAATCCCGCCGGTTCCCTCGACAACCGATTCTTGCCATACAGCGAGGTTCGTCGATCTCTAAATCCCGTTAAATTCGCCGATTGAATTTAATAAATCCGGGATTTACCTCGATTTCCGGATTTATCGGATTTACAGCACAGACGGATTTACTAAATCTCGGAGGTTATTTGGTAGGATTTACGGGATTTAGATGGCTAAATTTCTAATAAATCCGTTGCCAAATATCCCCTAAGTGTTGATCCTAAGATGGAGCAATACGAAGTTTTGGAGCAGATTGGCAAAGGCGCATTTGGCTCCGCTCTTCTCGTGAAGCACAAGGTGGAAAAGAAAAAAAATGTCTTGAAAAAGACAAGGCTTGCTCGGCAGACGGATCGGTGCCGCAGGTCTGCACACCAAGAGATGGAGGTTATTGCGAAGGTGACGACATGGCTGAAGCCATAAAAAAGGCCAACGGACGCCTTTTCCCCGAAGAGAAGCTCTGTAGGTGGCTTGTGCAATTACTTATGGCTCTTGATTACTTGCATGTGAACCATATTCTTCACCGTGATGTCAAGAGTTCTAATATTTTCCTGGCAAAAGATCAAAGTATTCGTCTAGGTGACTTTGGCCTTGCTAAAATGTTGAATTCAGATGACTTGGCATCATCTGTTGTTGGAACTCCCAGCTATATGTGCCCAGAGCTTCTCGCAGATATACCTTAATGGTTCCAAGTCTGATATATGGTCTTTAGGATGTTGCATTTATGAAATGATTGCTCTGAAGCCTACTTTCAAAACTTTTATTTGAAGGCTCATCGGACGTAACATTTAAAACCTTAGAATGTAGCGAAGACATCGCCGCTACACTCATCGTGCATCAGAGTACCAATTGATAAAGATGTATCTTTGAAAATCTGATAGAAGCGGAAGGTGTTTGATGAAATCTTTGGAAAAAAAGATTATATATACTTTGTCTTTACGAGTTTGAAGACGTCCTTCTCATCGGTGACGAGACGAACATGCTTTGTCTTTGTCACTCACCCTATGAAATCTTTAAATTTTCTACTTAAAAAAAAGGAGGATATATATATATTGTATCAGATATCTTCTTCGTTTAAAGGTCTCGTTGTCAGGCGACGAGAGATGAACCGTCATGGTCAAGACACCACGCCATCACTCGAAGTTCCAAAACACTCGACGTCTCTACACCTGACGACGAGGGTTCAAATTACATTAAACCTTTTAACTTTGAAAAAAAATAGGGCGAAAATCAAATTTGAATAAAAGAGGGAAAAAATCAAATTTGAATAAAAGAGGGGAAAAATCAAATTTGAATAAAAGAGGGTGAAAATAAATTTGAATAAAAGAATGATAAAATGAGAACTACTTCTAGGAATAAATCTTCTTCTTAAAATAACAAATTAAATTATCCTTTGAACATATAGCTCCAAAACGCCTTCTTCACCACCGAATCTGCAACTCTTTGTACAAGCAGACAGAAGTCGATACCAAATCAAAATCTACCAAAAATTATAGGGCTTCTTTTAATCAAAATTTAAGGAATTTCATTCTAAATTATTATTTTTAAAATCAATGAAATCACTAATTAGGTGAAATTATCTAAACTATAAAGACTGCATGTTTACATGTAGACAAGTAAGAAATTTTAATGTCTGAATCCGATGTTAAATTGGAATATAGTAAATGTTAATCTAAAAAAATCTAATAAGATATTAGATCAATTTACAACGCCTTCTTCAATCAATCGAACTCTTCAGACAGACAAAAAAATCACTAAATTCAATTCTACAACTTTCTTTAATCAAAATTAATGAACTTCATCAGTAATTATGATTTTCAAAATCAACTAAATCACTAATTAAAGGAAATTATCTGTTTTATAAATATCTACGTATTCGGACGTAGAGATTTCAAGTAAATTTTAATGTCAAAAAAGTGCGCAAGTTGGAATTAAATGAAAATTTAAAATCAATCTTATAATTTAAAAAAAACTACATCAAATTATAATACACTGATGACACTATGTTGAATGCTTAAATTGTGTCTGCGAGCAGTTATTTCTGAGATCAGGGTTAACAAAACCTTAAAACTCATAATAAGAGTTTCAAGTTTGTGAAATATCGGAAACCGACATGATTGACAGATATAATGTTAAATAAATAGCATACGTGATCTAAAGTTTCTTAAACATATTCAAATTAATCAATTTTTCAAATCAAATTAAGCATTTGAAATCAATCTCATAACTAAATAAAATTGCCTAAATTCTTAAATACACTCATGAGTCCTGACACTACGCCGAATGCTTAAGCGCCGAGGATATGTTATTTTTTGCTTATTTTACAGGATTAACAAAACCTAAAACCTATAATAAGAGTTTCAAATAAATAAAATATCTAAAATTGATTGGTCAAGTAGATCTATCCTTTGTTAGCCTAAATAAAGTTGTGATCTAAAGCTCTAATATATATTCAAAATTAATCAATTTTTAAATCAATTAAGTATGATTTGCTATTTAAATGAAATTATCGTTAAAAACTTAAATCAAACTCAATTTATCCACCTTCCGTGCTTATTTGTGGATGTGGTAAAACTTCTTCACTATGCACGATTAAGTGTTCTGCTATGTTTCTCAATCAATCTCCGCTAGTAAGGATGTGGCTATGTCTTATTGCGTGGGCTTGGCCGAAGCCATGAGATGAAGCGATTCAGAGTCACTTACGATCGGGTGGTTTGACAGTCCGATTTATTGTATTACGATCGCGGCCCGTATCTCATAGCTCGCTTTAGTTATGAATCATAGGGTATCTTGATAGAATGACCAATCATCTTCGGTAAAGATTAAGATTGTCTCAGATAAACAATCACAGGTCCTGAATTTCTTGGGCCGTAATTCATCATTCTTGATGAAGATCCTTCATCGAGGTTGGGTATTCTCTCTCGATTAGTAGATTAGCTGACAGGGATAATGACAATGGGATCTAGATTGGGTTCGTCATTATTCCCCCAACCATCCAGTTTAAGCTAAAATGAAGAATTTCATATTTTAAATTCTAAAACTCTACAACTATTATCTATTACATATTTTGCGATCCCAATAGTAGCGCTTGATCAGTTATTGAGTAGTGCTTATGAGAACTGCGGAAAATGGAACTAGATCTAAAGTCCATGAAATGAGGAAATCTCAGGTAGTGTCTTTCATTATCTCATCTAGCTGAAAATTATCGACGTATTTTTAAACACTCTTGATTCAATTGTGAGGTCGGTGGCAATTTTGAAATACTGCACCCCTTTTTAGTCTGCAGGCGACATATTGAACCTGCATCTCCACTGGTATGTCCATGTACTTGAAAAAAGCTTCAACGAATTTGGATCCTTCGTGTATAGATGTCCGTCAAAATATGGGATATCAATCTTTACCTCGCAGTCATTGTAGATCCATTCTGGAATGTTTCGTCGACGAGCTGGGGTTTCCTCCAAGGGTTGTTGGCCCTCAGATTCTGAATGGAAGTGTGGAGTTCTGTGCTTCGATTCTGATCTTCATCCAACTCCAACAGCTCAACCCTGTTTATGGGATCGACCCTCTGTGCAGTCCTCCAATTACGATTGATTAGGGTATTATCTTCGATCGTTGGTGTGGTTTCCACGACCTCTGGTGTGGTTGCCAGATTGAGACTCCATAAATTCCTGATTGAATGCAGCTCTCGTCGCATCTTTGCTACAAACAATCGGAATTCCATAGTTAGACCCTCCACCTTTTGTTCAAGGCGGATCTGATCCTCACTTAATTGTTTCAACCCACGATCAGCGTCATGCTTCGAAATGCTGCCGCCATCCGTCATTGTCTGGCTCTGATACCACTGTGATGCAAAACCCAGGACAGTACTTACAGTCAATTGACAGCTACACAGCCGAGTAACCGCAGCCAAATTGTATTCTGTTACGAAAACAAATAAAACTAGTGATACCCCCTTGGTTGCAGCAGAAACATAGAGAGAGAGAGAGAGAGAGAGAGACTAATTACTTTGTTGCCCTGTAACTAACTAATTCGACTATTAACAGTAATATTCTCAAAAGTGTCAAAATAAAGTGGCCATATCAAACTAAACTGAGGAAACAACAAGAAGAATGAACAAAATATTGTCCTTAAGTGGCTACATCAGACTATTTTGATAATTTCAGCTTTTTTCAAATAAGTTATAATCAACCTGAATCGATATAATATATATATATATATATATATATATATATATATATATATATATATATATATATATCTCTGAATATCCTAATAAAAAGATGCCAAGATGACTTTAAAAATTAGATACTTAAAAAATTAAATTTTATGATTTAAAAAAATAAAATGTAAGTAAATCACGCAAATTTTTTTTACATGTATCTAATTTTTAAGATCCTTAAATGTTTTTTTGATCACGGTGCCTTGATATAATTTTTTCTTATAATTAATAAGAATCAATAATGAGAATTTAATGAATAAGAGAGAGAGACATACAAAAGAATATATATTTTTTGAAATATTCATGAAAACGTTGGAGCAATGGTAGATAATATTAGAGAGTTGTCCTAGATGATTTGGTTACATAAAGTGTAGGCTGTCTGATAATCCAATTAGGAGAGTAGATTTGTTAGATTTATCTTATGCTATGAAAGATAGTTGTAGACCTAAAAAGACTTCGTTAGAATTATAAAAATGATCTTAATTTATTAAAATAAATTGAGAATTTGATATTTAATAGGACAAAATGGAGAAGAAGGATTCATGTTGACTTAGTGGGATAAAACTTGTTGTTATTGTTATCGGAGATATTGAGTAAATTTAATTATAAACTCACGAACACGATGCTTGTATAGGAGCTTGAATCTATGAAATCTAGATTGAAGTTTAAGATTTTAATCACTAGGCCAAGATATTTTACACAATTTTATTAGAAATCCAAAAGATATACATGATTCAAGAAAACAGATTTGAAGAATATCATTTAAATAACTATTATTACTAAGATAATGATGATGATATATTAATCAAATTCAATTAGTTCTAATCAAAATCTTTTGGATGTCATATTGCACTAAATGTACTTATCACTGAAGTTTTTTTTTTAATTTTTTTTTGTTTCTCTGATGATTCAAAATTCTCTTGCAGACTTTATTGGCTGCAGGTACAGACACTTCATCTAACACCATTGAATGGACAATGTCTCTCCTGCTAAACAATCCGGACAAGCTCTCGACGGCAAGGGAAGAGATCGACGAGAAAGTGGGGCACGACCGATTACTCGAGGAATCCGATCTTCCCAACCTTTCGTACCTCCACTGTATCATCAACGAAACTTTCCGGCTGTGTCCCGTCGTCCCTCTCCTACTGCCTCACCACTGTTTGGAGCCATGCAAGGTCGGAGGCTACGACATACCTTCCGGGACGATGCTCATGGTGAATGCTTATGTGATTCAGAGGGATCCTCAGATTTGGTCGAAGCCGACGGAATTCATTCCTGAGAGATTCCGAGATGCTGAGGCTGAAGGAGGGATGTTGTTACCCTTTGGAATGGGGAGGAGGAGATGCCCCGGGGAAGGGCTGGCACTGAAGGAGCTAGGCTTGGTGTTAGGGACTTTGATTCAGTGCTTTGAGGAGAAGGATCGGCCCTGAAGAGGTGGACTTGAAGGAAGGCTCAGGCATAACTATGCCGAAAGCTAATCCCCTTGAAGCCCTATGCATGCCACGGCAGGTCATGGTAAAAGCCTTATCTCAGCTTAAATAAATTACTATATCTTAGAACATGGATCTTCAAATAATTTTGACTAAAATTATGTTTTAGTCACATATTTTGGTCTTCGATTGCATTTTATCTTAAAATTATGATCTATATATTTGCATGGCTAAAGGCTCTGTTGATACAAAAAAATGGGTATTTAATTGTACTTTATAAACAGATTAAAATTTAGATGTTTATGGTACACAAAAATATTATGATTCATTAAAAAGAATGATTATATGTGATTGTAAATATGGCTAATTTTTTTTATCATGATTTTAAACAATATTATTGAAAGGTATTGTTTTATTTATAATCTTAAATAATATGTGATTATAGGTTATGATTGATTTTTTTATTATATTTAGGGGTATAAATGAGTAGAATCAAGCTAAGTCACCGTAGACTTGAGCTTAAGCTTTATTATTAAACTAGCTCAAGCTTAGGTTTATTTTAAAATAGAAGAAAATAAATAAAAAATTATTTGATATGAGTGAATAAGATATAATTTTTAACTACTAATTTTATATTTAAATTGTTATATTTTAATATATTTTAAGCATATGTTATATTAATATTTATTAATTGAGCCGATTAACAAGATAATGAGTCGAGTTGAGTTTAGCTCATAAGTTATTTATTAAGTCACATTCGAGTCGGTTCATAAGTTAACTTGACTTATTTATATTTAGATAAAAATATAAAATAAAAAAATGTTTAAGATGTTATATATATATATATATATATATGAAAATATATATTATCTCGACGCAATTTTGATGTTAAAAGTAAGTTAATTTGAAGTTGAAATTGTCAGCGGCTTAAAATATCGTTGAAAACTTTTGGGATATCGGTTAAATCCTTAAATAGCTCTCAAATAGTGTATTAATCGAGTGTCGTGGTCGGATCTAGATCTTACAATTCGATAAGCATAGCGTATTTAAAATACATCAAATGATCGAAGAGATTATTTTGCCGTCAGATGAAGGAGTGGTATGAGTTTTGCATGTATTCTGAGAGCCGCTTCTCTATAAATAAAATTCGCATATGAGGGGGGCCAAGAGAAAGCTCTAAAGCGAAGATCCCAACAATCTCAATCCCTCGACGGTCATCACTACCAGCCATGCCGCCGATCCTCTCTATCATCAATCTCTGTCTCTTCACACCCGTTAGTCGTTATTCACTTTATCGTCATCACCACCAGTAGGCATTACAACCTAAATGTATATATAGTTGTTGTTCATCTATCAATTCATCCGTTATCGGGAAGATTTTGTACTCAGAAATACATAGTGGAAGATTTTTTCTTGGTAGGCAGTGATTTTTCCTCTTTTGAGGTTTTCCTAAAATTTTAAGTTTTCTTTTTTTCTTTAAATCTTGTATGTATCTTTGGATTTATGAGGTTAAGACAAACTTTCACTCTATGTAATTGATTTTTTTAAAACATATATATATATATATATATATATATATATATATATATATATATATATATATATATATATATATATATATCAATTGAAGAATACATAAGAATTGTGTGATATGTATATAAATCTCTCAAAATATTTTGATATATTTATCCAACCAACTAATTTATTTATTTATAAAAATTAATGCACTTTAAATATTTTATATTTTTTTAAAGAATCCAACTATACCGCCCTACATCTGGCTACTTCCAAGCATTTATTTTTATTTTTAAGTTACCGTTAAATGTGATTTTGACATAAAACGACAATTCCATTTCTGCTAAAACGCTCTACTTTATATAATTTCCCGTCCGAAATAGATAATTTCTTATAGAAATCCAACAGTGTTTTTCCAAACTCGTCTTATCAAAATATTTAATTTAATTATAAAGTCATTGAAATTTTAAATTTAAATGTGAAAGTTTTTTAATTGAATTGTCACATCAATTTCATACTTAGATGTATTTTATTTTTTTAAAAGCAATATAACCTTGAAGTTGAATTAAAATACTTTTAATATTAATGTGTTTGTCTAATGAAAATATTTAATTTGATCATAAATTTGTTGAAATAAAAGATGAGGTAATATTGAATTTAATTTTGAAAAAATTTCATTTTAAGTATTGTATTAGTATTTGTATTTATGTATTAATTATCTTCTACTTTAGACATTAAAATTTATATAATAGAAATGTAATATTAAAAAAATATGATGTAAAATTATAATTTCAAAAATATTATAAGGGATGATCACTTTTGTACTTCAACATGGGCCTCTCATCAAAATTTTGAACATAACAATTTCATTTCACCCTTATCTTAAATGGGCTTCAATCAAAGCAAAATTATCCTTAAAAAAAATTATGCTCAAAATTGCTCAAAATTGACGGCAGAGATTTTGTTTGGATTCAAAAGTGCTAAAATTGAGTTCATTATGTTAAAAAAAATTAAATATTTTAGGGACATCAAAAATATCAAAATAGATTTGATTGAGATGATTTACTAGATGCATTAGCATTATATCTAGGCGTGTCATACTATATTATTTTTTAAATAAATAAAAAATATCAAATTCAAAAAACTATTAATTTTTGAAAATTAAATTCTTCCACTCTGAACATCATTGATCAAGACGAGGATCATTGTGCATGACAATTGTTGTCCAATCACAATCTTATTTTTACACAATTATTTCAAATATTGTCTGATCGTTATCACTCAATCGCAATTATTTGATAATCATTGTGACATTGACTTAATTGAGAATAAACTTTAGTTCCATATTTTATAATCAGCTATGGTCTAATTAAGAGGAAGAGTGACAAAATGAAACTTCTACTACCATAATTTTTGTAAAAATAAATATTTAAAATTTATTCTACTACCATAAAAATTCTAGAACTTAGCATTAAATAGTTTATTAAAGTAGGAAAATAAAAACTTTATAAACAAGTGGGATGTGAACCCTTGCAAAAAAGAATAACTTAAAATTAATTGGAAGAACAAATTTCATACAAAAGAACTAGTTGATATTTACTCCAAAATTTTAAAAAAAATTGAAAGATTTACATACCATGCACACAATTCTTATACATTTACATATCTATCGCCAAAGTTTGGTATTTATAAATATAGAACTTTTCAATGTATGAAAATGGTGAATTTCATTTTAAAAGTTAATGATGGTACTATTTTGATGAAATGTTAAAATTTTGGTGCTATTTATGTAAATATGAATATTTAGGTGTTAGCTATATAAATATATAAGAATTGAGTCCTATGTATTTAAATGCCTCAAAAAATATGATTTGAACTATCATCTAAAATTTTATTGTTAAATTATCATAATAGTAAAGAAGATTAGACATATATAGCTTAGTTCAGTTAAGACACAAATATATTACTCATATTTATAAAAATAAATTTTTTTTGCAAATAATAATAATAATAATTTTTATTATTTTACAAATAAGTTTAATTAATTATACATATATGTCAAATTTTCTTAAACAATTAAAAGATGTGACAAAAATCAATACAATTAAGCATAAATTGTGACCCAATATTAAAAATTCAAAGTAGTCAAATATTCCATTAAAAAAGTTAAAAATCAACTTGAAGATCATCTCAATTTTATTTTTAATAAATTTATTGTTGAAACAATACTTTTATAAGAAATCAAATGATACCAAGATGTCTTAATACTAATTCAAATGAACCTAAATCAAATACTAAGAAGCATTTCCTCTGGATTATTTAATGAATTAAATGTTCTCTAAATATAATATATTTATAATCTAAATGAATATCTTAATAGAATAAATTTGATGAACCTACAACAACAACAACAACAACAACAACAAGCCTTAATATTATGGGGTGAAAATGAATCCTTAGTCTCCATTGTGTCATTATATGTCAAATTCTCATTTAATTCATATATACTAAGATCATTTTTTTATACATCTTAACCAAGTCTTTTAGGTCTACCTCTATTTCTTAACATAAGAAAAATCTAATGCATCTACTCTCCTAATCGATATACGTACTTTATGTGGAACCATCAGACTCTCTAATCTTATCTACCTGGGCTACTAACTTTTCCGACATACTCATTTTGCATTCTATCTCTAGGGTAAAACCACTCATCCACAGCATCTTCATCTCTGTAACACTTAACAGTGTATGTTTCTCTTTTATTGGACATTCTCTAAGTCATTTAGGGTCTTACCACCATCTTATAAAATTTTCCACTTAAGTTTAAGTGGAACTTTTTTACATCATAGGCGGATGCATTCCTCCACTTCATCCAACTTGAATTCTACTAATAATATCTCCATCTATTTCACCATCATTTTGAACAATAGAGCCTAAATATCAGATAAAACTCTTATTAATGACTTGATCACTAAAGTCACAACCACTAAAACTTCTACAACTAAAATTACACTCCATATATTGTTTTAGATCTGCTTAAGCGAAAACCTTTAGACTCTAAAGTTGACCTCCATAATTCAAGTTTACGTTGGACTCCCTCTCTAGTCTTATCAACAAGAAGAATGTCATCGTCAAAAGCATACCGAGGTACATCTTCTTGTAAATGCCAAAGAACATCCATAACTAAAGTAAAAGATAAGGGCTTAATGTTGATCCTTGATGTAATCCAAGAAATAGGAAAATAGTTTGTCAATCCTCCTTGTGTTTGGACACAAGTGATAGCTCTAGTATACATATCCTTAATGACTTGAATATAACCAATATTAACTTCTTTTACGTTCTAGAACTCTCAAAGAACATCTCTTGAGACTTTATCATAAGCTTTCTCTAAATCAATAAATATCATATGTAGATCCTTTTATTTTCTCTATGCTTCTCCATCAAACCTCTTAACAAATGTATAGCATCCATAGTAGATCTACGGCATGAAACCAAGCGATTGTGAGAAACTTACGTATCACATCATAACATGCTCAATTACTCTCTCCCATAATTTTAATGTATGGCACATTAACTTAATTCCTATAATTTGCACAATCTTGTGCATCACCTTTATTCTTAAATATAGGAACCAACAAACTCTTTCTCCACTCATCGGCATCTTTTTAGTCTTTAAAATAACATTAAAAGATTTGTAAGCCAAGAAATTCCTTGATCTCCTAATCATTTCCACACTTCTATTGGAATATTATCCGGTCCTAATATGCTTAATTTTGATATATTTAAGACATTAAAATGTATAAAAAATATTATATGATTAAGAAAAATAAATATGATTCATTTAACTAAGTATTCGAATTTATCGTTAAATAATTAAATTACTTCATTCAAAAATCTATATATAGTTCATGCTTTTATAGATCATAGATCTTAAAGAAAATGATGCAAGATTCTAGTAAAAAGAATTTAGGGCTTTGTCTACTAATACATTTTTTTAGAACATTTGAGCAAATTTAATTACAAACGCATACATACAATATACGTATAAAGATTTGAACCAAAGAATTCTCAGTTTAAAACTTAAGCTCTTAATCGCTAGACTGAAATGTCTTGTATAATCTTGCTTCTAGAGAATCAATATTGTCATATACTAAAGACTATCACAAATGTGCTCAACTATCACACATGTGTGTTGTCCCATAGCTTCTCGAAATACTTCGACTTGTGCCTGGACCATGTGTAAGGAATGAAACCTTTTTTTTGGAAGATTAAGAACATAAGGCGAGTACCAGTCAAAAGATAATTCTATTAAATCTTTATATGAATCATCCTGAAGTTCTACATCTAATTCTTGACTTGATGATGACGATCCCAATAGGAATCTCTTTGGCTTGGCATCCATGGAAGATCTAGGGGCTTCCTTAACTACCGAACCCTTAACTTTTTGAGAAGAAAGTGGGGTTAGAGTTAAGGTTCTCAACTGCTGCCTAACGGTTTTACATAATACTGATTTGAATACATTTATTCTTTGATTAAACGCCTAGTCTTCATCACTGTCTGGCTCGAGTGTCACCTCCAATGAGACCCACTAAGAGGGGTTGGCTAGTGTGCTAAGCAAATGAGACTCATCCTCTGAGCTGGATTCCAAGTCTATATGAATAGCAGGAGTACTCCTGTGAACTAGAACATAGCCCCTGCTGGCTAGCCGCCAACTAGGGTGTCTTCTACCCATGGAACTGCCTTTGTATCTACTTGTGCCTCTACCTGGTGGAGGTCAAGTCATCCTACCCATATGTCTATATGGAGGAACGAACTATGGGTGGAATGTAACATGTGGCTCTACCTCTTCCTCGGTGTCCCTTTCTCGCTCACTTGTACTTTCTTTTTCTTTTTCTTTTGCATTCAAATTTTTGCCAAGTTCGTGAGAATAGACATTTTGATTTTGAGGAAGATAATAGGTCATGTCCTCATATATCTCGATCTCTCTAACTGAGAATACCTTTTCATCTCCTTTGACACAGTATTTAATTCCATCTCTTTGAAACTTGATGCACTAATGAAGGGAGGATGGAACCATCTTGTTCGGTATCCAGGCCTCAAAGCAATGATGTATTCAAATTAATTATATAAAACATGGCTTGATCTTCGGTCTTATTTCCAAAGGTAACACTATGGAGCCTAAAACCCTTTCGCTCTATTCATTGAATCCTCTCAACATCATCTGATCTCCTCAGAGTTCAGATATGTCAATCCTGAAATAAGCAAGGGTTTTTAAGCTCATAATGTTCATTGATGCACCTGGATCAACCAACACCCTAGAAAGTCTGAATCTACCCATATCTACTGTGTTGTAGAGGGAACGATTGTGCTCCATATCCCCCAAAAGAAAGTCTTCATCGATGAATGTGACTACCTGGGCTTCTCTTGAATAATGTGCCTTCTCTCCAATAGCAGTCAGCTGAGCTATGCATATTTCTAAATCAAGAAGGGTATTGATTAATGATTTTCTCATCTCTTTGGATAGGATAAGGGAATCATATATACTTAACTTAGCTGGTAACTTTCTTAGGTGAACAAGGACATTATAATCAACTTTGGGCTGGACCTCCATAAGCTTATCCATGGGTGGAGCATCCTGTGGAGGGGTTGTCTATTCGGTGGTACCAATGACTTGCTTTCCCTTATCTTGAGGTGCTACCCTAAGAGGTAGAACATTGCCACTATAGAGGTTAACTTTGGTGATCTCTTATGACAGGTTAATGGAAAATTCTACCTGCTCGTCAGGAATACCTACAACTTCTCCTATAGGACCCTCAGAGAATCAGATGATTCTAATTCTATCTCAAGAGGTGAACCCATATTATTTAGTAAAGGAATGCCCATTTGAATCAAAAAGAGGATGATCAGAGTTGTTATAATTATTAAGACTTGAAGAGTTTTCTAAAGGAGTAGAATCAGATAACCCATCACAAGTGGCACATATATAATTCAAACTAGCTTTTTTCATTGATTTCTTAGATTTAAAAGGAGGTACATGATAGAAATCTAGTAAAGTAAGTTGGGCGAGGGATTTGATGCCCTCATCTGTTGATACAAGATGTCTACTAGAAGAAGAACTGGCTGAAGTAGGAATGATGGCTGAAGTAGTAGCTGCAACGATGGAATGGAGGCTAGACTCAGTCGATACTTATGTTACTTTATTATCTCAGGCAAGTATGGGCTACTCCTGCTGCTATTGAGCTCCTGCTTTCCCCATGTTGTATTTAGCAACTTATGAACTTTCCTTGATGTTGGAGGTTCGAGCTGCCTCATGCACTTGTAAGGAAAGTTTCTTGATTTTAGAAATGATCTTTTTAGAGATTCAGGATAAAGAGATATCCCAACCTTCTTTTATTTTGAGAGGATCACATGTATCCCCAAGGATTACTCTAATAGAACTAGATGGTTGTTCTACTAGATATTTCTTAGGGATAACTATGCACTTAGCTATGCTCTCCTTAAATGTAAAGCAATCATCCAAAACATAGCCTAGCATGAGGTGGTAGGGGCAAAAGTTAGGATCATTACTCCTGCCCACTTCCTCCGGCTTCTTAAGCTCCGGTAGTTGAAAATCAGGTTTCTTTAAGAGGTTCTTAAAGAATATTTTGACTACCTCCCTCTTAAATGAATATGGTTTATTTATTTTATCCAAAAGAGTAGGTGGATGATAACTACCTGGGGTGGTTATTTATACCACTGTTGAGAGTATGGTTGAGAAGGAGGTGGTGAAGGCCATGGAGGCTGATGTGGCGGCCGATAAGATGGCTGGGACCATGATAAAAGAGGTGGAAGCGAAGGCTATTGAGCTCAAGGTCTCTCACACTGATCTCTGCCGGTTGCTTCCCCTTATCCAATGCTGCTACTACCCCTGGCTTCTTTTAATAGGCTTTCTGCAGCTTTGGCTTTCATGACTAATCTTGAAGAGGTAATTATTTGGCCTCCCCTTGTAGACTAGCCACATTGTTGATTATTTTCTCAAATATTTTAATGTTGAAACCTTTAAGCATGAAGGCGATTGGGCCATGAATATTCTTTAATAGAATTTTAATAGTATGATGTTTAGATAGGTTGTGGTTCTCATTTCATGCTTAAATTGTGCCATTTAAGAATGTAATCAATAAGGGACTCTCTAGGGTGTTGTTGAGCTACAACGAGATCGCCCACAGTTATCCTTTACTGAGCTCCAACAAACCTCTTAACAAAGAGTTGCTCCAACTCAGCAAAAGTCTTCACTGAATCACTGAGAAGTTTAGCGTACCAATCAAAAGCTATGCCTACTAGACTAATGATAAAGAGACAGAACAATAATGCATCACTGTCACCAGCATTGCAATAGATGGCCCTAAAGTGTGCAATATGCTAGTGAAGGTTCCCACTGCCATCAAAACTTTTGAAAGAAGGAGGCTTAAAACCCTTAGAATATTAGATAACATCAAATTTCTCTAGGTAGGGTCTACCCTTTGGAACTGATGAACCACCTCAGGCTTGCGCCAGTGCTTCCTTCACTTATTATTCCACCATGACTTTGATGTCTTTTTCTTGTATGGAGGTACTGTCCACTACCTTCCTATGCAAGCTAGTACTGCCCTGCTCTGCTCGAGGTGAACTCTTGGGTTGATCCAGAACATGCAATAACTTAGGGTGATCAGTCTCCACAATAGTAGGCTATACTGCTGGAGCTTGGTTCTGAAGTGCTAGAACTGCCACTAACAAATCTTCAACTCTCCTTCCCATCCTATCAATCTGCTCATCTTTTTTGCTTGAGTTGTTGAAGGAGGTGTTGGTTTGAATAGGCTGCATCTTCCTGTTTGGCCGCAACACCTTTCAAACTATGATGATCCCAAAGTAGGGAACCTCTAGTATCAATCATGTGTACCTCTACCGAGTCTTCTAACAAACCATCCTTGTTGAGGTCAAAGCTAACCTTCTCCTCTTTGAGGTCAGACCAATCATACCCTAGGATTTCTTTCTTTTCAGTAAAATATTATGCCAAGATATCATACAAGGAGCGGTCTAACTATGCCAGCACAAATACTCACGGCTGACCGGTGGTGGGATTATGCTCATTAACAGAGATAAACTTGACCTCCTCTGCTATTGGAGTGCTAACCATGTGAGGGCTACACTCACTGGAGGACACATGCTCATGACTATCAACGGTTATGGGTGGAGTGCTGCCCCTGGGGGGATCTATTGCCATGGAGATAATAGAACTGTCCCCTTCCCCTTCTGCCACTATTATATCCATGATCAACTAAGGTGATGAAAGTGATGATATGACTATGATGTCACAGGAGAGCCACTCTTAGCTTAGTAGATGAAGTGGGATCCTTGGCCATACTGATCACTGGGGCTTTCTTCTCCTCCCGATGCTCTCATGGCTTTGGGAGGAACTATAGAAGATGGAACCTCAATAGATGGGTGACGGAGTAGAGTGGTGGAGACAACACCTCACTCTATGGGGGCTCTCCTCCTATGATGGGTGGTACCAATCAACACAATACTATCAGTGTGACAAACATGGATAGCACGTTGATCAAAGAAATCTACGAGGGTAGAGGCTACTGACTGCCTAACATATCTTTTGCTTTCTCTGTTAGTGATGTGAACCGCTCGGCCTTTGCCCTCTCCGACAGATCTTTCGCCTTATGAAATAATTGGTAATCAAGGCACCGACTCGACCATCCATTAGAACTACTAACTTAGCATAAAGCTGAAGATATATGACCTCTCCTATCTCGTGTGTCTCATATGAACGGTGAGGTGAAATCCTCCTGACATCTTCCTCTCCTTTAGAATTGTAAAGAGGATGGAACTTATTCTGAGTAAGCAAAGGAGAAACCTCATTGGGTGACCCCTCCTCTATAATGTAAGATACTATCTCTATCTCCCTAACAATGCACACATGGTGCTGCTTGATCTTACGGTGTTGCTAGGTGGAGCGACGGAGTTAGACCTTAACTCAATGGTAGGCGAGACTATCCCTGAAGCCAGGATAGCCTTCCCCTTAGAATAGGCCAATGAGTGGGTACTAGCATGCAGTAGGGCAGTGATGGAAACAACTGATTGTGTAGGCACTTGAACTATAACTATTGTGGGAACCTCTACCACCTTAGTTTTTAGCGAGGGATGCTCATAATCTGAGGGCATCTCAAAATGGATGATTGGCTTCTGCCTAACCACCACAGCCCTGCTGATAGTGGTGAGGGTTACCCCTTCATAAGTAATCCTGACTCTCTCAAATTCTCAGCCAAAATATAGTAAATTAGAAAAATTAGTTTGGGGGAAGTTGGCCCAATCTAAGGCTAAATCCATCCCGAAGGGGAAAGTGAACACATACTTCCATGAATCCATCTGTACTGTACTGAATTGAGAAAAGTTGACTAGATTGAATTGAAACTGAACTGGAACTGTGCAATTGTTGAGAACAAACTCAAATCATATTTTCTGCCTTGGTATTCTACTAATTTTTAAATTTGGTTTATAGTGTGAACCCACACTCAATAATTTGAATATGTTAAGTGGGGCACATTAAATTTTGGGAGAGATTTGAATAACTTGGAGGAGAGATTTTGAGTTCATTTGAGTTTAGAATACACATTCAACAAATTTGTGTATGTTGAATGGGTTCAAATATTTTGGAGAGACTTTTAATGCTTTCATTAGTTCATATCTAAATTTGATTTTATGTTTAGGGAACCTTTATTTATCAAATTTGAGTATGTTAAATAGAGGGTCAATTGATTTTGTTTTATGCTTGATTTTGGGATTACTCATTTAGCAAATTTGGGTATGCTAAATGAGGTGTTTAGAAATAATTTTCTTTTTGCTTATTTGCCCATGATGTGTATCATGTGTGAATTTATTTTGTTTTGATTTTGAAAATAGGATCTTTATTTAGCAAATTTGTGTTTGCTAAATAAAGCCCAAATGTGTTTGATATTTATTTTGATTTTGAAAATGGGAACTTTACTTAGGAAATTTGTGTATGCTAAATCAAGCCCAAATATGTTTGATTTTTATTTTGCTTTTGAAAATGGGATCTTTACTTAACAGATTTGTATTTTCTAAATAAAGTCCAAATGTGTTTGATTTTGAAAATGGGATCTTTATTTTGCAAATTTGTGTATGCTAAATAAAGCCCAAATGTGTTTGATTTTGAAAATGGGAACTTTACTTAACAATTTTGAGTATGCTAAATAAAGCCCAAATGTGTTTGATTTTTGTTTTGATTTGTGTTATTTTTTGAAAGGAGGAGATTTTTAACAAATATTGTGTGTTAAATAGAATCCAATCTATTTTCAATTTTTGTATTTTTTAAATGAAACTCTCATTTGACAAATCTGGGTATGTCAAATGGAATTCCATTATTTTTTGATTTTCATGATTTTTGCAAAGGAGATTTCTATTTAATAAATTTGGGTATGTAAAATGGAAGTCAATCATATTTTATTTTTCAAAGATGAAATTTTTGTTTGTGATTATTGCTTTTTTTGAAAAGAAGGAAATTCTAACTTAACACATGCGGAATGTATTGCGTAGAGTTTCAAATGATGTGATTTTATTTGAAAATGAAACCTCCATTCAATAAATTTGGATATATTGAATGACAATGCTTATTTTAAAATTTGTGCTTTTTGAAAAAAAGAAAGAAACTCTAACTCTAATATATATGGAATATATTGGGATGAGTTTCAATTTTATGACATGAATTTATTTGGAAATGAAATATTCATTCAATAAATTTGGGTATATTGAATGAGGATTCTCATTTTCAAATATGTGCTTTTGAAAAGGAAGAAACTCCAACTTCAACATATGTGAGATATATTGAGTAGAGTTTCAATTTTATGAAATAATTTTATTTGGAAATGAAACCTTTATTCAATAAATTTAGGTATATTGACTGAAGATATTCAATTTCAAATATGTGCTTTTTGAAAGATGTTTATGATTTTGGTTTTGAAAAGAACCTAACAATCCTGAGGATTGTTAGATGGTAAGTAGGTTCAAAAAGGTCTTTAGTCATCTCTTTAAGTTAAATTTTATTTTCAACTATTAGGGGACCTAATTGGGCTTTTAAGACCTATATAGAGTGAGGTTCTAAAACCTAAAGGATGTTGGCTAGCTTAGCTTAAGAATGAAATGAGCTAAGTGCCAATGGAAAAGAAGGATAGTCTCGAACTTATATGAAAGAGAAATCCACTATCGATACTTGGAGACAACGATCATTTATCGAAGATGGAGAGAGGAACATTCCCCAGAGGGGTTACTAGAAAGATCTATGGTGTTTATTTTTTTGTTTCGTGTTGGGTGTGTGTTTGTGTGAGGGGACGCCATGCAGATCCACAAGTGTACTCATTAGGGTGATCGGGTATTACATTAAGGATTAGTGTACTATCTTGAGAGATAGAGTCATTATCCTATTGTTGACCTCATTTTTAGAATGAGTTCTCAATACCTCCATCTTAGGCTTAGGATTCCTCTTAGACTTTAAGAGTTCCTTAGTCTTAAGACACATCTAGTGATTAAGCAAACACTCTACCTAGCTCTACAAGACTTAGAAGAGTTAGCCATAGGAATAGGTCATGCCTTAGGGGTGTTAGGAAAATCTCCTACACTTAGCTTCAACCTTTCCTCACTTTCCTTCTTTTAAGTCAAACTTCAAATAAATTCCATGATTGAAAGCCATGATCAAAATGCATCAAAAATTCCTAAGTCAAAATTTCCAAAATCCTTAACCCTTTCTTAAGGACTTAGCCAAAATCATGATCAAAACTTTGAGATTATCTCTTGATCCATTAATATTATCATTTATATCCCCATATATAAATGAAATATAATTTAAATCCATCAAATCAAGCTCAAAATTCCAAATCAATTCATGAAAAATTCCTTAAGTCATTTTAATTTTCCATAAAGGACTTAGCCAAAATCAACTCCAAAACTTGATCAAACCTATTCAAATGCTTGGGATTTTCTCAAAATCAATTTATATCCTCGTTTATATTCTCATATATAAATTAAATATAAATATAAATCAATCAAATCAAACCCTCAAATTAAATTCCAAATTTAAAATGCTTAAAAATTCTCTTAAATCCCTTAATTTTTCATTAATGGATTTAACCTAAACTTTCATCAAACCACTTCAAACTCATGGGCTTTTCTCAAAATATATTTGTATTCTCATTTATGTTCTCATATATAGATGAAATATAAATATAAATCAATCAAATCTAATTCAAAAATTAAATTTCATATTAAAAATTCTATTAAATCCCTTAAATTCTCCTTAATGGATTAAACCTAAATCATTATTAAACTCTTTCAAATTCTTGAAATTTTCTCATGATCAATTTATATTCTCATTTTTATTAACATATATAAATGCTATATAAATTCAAACAATCAAAATCAACTCCATAACTCAAACTCAAATCAAATCAAAAATCAAATCTAAGCCTTCCAAGCCAAAAATCTTGAGCTTAGCCAAAATCAATTCAAATCAAGCCAAATTCTTGATTTTCTCTCATGGCTCAATCAATCCTACAATCATGAGCTCATATATAAATCCAAACCTCAATCAAACAATCAAACCCTAAATAAAAAATCAAACCCAAAACTCCCTCATTTTCTTCCTTTGAATATGAGACTTTCAAATGGATCAAAACCCATTTGATTTCAAACCTCTTGTAAATGGATTTATATTTCAATTATAAATCCATATATAAGATCAATCAACTTCAAATCAAGCTTTGACCAAGCCATTTGACCCACTTAGGCTCACTTGACCCAAAGTGACCTAAAGTACCCTTATGAGCCAACTTTTGATCCTAACCAAATTGGAATGAAACAAACTCATATATCACTCCTATCATGATCAACGATCATCATGGGATGATCAATCAATCAAATTGGGTCAAACCAAGTCAAACCTAATGGTTGACCAAGTCAACACTTAGCCCAAAATGAAACCTAACATAGCCAAATTCTACTATAGGCCAAATTGATTGAAACCTTTGATCTAAGTTCACTCATGACCTATGCTTGAACTTGACCAAGCCAACATTTGAGCCTAACCTAACCCATTTGGCTCACTTGACCCAAGTTGACCCATTTTGACCTAGAGGGCCAAACTGTGTCAAAACTTGATTTAAGACAAATTGATTGAAACCAATTATTCCAGTCCTTTCCAAATCACTTGTGGAACTCGACCAAAACCTCAATTGGCCAACTAGACCCAACCTAGCTCAATTGACCTTAGACCCAACATGAGCTAAAGGGGTCATGTTGAGCCAAAATTGAACTTAACTCAAATTGATTGGAAACAAAGATACCAATCCACTCCATATGACTAAGCAAACCTAAACCTACCCTTGACCTAACCCAAATAGATTAAATGGATCAAATGAGTCAACTTGACTCATTTGACCTAAATGAGTCATACGAGCCAAAACCTAACCTATACCAAATTGAACCAAACTAAAGGCACCAAAACATTTCAAATGGTCATATGAACTTGACCCAACCATTATTTGATTAATTTGACCTATTGGTCTTCTTAACCCAAGTTGACCCATTTTGACCTAAATGGGTCAACAAGAACCAAAACCTATCAAATGAATTCCAAATCCATTGAAACTTGGCCCAACCTATTTTCCCAACATACCAAACATACCCAAATTGAAAAATAACAAAATGATCATTATACCTAGCCATAGTTTTGGCAGCCCATGGTATTTTGGTCATGTACTCATCACAATCACTTGAGGCTCTCCTAAAACCTCAAGGGGACCTAGTGATGAGTGGTGCACTAAACCCAATGGGTTTGGGTCAACCCATTTGGCCCATGGACCAAACCTGACCACCCATGGACAAATTGAAAATTCAAACTCTCCCCAAAGCTCAATTGGATGCACATGAGTTAGCACTTCTTGCCAAACAACATGCACACCTTTAACAGCCAAAACAACCCATCCTGTGAGTTCAATTAGATGAAAACAAAAAGAATATGCTCAACCATATGATTTCCATAGGGGGAGATATACTCCTCCTAATCCAATGCAATTTAATTCATTCAGACTCGATTGGAACCTATGAAGCTTTAACAAACATTAGAGAGCCTTCCCAAGGTCCTTAGAGAGGTTTTGAATCTTGCATTGTTTGGTTTTGCACAGTGCAAAATAGGTGAGCTCGATCCAACAGTGAATTTTCTCCACACTTAATCTCCTTCCAATTCTTCTTGTATATTTGATCTAGGAGCTAGGACGAGTCTGCCCAAGCCCTCTCTGAAGTTCTAGAGGCAAAGGAGAGATCAATTCCACCAAATCCACAAAGGGAGTGAAGGGGAGTTATTCCATAGAGCTCTATACTCAACCTCAAATGCTAAGAACCTCAGCAAAGCTTTTCTCAACTAGACAAAGCCCTTCCAAGGGAATCGAGCACCGGTGATCACCTCCGATGAGGTTAGTAATTTTCTGAGCTAAATTCTCATAAGTGTTGGTCCTTTGTGAAATGAACTTGAATCTCATAGGATCTTAGCCATTGAATTGTTAGTCATTGCATGATGAAGGTGTGGGCTAAATTTTAGTAATCAGCTCTATCGAATCAAAGCTTAGAAGGTGGACAAATCTCATTCTTCCTAAGCCTTGGCAGGGATGAATCTCTGGCCATCCATCAGTGTTGTTTGGATGGACGAACGAGATTATTCCCATATTTTTAAATCCCTTATCCATTTTATAAATGGAGAATCCTGATCAACCCAAGGATAAAAGCGAAACCATCACGCCTCTCCCAATTTGACAACTTAAGTAAAGGCTCACAGCGTGACACATGTAAAGCGAGCTGATCGCCACCGCCACGCATCGCACCGTGAGCCAGAGATTAGTTAAGGATTAAGGAAATGTTTTATTAATTTTTAATTAATTCAAATAACTTCAAAAAATCATAACTCGACCTAGAAAAATCAAAAAATATGAGGAAAAATGCAATGGATAGATAATTCCATCTAAAATATTTTAATAATATTTTTAATGTATTTTGATTTCCCTTTTTCTCTGAATTTAGGTTTCCTTGGGAATGCTAATTAGCTAATTATTCCCTAATTAAGTTAGCAATTAATCTCCAACTTTTAGGGTTCATTTTAGGGGATAACCTCTACCTCCCCTAAATTTCTTGAGATTTATTGAGACCTTAATTAGGAAATTTGCTAGCTCATTCCCTAATTACCCCATCATATAATTAAGGGTAATTAAGGGATAATTAGTGGCTTTTCCCCATGATTAAGTTGGATTAGGATTAGATCCAGTGAGTAGGGGTTTTATGGAATAATTTTGGGATATTTTCCCTAAGATAATCCCTAAGCCCCCTTTTCTTTCCTTAATCCATTCTTAATTAAGGGTTAATTCATTAAATATCCCTTTAAAATTTTTTCAAAAATTCTAAAAATCTCCAAAACTTAATTAATCTACCTTGGGTAGGTTCTTAGGTGTTCAATAGCCTAAGTCTAATTAAGAAAATTAAAACCTTTTTCATAAGTGTGAAGGGGTGTTCTAAAAGTACTTAAGCTAAAACCCCTTAGCTTAATTAACTTTTAATTCTGAGCCAAATTGCATTAGGACCTTTCATTACTAGGTCCATTGAAAATTTACATATCTTGTGGGTTTTATGTCATCTCATTGGCTCATAATTACTTAGTTAATTTCTCTAAGATGGCGTAGATAAGGGTTAATTAAATCACTTAATGTATACCTTAACCTAACCAACACTTAAAAATAGATCTAATTATCTGAAAATTAAACAAAATTCTAAAACACATGTGGGAATGAGTTAGGAATAGCAAACTAATCTCACCTTTTCAAAATTAAATCAAACATCAAACGAACAAAATCATTTGAATTCAATTTTGATTTACTCTAAGTTTTATTCTTTAAGAATGATTTTAGAATTAAAAAGTGAGTTTATTTGCATGATTACATTGCTTTAGATCTTTCCCAACATGTTAAATTGTATGTCATGTGATTTATGCATCCATGATTTCAAGTTTTCAAAGTTTTAAAATGAAATTATTTACTTTATGTCAAATGTGCAAGTGTTTGGCTAAAGTAAAATATGAATGGCTATTATCACTACTAAATCTAATGTATTTTCAAAATCTATAAATGAAACATCAAATCTGAAAGTATGATATTCATATCTTAGTTATTAGCTTGCATATGATGAATTATAAAGTCATGTTTAGTGTAGCATTTCCTTCCTTACTTATGTTAGCATAGTTTTGAATATGGGTTGGTAAGATGTAGGGTTCATTTGAAAAGAACCCAACACTTACCTAATTCTATACCCTATTCATTCTATGCCATCATCTAAGAAGGATTGCATATACTTGTTGTTGACCTCATTTTTAGAATGAGTTCTCAACACCTCCATCTTTGGCATAGGATTCCTCTTAGACTTTAAGAGTTCCTTAGTCTTAAGACACATATAGTGATTAGGTGGACACTCCCCTAGTCCTAGAAGACTTAGAAGAGTTAGCCATAGGAATAGGTCATGCCTTAGGGGTGTTAGGAAAATCTCCTACCCTTTAGCTTAATCCTTTCCTCACTTTCCTTCTTTCAAGTCAAACTCCAATCAATTCTATTTGATTTTCTCCTAACTCAAACCAATTCCATGATTCAATTCCATTATTGAAATACATAATTGAAAGCCATGATCAAAATCCATCAAAAATCCCTAAGTCAAAATTTCCTAAGTCCTTAACCCTTTCTTAAGGACTTAGCCAAAATCATGAACTAAACCTATTCAAATCTTTGAAATTTTCTCATGATCCATTTATATTCTCATTTATATTCACATATATAAATGAAATATAAATTCAAATCAATCAAATCAAAAATCCAAAATCAATTCATGAAAATTCCTTAAGCCCCTTTAATTTTCCATTAAAGGACTTTGCCAAAATCAACTCTAAACCTTAATCAAATCAACTCAAATCCATGAGATTTTCTCAAAACATATTTATATCCTCATTTATATTCTCATATATAATTGAACTAAAAATATAACTCAACTCAATCCAACTCAAAAATTAAATTCTAAATTTTAAATGCTTGAAATTCCCTTAAATCCCTTAATTTTTCATTAATGGATTTAACCTAAACTTTGATCAAACCACTTCAAATTCATGGGATTTTCTCAAAATCAATTTATATCCTCATTTATATTCTCATATATAAATAAAATATAAATATACATCAATCAAATCCAATCCAAAAAAAAATTAAATTTCGAATTAAAAATTCAATTAAATTCCCTTTAAATGGATTTAACTTAAATCATGATTAAACTCTTTCAAATCCTTGAAATTTTTTCATGATCAATTTATATTCTCATTTATATTCACATATATAAATGAAACATAAATTCAAACAATCAAAACCATCTCCAAAACTCAAACTCAAATCAAATCAAAATCAAACCTAGGCCTTTCAAGTCAAAATTTTGAACTTAGCTAAAATCAATTCAAATCAAGCCAAATCCTTGATTTTCTCTCATGGTTCAATCAATCCTACAATCATGAGCTCATATAAATCCAAACATCAATCCTTCAATCAAAACCCAAAACTCCTTCATATTCTTCCTTTGAATATGAGATTTTCAAATGGGTCAAAACCAATTTGACTTCAAAGCTCTTGTAAATGGATTTATATTTCAATCATAAGTCCATATGCAAGATCAATCAACTTCAAATCAAGTTTTGACCAAGCCATTTGACCCACTTAGGCTCACTTGACCCAATGTGACCTAAAGTACCCTTATGAGCCAACTTTTGATCCTAACCAAATTGGATTGGGCAAAACTCATATACCCCTCTTATCATGATCAACAATCATCATAGGATGATCAATCAATCAAATTGGGTGAAACCAAGTCAACACTTAACCTAAAATGAAACCTAACATAGCCAAATTCCACCATAGGCCAACTTGATTGAATCCATTGATCCAAGTTCACTCATCACCTATGTTTGAACTTGACCAAGTCAACCTTTGAGCCTAACCTAACCCATTTGGCCCACTTGACCCAAATTGGCCCATTTTAACCTAAAGGGCCAAAATGTGTCAAAACTTGATCTAAGCCAAATTGATTGGAACCAATGGATCAAGTCCATTCCAAATCACTTAAGGAACTTGACCAAAGCCTCAATTGGCCAACTAGACCCAACCTAGCCCAATTGACCTTAGACCCAACAAGACCTAAAGGGGTCATGTTGAGCCAAAATTGAACTTAACCCAAATTGATTGGAAACAAAGATATCAATCCACTCCATATGGCTAACCAAACCTAAACCTACCCTTGACCTAACCCAAATAGGTCAAATGGGTCAAATAGGTCAACTTGACCCATTTGACCTTAATGGGTCATACGAGCCAAAACCTAATCTATACCAAATTGAACCAAACCAAAGTAACCAAAATATTTCAAATGGTTATATGAACTTGACCCAACCCTTAGTTTGACCCAATTTGACCTATTGGTCAACTTGACCCAAGTTGACCCATTTTAACCTAAATGGGTCATGAGCCGAACCCTATCAAATGGATTCCAAATCTATTGAAACTTGGCCCAACCTATTTTCCCAACATACCAAACATACCCAAATTCAAATAATAGAAAAATGACCATTATACCCCTAGGACATAGAATAAATTTTGGCTTAGCCCATAGGTATTTTGCTCATGCACACATCACAAATACTTGAAGCTCTCCTAAAACCTCAAGGGGACCTAGTGATGAGTGGTGAACCCAACCCAATGGGTTTGGGTCAACCCATTTGGCCCATGGACCAAACTCGACCCATAGGCATGAAATTGAAAATTCAAACTCCCCCCAAACCTCAATTGGATGCACATGGGAGGTTGGAAAGCCACTCCTTCACTCAACCTGACCATCTGCACACTCCTAACTGATCAAACATCCCTCATCGTATGATCAATTGGATCAAAATGGCATGTCCATTGCTGGCCATCTGATACTTCAAGGGGGAGATATACTCCCCCTAATTCTCTAAAATTTTCACTCACTCATACGATTGAGGTCTAAGAAGCTTTAGCAAACATCAAAGAGTTTTCCCTAGGCCCCTAGAAGAGATTTGGAATTCATCTTCCTCAATTTTGCACATTATAAAATTGGGGAGCTCCCCTTAATTTCCAAATTCCTCTACACTTGATCCTACTCCAATTCCTTTTGCAAGCACACTTAGGTGACCAAGTCGAGCTCACCTAAGTTGATTCCCAAGTTCTAAAGGCAAGGAAGAATTGAATTGGATCAAAGTCAAACTCAAGCTAAGGATGAGGTGACCCATAGAAAGATTCACTCCATCTCAAGTGCTATAAACTTCAGCAAGGCTTCGTCTCAACCAGACGAAGCTTCTCCAAGAGAATTGAGCACCGGTGATCACCTTCGGCGAGGTTAGTGATTCACCACTAAGGCTAAGAGGATTTTAATCTCATAGGATCTTAGCTATTGGATTGGTCACTTTGGTCCTTTAGATGGTGTGGGTTGAGTCTTGATTCAATCCATGAAAGATTGGGCTCGAATCTTCCCTTGGATTATGAATGGCTCAGATTCTTCTTCAGGGTAGAACTCAGCCCATCTCAACTGTCCATCCACGTGTTTTTAGATGGACAACTGAGAGTATTAGCACCTTTTTAATCCCTTTATCTAATTTAAAACCATGGGTGTATCCTCAATCGTCCAATCTTTGATCGGACGACAAGGGTAAAAGTGCATGCACCGCCGCAGTTCCCCTTATGTGACAACTTAAATAGGGGGCTCACGGCACGACGCGTGTAAAGCATTTTGACCGCCTCCACGCATCACGTCGTGGATTGGGTATTAAGAGGGGATTAGTTATTTAACTAATTAATTCTTAATTAATCCATATAGCTTCTAAAAATCATAACTCCTCATAGAAAAATAAAAAAAATAAAAGGAAAAATGCTTTGGATAGATAATTCCATATAGAGTTTTCTAAAAATGTTTCAATGTATTTTGATTTCCCTTCTTCTTTAAATTTGGGTTTCTTTGGGAATGTTAATTAGTTAATTATTCTCTAATTAAGCCACCAATTAATCTCAAACTTCTAGAATTCATTTTAGGGGATGACCTCTACCTCCCCTAATTTTCTTGAGATTAATTGAGGCCTTAATTGGGAAAATTGCTAACTTATTCCCTAATTATCCGCTTTCATGTAATTAAGGATAATTAAGATATGATTAGTGGATTTACCCTTGGATTAAGTTTGATTAAGGTCATATCCAATGAGTAGGGGTTTTATAGAATAATTTTAGGATATTTCCCCAAAGCTATTCCTAAACCCCTTTTCTTTCCTTAATCCCCTCTTAATTAAGGGATAATTCATTAATTCTCCCTTTAAACAATTTTTAAAAATTCTAAAAAGTTCTAGAACTTAATTAATCTGCCTTGGGTAGATGCTTAGGTGTTTAATAGCCTAAGTCTAATTAAGGAAATTAAAATCCCTCTCATAAGTATGAAAGGGTATTTGAAAAAGTACTGAAGCTAAACTCCTTAGCTTAATTAACTTTAAATTGTGAGCCAAACTACATTAAGCCTTTTTATTATTAGGTGCATTGCAAATTTAAACACCTTGTGGGTTTTATGTCATCTCATTGGCTCATAATTACTTAGGGTAAGGGTTAATAAAGCCACTTAATTCATACCTTAACCTAATCAATGCTTAAAAATGGATTTAATTATCTAAAAAATAAACAAAAATATTAACACATGTGGGAATGGGTTTGGAACAGAAAACACATCTCACCTTTTCAAATTTAATCAAACTTCAAACTAAAAAAAATTATTTTTAAAACTCACTTTGATTTATTCTAAATTTTCTTATTCTATAATAATGTCTTTAGGATTTAAGTAAAGTGAGTTTATTTACATGCTTTCATTTTTATATCTTTCCCAACATGTTAAGTTATATGCCATGTGATTCATGCCTTCATAAGTTCATGTTTCAAAATTTAAAAATGAAATTATTTACTTTATGTCAAATGTGCATGTGTTGGCTAAAGTAAAATATGAGTGGCTATTATCACTATTAAATCCAAAGTATTTTCAAAACCTATAAATGAAACATCAAATCTGAAAGTATGGTATTCATATCTTAATTATTAGCTTGCATGTGATAGATTATAAAGTAATGTTTAGTGTAGCCTTTCCTTCCTTAGTATGATTAGCATTGTTTTGAATAAGGGTTGGTAAGTTGTAGGTTCATTTAAAAAGAACCCAACACTTTCTTAATTTTATACCTTGTTCATCCCTATGCCATCATCGAAGAAGGATTGCCTATGCTTGCATGAATAAATTGCATAAACAAAAATGAAACTATTAAACAACTTTTGCATCTTTATTTCTTTTATATGCATGTTAGTATTTAAAGAAAGTGGTATATTAGTATGGACAACCCTGAGGTTGTGAGGCTTTAAGTAGCCCTAAGTAGGTCTTTTATCTTACACCTCTAGTTAACAATGGGGATGTACTCACTTATGCCTTTCCTACTTTCATGCATGTATGTGAAATTTTGGATAAGGAAAATATTTTCTACTTATGAAAAATTATGCATAAATCAACTTCTAAATTTTTTTAAATGGATTACTTAGCATGCATCATAAAGTGTGTTAACTACTCTCATTTGCATGTATAAATATGCTTAGGGTCCATCCATATGCATGTATAAATATGCTTAGGGTCCATCCATATGCATGTTATATATGTTGGAAAATAACTGAAGTAATGTGTGTTATGTGAATTTTGATTCATTTTTTATTTAATCTTAAAATGCCTTTCTTTTTGAATAGGTTTGTTTAGAGTTTGACTAAACTTAGTATTGATGAAAATATGTAATCAAAACATTCACCTAAATAAAATTAAAATTGAACTTACCTTAGAAATTACTTAATGATTAGGGAAGAAAAGAGAAGTTCTCTTCTCTTTCCCTCTCTTCATAACTTAGTAATTAATTATAGGTTTTACTCAAACCAAATTAACATGAAATAAAAATAATCCAAAACAATTAAACAACCTAAATGAAACCCTCCTCTAAGTTGAACATGTTCTTCACACTTAGAAAACTTGAACCTAAAGTCCTAAGCTAAGCATACCACACAAACCTTCAAAGTACATACATTAGCCTAAGAAACTACTTCTTGCTTTAGGTTAGGTCAGTGCATGGTTTGATGCTATATTTATTTTGTGATGAATGTTTTAGACTGGATGTTAGGGTGTATGCTCATAGAATGAATGGTAGGACGTGCTTAGTCTAACTATTCTTTTATGTTGGGATTGTAATATCATATATAAAATATAAATGCTGCTTGCGGTGCTTATACCCCTTTACATAATCTATAGGCCAGGTGGACTTAGTCACCCATGTGTGGGGTGATAAGTCTAATATACATGCTTGGGATTTGTGTCATGTGATTTGACTAACCCTTGTTTTGCATGTATTAGCTAGATTTCCTTTTTCTTTTCATGTAAAAATTTGTATATTTAGGATTTTGGAATGATTTATTATGGGGGATTAAGATGAAAATTGGTCATAATATTCTATCTTATGCACCATATGAAGTCTTGGAGTATCTACCATTCAACCATCTAAAGGAAGAACCAAAGAAGAAAAGATTAAAAGAAAAGAAAGAAAGAAGAAAGAAGAAAGAAGAACAAAGCTTGAAGACCCCATATCAATGAATTCCTTTGCTTAAATTGTAATTCAATTCATTTGTAATCCGAGTTGTATAAGGGTAGAGCTCAGCTACCCACATTTGATATTTTCAGGTTTGTGCAGTGGTGCCCGACCACAAATGACCATTTATTATTTTTTTACTATTAGCTTTATAAATTGTTTGATAATTTGTTTAGCTTTTACATTAAGTGGCATGATTTTCCTAGTTTCATCCTTGCTTTATGTATGGCATGGATGTGGATTAGGCTCTTTATGGAACAATAAATCTTTTACCCAACTTAATAATTTAAACTAAAACTAAATAACTCATAACCTCTCCTAAAGCTTAGGATTAAAATTAAGGTAAAAGAAATAGCAACCCCTTAGCTGGATAAGCATTTCTTTATAATATCATGCACAAATGCATCTTATTTCACTCTTGATTAGAGGCTTCCACCTTTGCTAGAGAACTCAGCTTGTCCTTTGAGAGCCGGTGGAAACTCAGCTCCTACCTTCTCGCTGATTTCAGCCAATAATCTTCTTTCTCATGCATTAGTCATAAAAAGCCTATTAGTGTGAGTCAAAATGATTGTCCAAAAATAAAATAAAATGAAATTTGAAATGCATTAGATTTAGGTCATTTAAATCATGTCCCTTTACATGATCTAGTCTCTTTAGAGAGTGAGTTTAAGGACTTAGTCTCTTTCTAAATAATAACAGCCTAGCTATCTTGCATAAGCATAAAGACTTACCTACATATATCTAAAATCATAGGAGGAGTTGGTGGCCACCCCCTGTGCGTTGTAAGTCCAAGCCGCCGATGGTTTGTCCTCTGTGGAGGCAAACCAATTACCCATTTTACCTTAGATTTAGGTTGTGCTTGCTCTCATCAAGCTCCCTAAATTTAGGTTCGATTGCTTTTCCCCTTTGTGGGCCATAAGCATAATTCTCTCTTAGGCATTTCTTTAATCTTGTGTTAAGGAATCTTAAGTCCAAAATTCTAATGAAAATACAACTAAAAAAAACTAAATCAATTTTTAAAATGTAAAGCCCAATTTTAGATAGTTTGAGATGCTCAAGGTTTCCTAGCATCAAAGATCTCCTACTTATTCCCATTTTGGCTTCAATAATAACTCTTTTGATCCATCCCATTTGATCTTCAAATACAAATTTGATTGATGGTCCTTCCTATTGAAATCTTCGAGAACATGATCATTTACCTTGTCGAGAGTTTTCCTAGCGATCCTGCGGCCCTTAGGAATGTAATTAACTATGGGGCTTGCCCCAGGGAAACAATGAACCTAGTTTAAAATAAATACTTTTTTCATATAAAGTGGGGAAGAATCTGATACATATGACATCATCCTATAGGAGTCCTTATTAGAGGGTGACCATTAAAGGAGTATTGACTTCTATCTTTTGAGATAATACTACCTTGATGACATACCCAATCACCTAAATAACATTTGTTAATCTAGTCTGGCATCTTGTAAGGTTTCCTCTTTCTTTTCTCCCCATAGATTTGAAAGGTGACTCCCTTATAAGAAATTTTTCTAACCAACACTTGCATAAATAAAAATTAAACCATTAAACAACTTTTGCATATTCTTTTTCCATTCTTTATATTTCATGTGTGTCCTTTAAGGAAAGGTATTATTAATCTAGACAACCTCGAGATTGCAAGGCTTTAAGTATCCCTAAGTAGGTCTTGTACTTTACACCTCTTGTTAAAAATGGGGCTATACTCACTTATGCCTTTCTTACTTTCATGCATGTATGTAAAATGTTATATAAGGAAAACTTGTCTACTTAAGAAAAATCTCGCATCTAAATCTTCTAAATTTTCTTAAATGGATTACTTAGCATGTATCATAAAGTGTGTTAACTATTCTCATTTGCATGTATAGATATACTTAGGGTCCATCCATATGCATGTTATATATGTTGGGAAAGAATTGAAGTAATGTATGTTATGTGAATTTTGATTCATTTTTCTTAATCTTAAAATTCATTTCTTTTTGGATAGGTTCATTTAGAGTTGATCTAAACTTAGGATTAATTAAAAAATTTAATTAAAACATTTGATAAATGAAACTAAAATGTGAACTTACCTTAGAAATTACATAAGAATTAGGGAAGGAAAGAGAAGTTTTCTTCTCTTTCCCTCACTTCATAACTTAGTAATTAATTGTAAGTTTCACTCAAACCAAATTAAAACATGAAATAAAAATAACCCAAATTATTAACAACTTAAATGAAACCCTCCTTTAAGTTGAATATGTCTTTCACACATAGAAAATTTAAACTTGAAGTCCTAAGCTAAGCATACCACACAAACCTTCAAAGCACACACATTAGCCTAAGTCACCACTTCTAGCTTTAGGGTAGGTCGGTTCATGGCTTAATGTTATGTTTTATTTTATGATGAATTTTTTAGACTGGATTAGGGTGTATGCTCATAGAATGAATGGTAGGACATGCTTAGTCTAACTAATATTTTTTGTAGGGGATTATGCTAAAGGGGCGCTATCATAAATAAAAATATAAATGACCTCTTGCTTGTCGGTGCTTTTACCCCTTAGCATAATTCATAGGAGAGGGACTTAGTCACCCATGTGTTGGGTGATAAGTCCAATATACATGCTAAGGATTTGTGTGGTGTGATTTGAGTAACCTTTATTTTGCAGGTGTTAATTAGATTTATGCATTTCCTTTTCATGTAAAAAAATTATATAAATAGATTTTGGAATGATTTGTTATGGGGATTAGGATGAGCATTGGTCATAATATTCCATCTTATGCACCATGTAAGCCTTGGAGCATCTACCATTTAAACATCCAAAGGAAGATCCAAACAAGAAAAGAAGAAAAGAAAAGAAAGAAAGAAGAAAGAAGAATAAACCTTGAAGACCCCCATAATAATAAATTCCTTTGCTTAAATTGTAATTCAATTCATTTGTAATCTGGTTTTTAAGGGTAGAGCTCATCTACCCACATTTAATATTTTTTTTCGTGATGTCAGATCATGGTCAATTATTATTTTTTTTACTTTTTATAAATTGATTGATGTTTGTTTAAATGTGCATTTAGTGGCATGCTTTTCCTAATTTCTTCCTTGCTTTATGTATGGCCTGGATGTGGATTAGTATCTTTAGGGAAAAATAAATATTTTACCCAACTTAAAAATTAAAATTAAAATTAAACAATTCATAAGCATCATTTAAAGCTTAGGATTAAAATCAAGATAAAAGAATTAGAAACCCTTTAGCTGGATGAGTTCTTTTCTTTATAATATGATGCCCAACATCTTATTTTACTCTTGATTGAAGGGCTTCCATCTTTTGCCGAAGACTTTGAGGGTCGTGGTGGAAACTCACCCTAAACTTCTAGCGATTTTGGCCAACAATCTACTGCATTAGTCATAAAATCCTATTAAAAGAGTCAAAAATGATTGTCCAAAGATAAAATAAAATGAAATTTAAAATGCATTAGATTTAGGTTTTTGAAGTATGTCACTTCACATGATCTAGTCTCTATAGGGAGTGAGTTTAAGGACTTAGTCTCTATCTAAATAATAATAGCCTAGCTATCTTGCATGCATAAAGACTTGCCTACATGTATTTAAAATCATAGGAGGAGTTAGTTGGCAGCCAACCCCTAGCGGTTGTAAGTCCAAGCTATTGGGTGGTTTGTCCTCTCTTATGGAGGCAAACTAATTAGCCATTTTTTTCTTTAGATTTAGGTTGTGCTCCCGACCCTCACCAAAGCTCCCTAGATTTAAGTTCTGAGATTGCTTTTCCTTTTTGTGGGCCATATGCATAATTCCTCACCTCTTAGGCATTTCTTTAATCTTGTGTTAAGAAATCTTAAGTCATAAATTTTTAATGAAAAATATAACTCAAATAAACTAAATCAATTTTTAAAATGTAAAGCCCAATTTTAGGATAGTTTGAGATGCCCGCTAGGTTTCCTAGCATTGTGAGCATCTCCTGCTTATTCCCATTTTGGCTTCGATAATAACTCCATCTTTTGATCCATCCCATTTGATCTTTAAAAACATAAACTAAGCGATTGAAATTCCTTCCTATTGAAATCTTCAGAGACAACGATCATTTACCTTAATCAAGATTTTTCCTAAGGGATCTCATCCCTTAGGATGTAATCCTATGGGGCTTACCCTGTGAACTTAATGAACCCGGTTAAAATAAACCTTTATTTACTTTTCCATATAAAGTAGGGGAAGAATCTTTGGTATATATGCAGACCCATCATCCTTAAGAGTCCTTATTGAGGTGATTGGTTCCATTAAAGGGTAGTGGCTTCTGTCTTTTGAGATAGTACATTATACCTTGATGACGTATCTGATCACCTAAATAAGTACATCTGCGGATCTGTGTGACATCTTACTAAGAAGAATTTATATAAGGTCTCTTTTTTTCTTTTCTCCATAGATTTGAAAGGCAACTCCCTCTAAGAGATTTATTAACCAACACCTATAATGGACCTAATCACGTAATGAGGACTCTAAGGCATGATGGGTCTTGGATACTGAGATCTTTACTTTAAGCTTTAAATTTTCTATGAGGCAATAGTTAATTACATCCTAAGAAATGAGGTTCCTTAGGAATACTCTCAATTAAGGTAAATGATCATTGCCTCCAAAGATTTCAAACATATGACTATCAATAAATTGGTTGTATTTTGAAAAATCAAGTGAGATTGATCAAAAGGAGAGAGTTATTATCAAAACCAAAGGGAGATGAGTAGGGGATGCTCATGATACTAGAAAACCTAGTGAGGACTCAAACTATCATATGGTTGGACTTTATATTTTTGAAATTAAGAAGAATTATATGTTTGAGTTTAAATTTTTTTAGTAACCTAGAGCTTACAATTCAACAATACAAGATTATAGAAATGCCTAAGAGGTGAGAATTTATGCTTGTAGCCCCAAAGGGAAATAATAATCTCAGATCTTAAATCTAGGGAGCTTTGGTGAGGGCTAAAATACGACCTAAATCTAAAGCGAAAGTGGGTATATTTCTTACATCCACAAGATAGAGTTAACTACCCAACTGCTGGACTTATAATCGCCTAGAGTGGCAGCCAACTAACTCCTCCTATGATTTAAAACCATTTGGTCAAGTCATATGTTTTACATGATGGCTAGGTTGTTATTATTTAGAAAGAAACTAAGTCCTTAAACCCACTCCCTAAGAGACTAGAGTGTGAGGGGTATGAATAATGACTTAAATTTAATGCAAATTTTTATCAAATTTCATTCAATTTTAAATATTTTTATTTGACACAGACTATGAGATTTTATATTCTTAATGCATGAGAAAATCAGTTATGGGCCAATAACAGAAAGAAGGAAGTTTGTCTTCACCATGTCTCTTAAAGGTCAAGCCATTTTCTCTAGCAAAGGTGGAAGCCTTCCATTGGTAAGAGTGAGACAATATGATTTATGCATGATATGAGACATACAAATCCAGCTAAGGGGTTGCAAAATCTTTTATTATCTTGATTTATGTCCTAGGCTTTAGATGAGGTTATGAATTATTTAGTTTAATTTTGAATTGATAATTTGAATAGAAAATTTATTTTTTTCTAAGAGTCTAATCGATCCGATACACAATAATCATAAAAAAACTATGCTTTCAATTGCACAATCATTAACATAACATCAATCAATTTATAAAATTAGCGCAAAAGAATAAAAGGTCGGTGTGGTTGGGTACCTCTGTACAACCCGAAAAGAAATGTGGATTATTGAGATCTACCCTTATACATTCCAGTATAATGAAAGAATAAATTATAATTACAAAATGATAAGTGTTATGGAGGTCTTCATTCTTCATCCTCCATTCTTCTCTCTCACCTTTCATTCCATCATCTTATTTCACTTCAACTCTTTCTTTCTTTTGGTTTTGATTTGGTCCATTTCATTCTTTCTTTTAGCTTGACTTGGGATGAAGTTTGCTCCAAGGCCTCACATATATAAGACATGATCTTATAACTAATGTTCACCTTAATTTCCATAACACTCATCCTAATCCTAATGCAAAAATTACATTAAAAGGAAGGAAAGTAAATCTAGCTATACCTATAAAATAAATATTAGCTAAACACACCAAATAACCCAAGCAGTTATAGGAATAATTTAGACTTAGTACTCCACACATGGGTAACCTAGCCCACCTGTCCTAATTTGAGTTATGCTTAAGTGTATAAGCAACCTACATAGCAAAAAGTATTTATATTTTTATTACAGTGCCCCTTAAGCACAACCCCCCTGCAGAAAGCATGATTAGGCTAATATTAACCTAACATCCAGTCTAAAATATTACTCCATAAAACAAAATCATGCATCAAACCATACTTATAGTCTTTGGAAGTGGTGACTTATTTGTGTATGTCATTTAAGGTTTGGGTGGCATGCTAGGCTTTAAGGTTGAAATTTTCCAAGTGTAAAAGATTCAATTTAGATGGTGATTTCATTTTAAGTGATTTCGTTGACTTGTCAATTTTAGTTGGTGATATGATTTGGTTTGAATGAACCTACACTTAGTGACTAAATGTTGTAAAGAGAAGAAAAGAGAAGAGAATTCTCTTCCATCCCTACCTTAAAGTATTTCTAAGGTAGATTCATTAATTAAATTCTCTTTAATGAATGATTTATTATGTGTTTTAATTGGTCCTAAGTTTGGCTTCTCTTTAAATAATTCTATTTAATGTGAAAGACTTCTTAAGATTAATTTAATTAAAATACTATCACATAACACATATTGATTTATTCCTTTTCAACACATGTAACATGCACATGATTAAGCCATAAGCATACCTACACATACAATATGTTTTGGTCAGACTTAAATGATGTATGTGAGTATGTATGTTTGAATTCTTTTCATATATATATATATATATATATATATTGTTGGATTAGTTTTCTGAGTTAACTTGAAGCCCTCCAAACTCACATGGTCAATTAATCCAATCATTTAAACAATTGCCAATGCATGTATTTTTAATAGAAAGACCAAGATTGCCTTTCCCTAATCAAATACACATATGTATGTATAAAAGGCAAAAGTAGGTACATGTCATTGTTAAACCAAAGAAGTGAGGTAATCAAATGACCTCCTTGGGGCTAGCTAAAACCACGCATTCCCTGGATGTCCAAAATTATATACTGCTTTTCTTAAATATATACACATGTATATATAATTTAGAGAATGAAATCATGTGAAAAGGTTGTATTTTACTTTGATTGAATGGTTTACATGCATGAATTGAAGTCTTTTATCCAAATATTCATATTAAAATATATATATATATATATATAAGATTAGAATCAAATAGGGTACATGCCATTGTTAAACCAAGAAAATGAGGCAATCAAATGACCTCCTTGGGACTAGCTAAATCCTCGTATTCCCGGAATGTCCAAGCTTTATACCCCATTAACATTCTTACTTATATAAATCGATACATGGGTAAAAGAAAATAAACTCCATTTCATACATTCTAGCTATACTCACATACACCTCCTATGTATTTATAACTATCATTTATAATGCATATATAATCGTTTGTTTATAACTTTTTAAAAAAATAGATTTTAAATTTAGTAGTGATAATAGCCACACATATGTTAAATTTAAATCAACACATGCAAGTTTGACATAAAGGAAATCATTTGCTTTAATTAATTTTGTAAAGCATGTATGCATGGGTCAAATGTTAATCAATAATTTAATGTGATTGGAAAGGAAGAAATGAACAAAAGTATATAATTTATTTCAATTAAATAACTTCCTAAGTGCAATCACATTACTTAAAAGGATTTAAAAGGAACCAATGTTTGTTAATGTCAATTTTAATTTTGTATTTGATTTGGTTTAGGAAATATGAGAATATGTTTGATGGTCCTAAGCCATTCCCATGTTTATGATTCAATTTGGTTTAATTCAAAGATAATTAAGTTTATTTTATGATTTTATTAAATTATTGTATAAATTAAATCCATTAATTATCCCTTTCCTACACCACTTTAACATAATTATCCAAGTAATTATGAGCTAACATATGATATGGAACCACATGTAAATTTAATCAGCAATGCACCTAAGAAATGAAGGGGCCTAATGCAATTGGCTCACAATTATTGATTAATTAAGCTAAAGGGTTTCATTAAGTACTTTTATAGCCCTCCTACACATGTAGTTTGATTATAATTTCCATCGAAATTCTCTTAGGTTATGGAACGCCTAAGAATCTACCCAAGAATTGAATGATTGAGTTCTAGAATGATTTGGTTTTGAGTTTGATTAATTAAACTATTTAATGAAGTGATTAAGCCATTAATTAGTTGTAAATTGATTAAGTGTTATCCAAATCAAATAAACTTAGGGAAAAAGATTGGAAAAGAGGTCTCAATCCTATTCCCTATGTCCATTCACTATTTTATAATATTTAGCAAGCTTAATTAATGAATTCATCATTGTTTAACATGCTAATTAATTATTTAATTAATTGAGAGAGTGATTAATAATGAAACTCCCCTAATTAATCATGCAATAAATTTCAAAAAAATCATGGGAGGTAGAGGTCATCCCACTATTCAATCTTAGAAAATTTGGGATTAATCGCTGAAGTAATTAGAGATGATTTATCTTAATTACATTTCTAATAGAACTTAATTTGAGTCAAAATCACTATTCAAAATTAATTTATTTTAATTTTCTATTATTCTCCTCTGAATTACCATAAAAATGAGTATTAATTTGTATTTTAGAATTTTTCTACAATTAGTTATGAATTTTGAAAGTTTCATCATTAAAATTAGATTAATTAAGCCTAATTAAACTCCTAATCTTGTCGAGCCACGTGGCGGCCAATGTGACACGCTGACGCAGAGCACTTTCCATGTGGCACGACGGGATTAGTTATTTAAGTTTTCACATCCATCGGCTGAGTTAGGTGGGGCCTTTGGGTCGAAGATTGGATTAATCTTTGGATTTGCTAAGAATTATAGCGAATCTAACTTGATTTGATCATAATGATCCGTTCTAATCCTAAACGGACTGCGTATGATCCTTCCCCTTCGTGAGCAATGAGAGACGAACAACATTCATCTTTACTCATTCAATCCGAGCTCACCCAAGCTCAGATTGGGATCAAAATGATCCCACACCTTCGGAAGGAGGGGGGATGCATATACAATGGTCAAATTGCATGGGATGGCAATTCCCTTCGAAAAGGACCATCTAAAAATTCTCTATAGCTATGGTTTCAAATAATTACCTCGCAGGATGCTATCACCAACGCTTCCAACAAAGGAGGTAGCTTCGTCTAGTAGAGATGAAGCCCTGTTGAAGGAATCTAGTCTTGATTTGAAATGGTTTTCTTGGTCGACCAAGCTCTTCTTCAATGGCGATCGATCTAGATCGAAGTCCTAGCTCCAATCGTCGGGATGCTCGAGATTCAACTCATTTCTACTCGCCTTGGTCCAAGGATGGTGTTTGTAAGGTTAATTGCACTTTGGTTGAGACTTGAGTGAGTTCAGCTCGGGATTGATCTCCCCTATTCTGATTTTGAGTAAAACCGAGAAATGGGAAGTAAAGAAGCTCGGGAATGGCTGGGAAAAGCTTGGGGAAGCTTCCATTCAACACCTAAGGCTCTAAGAAATGAATTCTCTAGTTTGAGTGAGATGGGAGGGGGGGGGGTATATCTCCTTCTTGGATCGGATGGTGGATTGTTGATTTGTCATTTTGGCTCAATGGATTGGATTGGCTAATCGATTTGAGTTGGAAAACATCACACATGGGTCAATTTGGGTGGAGGAGTTGGGAGAGTGTCTGCCCATGTGATTGGTGAGTGGATTTGATGAGCCAAGTGTCGAATGGTGATTGGGGAGGTTGGTTTGGCCTCCCCTTGGGTCATGGCCGACCAAGCTCATTGGGTCATGTTCACCACCCCCCTTGGTGACTATGTGGACCAATAGATGGGTGTCAAGTGGCCTTGGGAAAGGAATGACCAAATTCCAAGTGAATTTGGTCATAGGATACCCTTTGACCTAAGGGGCAAAGTGGTCATTTGGCTATGAGTTTGATTTGGATAGATTTGAAATGATTTAAAAGTGGGTTGAGCCAAATTTCAAGTGATTTGGAGTTCATTTGATTTGATTTGGCTCAATTTGACCCATTTGGGTCAAGTTGGGTTTGACCAATTTGGTTATGTTGGGTCAAACCATGGGTTAGGTTAAGTTCAAATGATCATTTGGAGCCTATGGGTATTATTGGTTTGGTTTAATTTAGTTTAGATTTGGTTTTGGTTCATTTAGGTTCATTCGGATCAAATGGGTCAAGTTGACCAATTTGACCCATTGGACCTAATTGGGTTAGGTCATGGGTTGGTTTTTTGGTTGATCATTTGAAATGTATTGCAAGCTTTGGTTTTAATCAATACTGATTTAGTTTTATTTCAAGTTGATTTGACCTTTTAGTTAAGTTGGGTTCATGGTCAATTGGGCTAGGTTGGGTTTAATTGATCAATTGAAACTTTGGTCAAGTTCAACAATCAATTTGGAATGAATTTGACCCATTGGTTGCAATCAATCTAGCTTAGATCAAAATTTGACTCATTTTGGCTTTTTAGGTCAATTTTGGTCAACTTGGGCTATGAGGGCCAATTGGGTTTGGTCTAGCTCAAGTGAGGACATGGTCATGTTTAATAATTAATTATGAATTGGTTTAGATCAATGGTTTAAATCAATTTGGCTCAAAGTGAATTTTGGCTTGTTTAGGTCTCATTTGAGCTAAGTGTTGACTTGGTCAAAGGCTAGGTTTGACTTGGTTTGACCCAATTTGAGTGATTGATCATTCTAGGATGATTGTTGATCACAATATGAGGCTTGAGTGGCCTACGATTGGGTTGGATTAGAACTTGGTTCAAAAAAGGTCTTTAGGCCTCTTAAGTCAAGTGGGCTTAAAAGGGTGAATTAGCTTGATCATGGCTTGATTCAAGGTTGGTTGAACTCACATATGGACCTATGATGCAAATATAAATCCAATTACAAGTGGTTTGGAGTCAAAAGGGTTTTGGTTCATTTGACAATTTAAAGTCAAAAGGATGAACTTGGGATTGACATAGGTTAGTTTGATTTTGGCTTGGTAAATGTAGTTTATGTTTATATTTGGGCATGTGATTGAAGGAATGATTATTTGAAGAGAAAATCTAAGGGTTTGGATTGATTTGAGAATGATTTGGCTAAATCCAAGAAATTAGCTTAAAGGACATAAATTGAGATTGGATTTGAGTTTTAAATTTATATTGATTTAATTTTGGCCATTTGGATTTATATTTCATTTATATTTGTGAATATAAATGAGAATATAAATGATCCATGAGAGAATCATGTGAATTAGGAGTGATTTGAATGTGAATTTGGCTAAGGTAAGTAAAAAAGTTTGGAAAATGGGTTTTGATTTGGTTTGATTTATATTCATTTGATTTGGATGATTTGGATGCCAATTTTATTTATATTTGTGAATATAAATGATGGAATAAGAGATTTATAAGGAAATCACTTGGCTTGATTTGAAGGGTTCGGCTAAGCTTATGGATGTGATTCATAAGGCTTAGGAAGGTTTTGGATTTAGAATTGATTTTGGATTTGAATCATTTGGGATTGGAATTGAATTTGGAGTTGATTTTGGATTTGAGAAACTCAATTGAGTTGGATTGATTTGAGATTTGAGAAAATCAATTGAGTTGGCATTGATTTGAGATTTGATTTGGGTTTGTTTGAAGGAGTGTACATGGACTGGATTTGAGCTATAGGGTAAGTGGTTTCCTTAAGTCCCTAATGCATAGCCTAATCCTATGATAAACCCTTCTAAGTCACTAAGGTTAGGTTAAGTGTTCACCTAATCACTAGAAGTGTCTCAAGACTAAGGAACTCTTAGTGTCTAGAGGAATCCTATATCAAAGATGGAGAAGTTGAGAGCTCACTCCAAAAGTGAGGTCAACAACTTCCTAGCACAATTTTGAACCTCCTTGCAATTCCCAAAGCCATCCCAAGCTTCCCTCCTTTGGCATTCCCTCTTCCCACGAACCAAAATAGGCGAGGCTAATCCCGATCTAAGCTTGCTCATTCCTTAACCAAAATCAAATTACTCATGCACATAACTTACACGCACATCGTCGAAGGCACCCAAGTTGTTTTCCAAGCTCCCAAGCCACCGGAGGAGGGACTTCGATCACCACCAAGCTCCAAAATGATGGAACTTGATCCACCAAGTGAACCAAGGGGAATTGGCTTGCATGCTACTCAACAGGGCCTTGTCTTTACTAGATGAAGCTCCCTTTATCGATTCCACCGATCTTGAGCTCCAATGAGGTTATTCCTCAAAACCGTAGACATAGGAAAATTTCATTGGACCTTTTGGAAGGAAACTTGCATGTGAGTTGATCTTGACCATTGGATGTGTTTGATTTCCTTCCCTGATGGTGTGGGTTGATTTTGAGTTCATGGAGTGAGCTCGATCAATCTATGGCGGGAGCTATCATTCGTCACAGAAGAAGGATCACAGGTCATCCATTCCATCTAATTAGAATGGACAGCTCTGATCAAATCAAGTTAGATATATCTACTTTTCTCCCCTTATGCACAGGTTTGATCTACATCGTTTGATTCGAGATCGGATGGTGAAGATCAATACTACATTCGCCACTGACTGACTCAACGAATGGATGTGATAACTTAAATAACCAATCTTGTGGTGCCACATGGAAAACTCACCGCATCAGCACACCACATGGCGCCGATGGGATTAAGGCTTAATTAAGCTATTTAATGAGTTTTTAATGTTGAAACTTCCATAATTCATAACTAATTATAGAAAATTCCAAAAAAATACAACCTTAGGCTCATTTTAAAGGTATTCTAGAGGGAAATCTATTAAAATTATTCTTAAATAATTTTGAATAGTAATTTTGTCTTAAGTAAGTTTGATTGAAACTTAATTAGCTTAATTACTCCTTAGTAAATTAACTAATAAATTTCAAACTTTCTGAGAATGTTTAGGAGGATGACCTCTGCCTCCCATACTTTTCTTGAAATTTATTGGTTGATTAATTAGGGAAATTGATTGCTTAAGCCTTAATTACCTTCTTATCTTAATTAAGTGATAATTATGCATGTGAATAGTAATTAATCAACAAATTGGACCCTTAATCATTTTTGAATAGTGGGGAGACTTAGGGAATTGGATTGGGGCCTCCCTCCTAATCTTTTCCCTAAGTCTCCTTCTCTTTTTCAACCAAAATATTAAATAAATAAAAGAGGAAAATGGATTAATTTGTTAATGGTGTAATTAGCTTAATTAAAAGGGCAATCACTTCTAATTTCCCTTAATTGATCCTTGGATAGATCTTTAGGTGTTTTATAATTTAAAAAGTCTCAATGAAATTATGATTAGCTTACATGTGTAAGAAAATCATAAAAGTAATTAATGAAGTTATTTAAGCTTAATTAATTAATGATTGTGAGCTAATTTCATTAGGCCCCTTTCATTTCATAGGATCATTGCTATTTACTTTCAATCAATTTGCATATTTTATTAGCTCATAATCATTTAATTAATTCTCTTGCGGTAATTTAATTAATTAACTTAATTTATACCTTAACCTAATCAACTCATAAAATCAACCTAATTCCTTCTCATTAAATGAAATTAACTTACACATGGGGATTGGGATTAGGATTAGCAAACCCGCCTCTCATATTTCTAAATTAAATCAAACATCAAATTAAAAATGGCATTAAGAAATTTTGGTTTATTTTAAATAAGCTTATTTGGTATGATTGTCTTTAGGAATTAGTTGGATTGAATGAAATTATGTGCTTATGTTTCTTTATTTCTTTCCAATCATATTAAATGTTGTATGTCACTTGTACTCATGCATACATCTTTTTTAAAAAAATCAATTAAATGAAATGATTTCCTTTATGTCAAATTTGCATATCTTGATTTAAATTAAAATATGTGTGGCTATTATCATTATTAAATCAAAAATTATTTTTTAAAATGGTATATGAATAAACTATAACATGTGGAGTGATGACAATTATAAGTATTCATAAGCTTGCATGTGCTTTTAACTTAGAACATGTGATAGGGAGCTCTATTTTCTTTAATCTTCATCAATACATAAGAATAAGAATGTTAATAAGTGTATGGTTCATTTGAAAAGGTCACAACACTTGTGTAGATTCTTTCTTATGTTCATCCATGTTAGAATTTGGTCAAAACTTTAGCTCACATGCATAAGTGAATCAAAACACAACTCTTGCCTGATTTCCATTCTTGTAGTTGTTTGTACATCCATATGTATTCAAGAGTAGTGGGTATATCTAGTCTGGACATTCCGGGGATACACGGCTTTAAGTAGCTCCAAGGAGGATTTTTTTTACCTCACTCCCCTAGTTAAAAATGGCAAAGTACTTGCTTAAAACTTTTATACATTTGAGTGTGCATTTGGCTAATGAATGAAAATCCTTTCTTTTTCAACGTTATTCCATATGTATAAGTAAATCAAAAAACAAATCTTGCATGATTTCCATTCTTGTAGTTGTTTGTACATCCATACATATTTAAGAGTAGCAGGTATATCTAGTTTATACATTCCGGGGATGCACGGCTTTAAGTAGCCTCAAGAAGATTTTACCTCACTCTCCTAGCTCACAATGGCAAATTGCTTGCTTAAAACTTTTATACAATTGAATGTGTATTTGGCTAATGAATGAAAATTCCATTTTCTACAAAATTCATTTATGCATCTTTCATTTAAGTGTGCTAAAAATATATTGCAGGTATAGGTATACTTAGGATTTAATCATATGCGTGTTACATATGATGGAAAAAAAGAATGAACATGTGTCATGTGATAGTAATTCATTCCAATTAATCTTAAGATATCTTTCTTGTTGAATATGTTTATTTAAAGTAAACCTAAACTTAAGGTTAATCTAAAATATATAATAAGTCATTCATTAAAGAGAAGCAATTAATTAACAAGCTTTAGAAATGACTTAAGGTAGGGAAGAAAGAGAGTGATCCTCTCTTTTTCTTTTCTTTATAACACTTAATTGTTAGGTGTGGGTCAAATGAAACAAAAGAAGATTCTAAGTAAAATTTCTAAATCAATTAAACCACTTAAAGTGAAATCAACCTCTTATGATTAAACATTCTTTCACATTTAGAAAATATAACTCTAATGCTTAGTTAGGATATATCACACAAGCCATAACACACACATTAGAACTAAGTTACCACTTTTAGCCTTATGTTAGAGTGGTACATGGTTTGATGTATGTTTGGTTTTTTAATGTATTATTTTAGACTTGATGTTAGGGTGTATGCTTCGTAGACTAGATGTTAGGAGCTGTTAGTAGCCTAATCATGTTTTTTGTAGGAGATTATACTTAAGGGTTACTTAAAATAAATATAAATACTCTCTTTTGCAGGTTGCTTAACCTTTAAGCATAATATAAACTAAGATAGGTAGACTTGGTCACCAATGTAAGGTGATAAGTCCAAATTATACATATAACTGCTAGGGTTGTATAGTGTGTTTAGCTAAAGCTTTTTTTGCAAGTGTAGTTAGATTTTATTTTCCTATTTTTTTAATGAAATTTTGCATTATGAATTGGGATTAGTGTTATGGGGGATTAGGCTGAGTAGTGGCTAGAAGGCTTTGTCCTAGGAAGCCCTGTGATGCCTTCAGAGCAAGCACATCCAAATCAAAGAAGGTATGAAGACATGAAGTATGAAGATATGAAGACCCCCATAACATTTATTCATTTGTAATTTGTAATTATTCTTTAAAATTCTAAGTTGTATAAAGGTAGAGCTCGACTATCCATTTTTCTTTTGGGCAGTCCAAACCTACACTTTTATTCTTTTATGCTAGATATATAAATTTTTTGATTCTATATTTAAATTGCATAATAGAAATGGAATGCCTTTTTATAGTTTATTTTTGAATGATGATTTAATGTGTGGCCTGGATTTGGTTAGGCTCTTAGGAAAAAATAAATCTTTTATCCAACTATAACTCATAATTAAATTTCTAAATAATTCATAATCTCACATAAAGCCTAAGCATTAAATAAAGATAATTAAAAGATTTAACAATCCCTTAGCTAAATGTTGTATGTCTCACAACATACATATCATCTTGAATCACCCTTGCAAAATGAGGGTCTCCATCCTTACACGCATGGGAACCACTTAACCTATGAGAGCAACTCCTACTAACGGAGCTTCAACCTCTTCTTTTTTTGATTTAGACCATAACTCATTTCATCATGCATTTAGGTATACAAAATCCTATGGCCTTTGTCAAAATAAAGTGTCCAAAATCAACTAAAAATTGAAAAGATTTGAATTAGCCATTATTCATACCACTCATGCTCTAGTCTCTTAGGGAGTGGGTTTAAGAATTTTAGTTTCTTTCTACAAAATAATAACCTAGCCATCTTGCAAAATCATATGAATTTTCTACATAGTTTTAAAGCGTAGGAGGAGTTAGTTGCTGCCACTTCAAGCAATTATAGGTTTAACAGTCAGGTAGTTTTATCTCTCTTATGGAGGTAAACCATATACCCACTTTTGCTTTGATTTAGGTTGTGCTTTGGCTCTAGCTAAATCTTCCTAGATTTAGGATCCATGGTAGTTGTTTCCTTGAGCTACAACATAAATCCTCACCTCTTAGGCATTCCCATAATCTTGTATTATTGGACTATAAGTTCTAACTTTCTAATAAAATATCAATTAAAACAAATAACATTCTTCAATTTCAAATATATATAAAGCCTAATTATATGATAGATTGGAATGCTTACTAGGTCTCCTAGTATCATGAGCATTCTCTACTTATGCTCTTTGACTTCCAAAATAAGTCTATCCTTTTGAACCATCCCATTTGATTTTCTAAATATAGCCAATTTATTGATAGTCTTACCCTTGAAATCTTTGGAGAAAATAATTGCCTACTTTAATTGAGAGTATTCTTAAAGAATTCACCTTTCTTAGGATGTAATTAACTATGGGAGCTTGCCCCTATAGGGAACTTTAGAACCCAGTTTAATATAAACCCTACTTTATTCATCCATATAAAGTAGGGGAAAAATCTCTAGTATATTCGAAGACCCATCATGTCTTAGGAGTCCTTATTAGGTGATTAGGTCTATTAAAAGGTGATGATCTCTATCTTTTGAGATAGTACATTATACCTCAATATCGCATTTGATCACTTCAAGTACACTCGATTCGCCATCAAAAGTGATTTGACAACATAAAACAACATATACTTTCCAAAGTTGCAAGATCCATACCATAAATTATAGAATTCTTTCACTCTATAAATCAAAGAAGAAATTTCAGATTTGGAGATAGGTTTGTCCTCATTTGACCAAACATATCCTACACCTTTGCTGGAGGAGGGGCCATCCTCGTAAAAGGATTTTTCTTCTAAAATAGCAAGTGGTTATTCAACTGATAAATTCAGAATCCCAACATTCAAAAACTATAAACTAATATAAAATATATAATTCCTCTCATGTCTGCATCTAATTAGGACATTTATGTGACTATTTATGTCAGATCGAGTAGAGAAATTCACAATAGTAGAATGATTCACTTTAGTTGGTGTGATAAATTTTTGCATACAGAGGAAAACAAATCCTAGAAGTAAGAAGTACATCTTTTTGTAGAATGAACTACTGCGAATGAGTGAAGATTCAAGAACCTTGTTAATCAAATTCCAACGACTGTTTCTTAGTATAAACTCTTCACCATTTCTAACTATCAACTACATCAAGAGAAAACCAAAACATAATTTTCAATCAATAAAGAACACATCACGTAATGCTTTATAAGGAATGAACCATTTTTTTAAAAGAACAAAACATGGCTGATGTACTTCGTTCAGTTACGTATTGCTCTTAAAATAATAACATCAAATACTAGAAAAATATGAACAAGCGAGCTTAGGTGGTTGTAAAACACTACCCTCAACTTGAAAGAAGTTATAGTCGATGAAAACTCCACATGATTGTAACATAGAACTAGTAATACACTCGCTCAATATTTCAAGGCCTAACAATAAAACAATAAAGAAAGAATTAATTGAAATATTTAGGGGCCTTTCAGGATCAATTATATCATTATCTTTTATTTTGTTTAAAAAAGATATATTTGATGGTAATAGTTATTTTAAAAACATATAAAACATATAAATATTATTTGAGTGTCTTTAAAAATAATATTATTCTTTTTTAAAAATAAAAATAAAAGCACTTCAAAAATACATCAAACAAACATGCTTTTGAAAATAATATAAAAGCACAAAATAAAATTGATCCCAAACACACATTAGTTATGGACAATGGTTTATGTCTACCAGGTATTGCAAAATTCTGCAAAACGCACATTAGTTATGGACGCCATTCTTTCTCGAGGCTAGTGCCTTGATTTCTCCACGAGAGAAGCTCTTTGTTTTTTTTTTTGGAAAAATTTGAGGGCATAAGCCCAATGTATTCCAAAATGTATCAAGTACAGGAGAATAACAGGAAGAGAAGCTCTTTGTTGAACTGCCACTGCTTTTGTATCTTTGAAAAGGTACCAGTTTACAAAGCTAACATTGCAAATACGAAACTCAAGCTCATAAGAATGAGAAATAAATTGCATTAGGAAAAAAAACATGTGCTTGAAATCAAAATCAACGTGCCGAAAACCTCTATCAGGAAGTAGCTAGGTCGCTTAGGTTTCCCAACGATAATTCATGGGAATTCCTCAGAATAACTCAATGGTGTGCCATGATATTTCACATGGTAATCATACACAGTTATCTCTTTGACATGGTCCTCACCACCAAGCCTAAATATAAACTTACAGGTTTGATTAAAAAATTAGCTCACATAAGATGAGCGACAAAGGGAGCAATTAAATGAACGTGAAGGTTAACTAGAAAAAATAATGGCTTGGATGAACGAAATGCAGTAAGCTCAGCACTTTATTTTAATAAAGAGAATGGTATGATCATAATTTAGTAGTCTAGCATAAAAATAAAGGCAATTTATCTTTGAAATAAAAAAATCAAGAGAACAAATCATACATTTGCTTGTTTCATCGAAGCTCAATCAAACCAGAAATTTTTTGCTCCATGTTTCTTATATTACCCGTAAATTTTTCAGTATCCAATTCGCCTATATAAACATCGAGCACTAAATCGCCACTTTTATATACCAAAAAAGAAATAAATATAACCCCTTGATCAACATTAAGAAACCAAGTAAGTTTCCATTCGTTGAGATTGCATTAAAGTCCCCTAACTTACTTTTTCCAATCAATCTGAAAAGGATCCTTCACATTTTGGTTAGAAATAAGAATGTTAACCACTAGTCTTGGTCTAACAATCAAGGTAGTAGAAACATCTGCATGAACAACATACTTCTAAAATACAGCTATGAAAAATATTAAGTGAGCAACAAAATAATATCATCGATTGATGGAGTGAGAAGGAGCTTGCCAATGTTTAAGGAAAGGCCACCTTGTACAAGATGAAAACTTGAATTAAAGCCCCTACAACCAATCAAACTGCTACCCAAATCTATAAAGTTGGTCTAATTATCATGGAAGATGGACTAGCGAATAAGGAGACAACCTCTGTAGAAATGAAACAGATATTGTCATTCAAATGTTCTTGGTTAAGAAAATATCATCACTTTGTAATGCATATTGTTTTGTTATGTGCTGCCTCCGGATGATATCTAGAACTCTCAATGCTTCTAGAGTGTTTTTAGTCTCTTTACCATTTAAATCCAAGTCTGTGGATTGCATGGGAATTTTTGCAGCAAATCTAAACTCAAGTTTAATGGTTTTTGCTTGATAGGTTTGCTTGATAGATTTTTCATAATAATTATTTGAATCATAATTATTTTATTTATTTCATGCTAAATGAGCCAAACTCCTGAAATCACCCAACTTATAAAATAAAGGTCGAGCTCAAGCTCGAACTCAATTAATTAAGCAAGCTCATGTTGGAGCTGCATGTGGTTCGAGCTTGGCTCGACTTGTTTACAATGTTAATTTCATTTATTTATATATTTAATATCTAAATTTTTTTTAAAATAAATAAATTTTATATCTTTAATGTTACATCAAAAATAATATCATCATTAAGACATTAATTATTTAAAATGAAATATATTTTTTCATATATAAATAAAAATTTTTATAAATATCAAATTTTTTTTATGTTAGATATGTATATACATAAAAATGTAAGATTAGCTAATGATTCAAAATTAATTATTTCTATTTGTCAACAAATTGCTTGGCTAATCTTGTTGATAGCAGGTTCTTCTGTAAGACATCTTGGATAATCTCGTTGATACTGGGTTCATAAGCTTATGAACCTGTTATAATAGTGATAAAAATAAATCTAAAAATTTTAATTGTAAATAAAATAACATAATAAGTACTAAACTTCATCTATGTGAATGCAGAAGAGAACTGATTAAGAAGAGTTGAAATTCAATCAGAGTCTACTACCTCGTAGTGCTATCACTTTCAGAAGTTTTCCAGCTACTACATTCCCAAAATCTCCCTATAATGTGTCCTCCCAATGCTCCTTGCAATATCAGCCACCAAAGCATCCTCTTCAATACTTCTAATACAGAAAACACTGTGATTCCACCACAACTAAACTTCCTAATGTCCAATATCAAAAATATTAAAGAGATTGGTGAGTTGATCATAAGTGTTGATGTGATGAACTAAAATGATCTTGTTGTGAATGCAGTCCTGTATAAAATGATCATATGTTTCCTGCAGCATGAAAGATGGATTGTTGGCTAGTGCAATTGTTGAAATGTTGTTACAGTAAAGCGTTGTAGAGGAGGCCTGTGGTATATCTAATTCTTCCAAAAAATGTCTACGCCATAATATGTCCGCTGCCGCTATTGTCAAGCACGATATTCAGCCTCAGAGGATGACCGTGTAACTGTTGGTTGTTTCTTAGCATGGCAAACAATGTGATTTGATCAAGAAAGGCACAGTACCTGGATGTTGATTTTCGATCAGATGATCTCTAGGCCAATCAGTCTGCATATGCATGTAATTCAACGAACTTGGGGAAAGGAGGATGCCATAATGGGAGGCGTTGGGATGAGTCTGAGATAGGCTTGCCGAGGCCGAGCAGGTCGGGCTGGGGATGATGGAGGGTGTAGAGAGAGAGAGAGAGAGAGAGAGAGAGATTCCTGCCGAAAAATGTCTTCAAGGGTGATACAACTTTCATTTGGATGTCTAAGAAATAGCTAATCGCCATTCTCTCTACTTGTGACGAAGATTATGTGGCTGGTACTCATGTATTTATCATATAATTTGGTTTTGAATCTTGTTGAAAGAGGTAAGTTTGTCACAAGGGGAAGCAACTAAAATTCACATTGAGAACAGCATTAGTCAAGAATCTAGTCTATCATGATAGAAACATGCATATTAAAGTGTGCTATCATTACATCAGAGAAACTATTATAAAGAAAGAGGTGCAAATGGAGTACGTCAAATCTCAAGATTAAATTACGTGAAGATTTCATTAAGATGTGAATTATGCTTGGAGCGACAAAATTAAGTTTAAGAGGATTTAGCCCATTAATTATTTGGGTTTTAGTAGATGATTTAGAACTTGAAGAGAACGGAAGACGATACTGCTTGCTTATATGCAAAGTTTCTATTGAGATACACATGGATCAAAAACTTTTGTTGAAGGAGGGCTGTTCATTCGAATGAAAAACTGAAGACTTATTCTAAAGGTTAGTCTTTGAAAATTTGTAAATCTTTATTAAATTTGTATTAAGAAATTTTAAGAGATTTCTATATGGTATTCTTTTGGGAATCTTACAACTATGAGGGGTTTTACCGGCTGGGCCAGTGGTCGGGGTAAATTGTACAAGAGCGCATTCATTTGTCAGCAGTTCTGTCGGATTTTAGCTTAATTTCATTTTCAGTTTACAGTTTAACTTTGGATTTCAATCCTTTTCTTTATATATATATATATATATATATATATATATATATATATATATTCATTTTAAACATTTGATCTTTGTAGTTATTATGCTGTCTTTGCGATCACGTTTTTTAAGGTCATTTACATAAAAATGTTTGTTGCTCAGCTTCGCTTCCATATGTTTTATATACATGTAGAAAAAACTATAATATTATTATAATTATAATAAAATATAAATATTATAATATATAAAATATAAATTTATTAAATATAAATAAATTAATAAATTTATAATTTAAAATAACAGTCATAAAATGCTATAAATCATAAATGGTGATTTAATATTTTGCTCTTATATTTTACTTATAAATATATGAGAATATAAATTTGAATGATATGAGAAAATTCTAAATACCCTCTTTTTCTTAATTTAATTCCCATCTTTCATTGTATTCATTTTTTTTTATGAGATATATGAGAGTTAGTTTTGATCAATTATAATATATACACAAGAGAATTATTTCTCAGTAAAAAGAGTCACAAGACTTGATCTACTGTAAGTATAATATCATCGATACGCCTCCCTCCTAAGCTATTTCAATCTTATTAATTTTATTTTTATTTACTTAATTATGTTAAATTTATTTCTTTATTTCATATTACAAATTAATTTTTATAGCATTAATAATCTTAAAGTAGATCAATAATATTTTATTTCTTTGTTTTAATCTTTTTTATTAAAATTAAAAAATATCTACACAAATATTCATCATGACAACATTAAGTCAAAAAATTTATAGGAACACATTTAAAAGTTAACAAAAAAATTATATATTGGTTAACATGTTTGAGAATATTTTTTTATAACATATAATTCTCCTTCATCCATGTCTAATTCAAAAAGAGAAAATAATTTTTCTTCCAATGAAGGGTGAAGTAAAGAAAAAACTCCACAAAAAATTGATTTTCTTTATCTTGTACATTCTTAGTGTAATTTCTAATCATCTTTATGATATATTTTGTACGTTAACATCTTCTTTTGAGTTTTAAAAAGCACTTGAATCAAAATATAAAAATGAAGATATAGGACTAAGAAAATATTTTTTTTTTGAATCATTCAATGAAATATCAAATGAGTGATTATCGCATCATATTAGTTTAAGTAAATGAAATTCAAGATATCATTTTTCTTTATAAGAATATAGCATAAGAATGATGGAAGTATTTATAGTTGCATTGATAATAGAAAAATTATCATTATCGTGAAGTCAATTAGTACAGACATTTAGGCATAATATTAATAAAATATTTCTTATCGATCTTATTATTGCATTTAGAATAAAATAAAAATAAATAAATAAAGATAAAACTCTCACTAAACTTGAATTTCAAACACTTGTAATCTAATCAAAAAGAGTAATTAAAATTTTAATTCCTTTAATAAAAAGTTTAAGAAATAAATTTCACACAATTATTGCAAATAAAAATAAAATATATATAATGAGATTCAATATTGAGTATGCAGAGAGAACCAACTATTCCACAAAGAATTGTTATTATTGAAAAGTTAATACATCTAAAGAAAATAATAAGATCTTTGAACAAAATCGATCTTAATCACAAGTTAACATGATCACCTCTAATATCAATGATTCTCTTTCTTTGAAGTATGTTAGACTAACAATTGAAACTAATTTTTCATATTATTCTATCAATTTGGTATTATAATTGTTTTTTATTGAATAAGATTATTACAACTAAAAGTGGATCATTTATTCGAACTTGACATTTATGTAATGGTTTATTTAACTTATTATTTTCTAGTAATAAAGTTTCTTGCTTAAATCCTTATATTTTATTAATTATTCTTTTGATATTTGGTATGCAAGATTATAACATGTAAATTATAAAATAATTAGAACAATAATATAAACAGATTCAATATCTAAAAATGATATAAGAAAAAAAATATAAAGTGTGAAATTCGCTCTCAAGCAAAATAAATTAAAAAAATCATTTAAATATATTTTTATAAGCCAAATAATTTATTAGATATTATTCATAATAATGTTTGAGATTCGAATGATGATTTAACTAGAGAAGATAAAAGATATTTTATTATTTTTATCGATAATATTTCAAAATTTTATTTTGTTTATTTAATTAAATTTTAAGGCCATGTTTTTGTTATTTTTAAAATTTTAAATTACAAATAGAAAAGAAATTAAACAAGAAAATTAAGATTTTAAGATTAGATAAAGGTTGAGAATATATTTCACTTTTATTTAATAACTTATTTGAAGAAAATATAACTATACATCTAGTTATTCATTCATATGCACTTTAATCTAATGGAGTAGCAAAATAAAAAATAAAATATTAATTGATATGATAATATTAATCTCCTTAAATTTATTGAATAATTTATGAGGAAAAGTATTATATACAAGTTGTTTTATTTTAAATCAAATTTCTTATGATTATTCTAATAAAATACTTTATGAATTTTGAAAAAAATTGTAAACCCAGTTTTAGGTATTTAAAAGTTTGGGATTATTTAGCTAAAATATTTATTACATAATGTAAAAATGAGAAAATTATGATCTAAAATTATAAATATTGTATTCATTGAATATTCTCTTAATAACTCTATTTATCAAATTTTTATTATTAATTTTAATATTAGTGATATTTATTTTTAATAATATGATTATATAATATAGAGATGCTATATTTTGTGAAGATATATATTATATGAAATATAAGATTATAAAATCTATTGATCAAAATGAATCTTCAATAGAAAATTTTATTATATATTATAATTATACTATTTTGACCAATAAAATAAAAAAAATATTAGAAAAAGCAAAATAATTAAAAAAGAGATAATTTTAGGTGACAAATTTATTCTCTTTTAACTAAAATATTTATCTTTAAAAATGATTCTACCATTATTGATGAAGCTAAAAATTATATAGATACACCTTTTAAAAAAATGTTCATAATGAAATAAATTTCAACTTAACAAAGAAAACTTGAATATTTTATTATTTATCTCTGGTTATTAAATTATTAGATGTAAATGAATATTAAAAAGAAATTAAAATTAGATGAATCTAAAAAAATTTATAAAGCAAGATTAGTGGCCAAAGGATATACAAAAAGTGATGTTGACTAATTTTATATTTATTTTTCTATTACATGAATTTCTACAATTAATTGGTTTTTAGCATTATCCTAAGTATATAAATTAGTTATGCATCAAATAGGTGTAAAAACTACATTTTTAAATAGTAATTTAGAGGACAAAATTATATAGATCACTTGAAGGTTTTATACTAAAAGGTTGAGAAAATAAAGTTTGCAAATTAATAAAATCTTCATATAAATTAAAGCAAGTTCCTAAATAATATCATGAAAAGTTTGAAGAAGTAGTATTGTCATATGATTTTTTTTATTAATGAATTTAATAAATGTGTTTATATCAAAGTTGTCGATAATGATTATTTTATTTTATGTCTTTATGTTGATAACATTTTAATTTTTGGTACAAATCTAAACATAAATAATATTAAAAATTTTGTCAACTCAAATTGATATAAAAGATTTAAGTGAAGCTAATGTAATTCTAGGTATAAAGATTTGTAGAAATGCAAATAACATCTATATTACTTAATCACATTATATTAAAAATTTTCTTAAGAAATTTAATTATCAATATGTGAGTCCCATAGGCACATCATATAACTCTAATTTACATCTTACGAATAATTTACATGATAGTGTATCACAATTAAAATATTCTCAAGTATTTAATTTTCTTATATATCTAACAAAATATTCACAACCTAACATTGCTTATGTTGTAGGAAAATTAAGCGAATATACTAGTAACTCAAGTGAAACTCATTTAAAATCATTAAAAAGAAATTTTTAATATTTAAAATTCATAATAAACTATTGCGTCATTATAGTGATTTTTCTATAGTACTAGAAGAATATTATGATCTAGTTGGATTAATGACACTAGTGAAATACAAGTCACTAGTGGTTATGTCTTACTATTTATGGTGTTCACTTTTGAGTGAGGTTGAGAGTGAGGTTGACAATCATCTCCATAGACCTAGAATTCGATCCAAGCACTAAGGCTATCTCCGGACTTTGACACTTCTAGTGGCTAGGTGAATACTAATTCTAAGCCTAGAATACTTATAGGGCTCAACCCCATGGTTAGACCCTGACTTAGTTTAGATAGGAATCACCTACCCTAAACTCAAACCAACTAATATACCCAAGCTAATCCTTCAAACCAAAATTAGTAGATTACTGTAGACCTCATTTTTAGAATGAGCTCTCAACACCTCCATCTTAGACATAAGATTCCTCTTAGAATTTAAGAGTTCCTTAGTCTTAAGACATATCTAGTGATTAGGTGGACACTCTAACCTAGCCCTAAAATACTTAGAAGGTTTAGCCATAGGAATAGGTCATGCCTGTGGTGTTAGGAAACTTTCCTACCCTTAGCTTGAGCCACTCTTCACTTTCCTTCCTTCAAGTCAAACTCCAAATCAAATCTCATTTGATTTTCTCCAAATCTAAATCAATTCCTTGATTGAAATCCATGACTTAAATCTTTGATTGAAGCCAATGATCAAAATCCATCAAAAACTCCTAAGTCCTTAATCCTTCCCTTAAAGGCTAAACCAAAATCTTGATTCAAAGCAATTCAAATCTTTGAGATTTTCTCATACCTCATTTATATATTCATTTATAAGCACATATATAAATGAAAATATAAATTCTAACCCATCAAATCAAATTCAAAATTTCATGAAAATTTTCCTAAGTCCCCTTAATTTTCCATTAAAGGACTTAGCCAAAATCAAACTAAATCATGATCAAACCTATTCAAATTGGGATTTTCAAAACTTACTATTCTCATTTATATTCTCATATAAATGAATATAAATATAAATCAATCAAATCAAAAGCAAAAATTAAATTTCAAATTTAAAATCCTTGAAATTCCCTTAAATCCCTTAATTTCTCATTAATGGATTTAACCTAAACTTTGATCAAGACTATTCAAACTCATGGGATTTTCTCAAAACTTATTTGTATTCTCATTTATATTCTCATATATAAATGAAATAAATCAATCAAATCAAAAAATTAAATTTTAAATTAAAATTTCCTTAAATCCTTTAAATCCCCTTTTAATGGATTTATCCTAAATCATGATTAAACCACCTCAAATCCTTGACATTTTATCATGATACATTTATATTCTCATTTATATTCACACATATAAATGAAATATAAATTCAAACAATCAAAATCAATTTCAAAAATCAAACTCAAATCAACTCAAAATCAAATCTAAGCCTTTCAAGCCAAAATCTTGAACTTAGCCAAATCAATTCTAAATCAAGACAAACTCTTTATTTTCTCTCATGGTTCAATCAACCCTACAATCATGAGCTCATATATAAATCCAAACTTCAATCACTCAATCAAAACCCAAATCAAAAAATCAAACCCAAAACCCCTTCATATTCTTCCTTTCAATATGAAATTTTCAAATGGATCAAAACCCATTGGACTTAAAACCACATGTAAATGATTTATATTTCAATCATAAGTCCCTATACAAGATCAATCAACTTCAAATCAAGCTTTGACCAAGTCATTTGAATTTTGACTCACTTGAAGTGAAAAAGTACCTTATGAGCCAATCATTTCCTAACCAAAATTGAAATTAATTGACCAAGTCCATTTCCAAGTCAAACATAGCTAAAATTCACCATAGCCAAATTGATTGAAACCATTAATAAGTTCACTCATGACTTTTGAAATTGACCAAAAGCCAACATTTGAGTTTCCAATTGGCCCATTATTTGACCTAAAAGACAAATGTGTCAAAACTTGATCTAAGCCAAATTGATTGGAAACAAAGATATCCTCCATATGACTACCAAACCTAAACCTTGACCTAAATAGGTCAAATGGGTCAAATAGGACAACTTGACCCATTTAACCTAAATGAGTCATATGAGCCAAAACTAAATATATACCAAATTCAACCAAACCAAAGGCACCAAAATACTTCAAATGGTCATTTGAACTTGACCCAACCCTTGGTTTGACCCAAGTTGACCCATTTTAACCTAAATGGGTCAACATGAGTCAAACCCTATCAAATGGATTCCAAATCTATTGAAACTTTGCCAAACCTATTTTATCAATACCAAACATACCCAAATTGAAAAAATAATAAAATGACCATTTCACCCCTAGGCCATAGAACAAATTTTGGCCTAACCCGTGGGTATTTTGGTCATACCCTCATCAAAATCACTTGAGGCTTTCCTAAAAGCTCAAAGGGACTTAGTGATGTGTGGTGCACCCAACCCAATGGGTTTGGGTCAGCCCATTTGACCTATAGACCAAACCCGACCACCTATGGAAAAATTCAATTTTCAAACTCCCCCCTAAGCTCAATTTGATGCACATGGGAGTTAGCATTCCACTCCTCTAGCCAAACCGACCATGTGCATTGATCTAATAGCCTAAACAACCCACTCCATAGGGTCAATTAGATCAAAATGGCAAGCTCATTGATGGCCGTCTAATTTCCATGTGGGAGATATACTCCCCCTAATTCACTGAAATCTCACTTCACTCACACTTGATTAGAACCTAGGAACTCTTAGCAACCATCACAGAGCTTTCCCAAGGTCCGTAGAGAGATTTTGAATCTTGCATTCTTTGGTTTTGCACAGTGCAAAACAGGGGAGTTCGATCCAATAGTGAATTTTCTCTACACTTAATGTCCTTCCAATTCCTCTTGTACACTTGATCTAAGGACCAAGTCGAGCCTGCCCAAGCTTTCTCTGAAGTTCTAGAGGTAAGGGAGAGCTCAATTCAATCAAAGCCGCAAAGGGATTGAAGAGGAGTTGGTCCACCCATTCATCCACTCAATCTCATGGCCTAGGAACTTCAGGGCTGCCTCCACAAACAAAGCTACCTCATCTCGAGTCGTGATCACCTCCAAGGTGATTTTTTGACCACTTAGATTAAGAGGTGTTGGTCCTTTGTGAAAGGAATTTTTATTTCATGTGAAATCCACCGTTGGATTGGCTGCTCTACTCCTCTAGATGGTGTGGGTTGAGTCTTGAATCATTCTAAGCTAGATCGGGCTCGGATCTCCCCTTGGATCATGGATGATTCACATTGATCCTCAGGGAAGAACTTGGCTCATCTCAGCCATCCATTCGCATTTTAGAAGGATGGCTGAGATTATTAGGCACATTTTATAAATCTCTTATTTGATTTAAGCTGCGGGTTAATCCTAAGCAATCCGATCTTTGATCAGACGGCCGAGGATATAAGCGCCGCATCATCACAGATGGACATTTAAGGGATGGCTCCGATGTGTGTAAAGCGTGACCACCAGCATCATCATGTGAGCGGTATTAAGGTGGATTAGTTAGGGATTTTAATTAATTCCTAATTAATTCATATAACTTCAAAAATTCATAACTCTTTCAAGAAAAATCAGAAAAATAAAAAAATGCTATGGATAGATAATTTCATCTAGAATATTTTAAAAATGTTTTCAATGAATTTTGAATTCCCCTTTTCTCTAATTTAGTTTCTTTGAATAAATTAGTTAATTATTCTAATTAAGTCACCAATTGATCTCAAATTTTTAGGGTTCATTTTAGGGGATGACCTCTGCCTCCCCTAATTTTTTTGGGATTTATTAATGCCTTAATTGGGAAAATTGCTAGCTCATTTCCTAATTACCCATTCCATGTAATTAAGAGTAATTAAGGTATGCTTAGTGGATTTACCCTATGATTAAGTTTGATTAAGATCAGATTTAGGGAGTAGGGGTTTTATGGAATAATTTTGGGGCATTTACCCTAAGTTATTTCCTAAATCCCCTTTTATTTCCTTAATCCCTTCTTAATTAAGGGTTAATTAATTAATTATCCCTTTAAACAATTTTCAAAAATTCTAAAAGTTCCAGAACTTAATTTTACCTTGGGTTGATGCTTAGGTGTTTAATAGCCTATGTCTAATTAAGGAAATTAAAACCCCTTTCATAAGTATGAAAGGGTGTTTTAAAGGTACTTAAGCTAAACCCCTTAGCTTAATTAACTTTTAATTGTGAGCCAAATTGTATTAGGCCTTTTCATTACTAGGTGCATTACAAATTTAAATATCTTATGAGTTTTATGTCATCTCATTGGCTCATAATTACTTAGTTACTTTTTCTAAGGTGGTGTAGGTAAGGGTTAATTAAGCCACTCAATTCATACCTTAACCTAATTAACACTTAAAATAGATTTAATTATCTAAAATTTAAACAAAAATATAAAACACATGTGGGAATGGGTTAGGAATAGCAAAGTCATCTCACCTTTTCAAAATTAAATTAAACTTCAAACTAAACAAAAATTATTTTAAAACTCACTTTGATTTATTCTAAATTTTCTTATTTTTTAAGAATGTCTTTAGGATTTAAGTAAAGTTATTTTGTTTACATGCTTTCATTACTTTATATCTTTCCCAACATGTTAAGTTGTATTTCATGTGATTCATGCATTCATAATTTCATGTTTCAAAATTTTAAAAATGAAAATTGTTTACTTTATGTCAAATGTGCATGTGTTGGCTAAAGTAAAATATGAGTGGCTATTATCACTACTAAATCTAAAATATTTTCAAAACTTATAAATGAAATATCAAATCTGAAAGTATTCTATTCCTATCTTAATTATGAGCTTTCATGTGATAGATTATAAAGTAATGTTTAGTGTAGCCTTTCCTTCCTTTCTTATGTTAGCATAGTTTTGAATAGGAGTTGGTAAGATGTAGGGTTCATTTTAAAAGAACCTAACACTTACTTAATTCTATATCTTATTTATCCCTATGCCATCATCTAAGAAGGATTTCCTACACTTGCGTGAATAAATTGCATAAACAAAAATGAAACTATTAAACAACTTTTGCATCTTTCTTCTCCATTTCATTTTTTTTATATGCATGTTTGTACTTAAGGAAAGTGGTATATTAGTCTCGGACAACCACGAGGTTTTAAGGCTTTAGTAGCCTAAGTAGGTTTTATACCTTACACCTCTGGTTAACAATGGTGTACTCACTTATGCCTTTCTTACTTTCATGTATGTATGTGAAATTTTGGATAAGGAAAACCTTTTCTACTAAAAAAAAAAATCATGCATATTCAACTTCTAAATTTTCTTAAATGGGTTACTTAGCATGCATCATAAAGTGTGTTAACTATTCTCATTTGCATGTATAGATATGCTTAGGGTCCATCCATATTCATGTTATATATATTGGGAAAGAAATGAAGTAATGTGTGTTATGTAAATTTTGATTCATTTTATTTAATCTTAAAATGTCTTTCTTTTTGAATAGGTTTGTTTAGAGTTTGTCTAAACTTAGGATTGATTAAAAGATGCAATCAAAACATTCACCTAAATGAAATTAAAATGTGAACTTACCTTAGAAATTACTTAAGGTTAGGGAAGGAAGAGAAGTTCTTTTCTCTTTTCTCTCTCTTCATAAGTAATTAATTGTAAGGTTTCACAAAAAAACATGAAATAAAACTAACCCAAAACACTTAAGCAATTTAAATGAAACCCTGCTCTAAGTTGAACATGTTCTTCACACTTAAAAAATTTTAACCCAAAGTCCTAATTAAGAATACCACACAAACCTTCAAGCGCACTTAGCCTTTAGGTTAGATCACTTTGTTGATGTTTGTTTGTGATGAATATTTTTTTGAATGTTAGGTGTATGCTCGTAGAATGAATGGTAGGACGTGCTTAGTCTAACTATTCTTTTATGTAGGAGATTGTGCTTAAGGGGCGCTATCATAAATAAAAATATAAATGCTTCTTGCTTGCAGGTGCTTATACCTCTAAGCATAATCCATAGGCTAGGTGGACTTAGTCACCCATGTGTGGGGTGATAAGTCCAATATACATGCTTTGGATTTGGGTGGTGTGATTTAACTAACCTTTATTTTGCAGGTGTTAGTTAGATTTCCCTTTTTCTTTTCATGTAAAAATTTGTATATTTAGGATTTTGGAATGATTATTATGGGGATTAGGATGAGCATTTATTATAAGATCTTATCTTATGCACCATGTGAGGCCTTGGAGCATCTACCACCCAACCATCCAAAAAGAAGAACCAAAAGAAGAACCAAAGAAGAAAGAAGAATAGAAGAGAGAGGAAAAGAGAAGAAAGAAGAAAGAAAGCTTGAAGACCCCCATAACAATGAATTCCTTTGCTTAATTGTAATTTAATTTATTTGTAATCTGAGTTGTATAATGGTAGAGCTCGGCTACCCATATTTGATATTTTTTGGGTTTGTGCGGTGGTGCCCGACCACAAATGGCCATTTATTCTTTTTGCGATTAGCTTTATGAATTGTTTGATGATTTGTTAAGCTTTTGCATTAAGTGGCATGCCTTTTCCTAGTTTCTTCCTTGCTTTATGTATGGCTTAGATAAAGATTAGGCTCTTTAGGAAAAAATAAATCTTTTACCCAATTTAATAACTCATAACCTCACCTAAATCTTAGGTTTAAAATCAAGATAAAAGAATTCCCCTTAGCTGGTTGAGCATTTCTTTATAATATCATGCACAAATGCATCTTATTTCACTCTTGATTGGAGACCTTCCACCTTTTCCAGAGAACATGGCTTGACCTATGAGAGCCATGGTGGAAACTCATCTCCTACCTTCTCGATAATTTTGGCCAATAATCTGATTTTCATGCATAGTCATAAAAATCCTATTTGTCTCAGTCAAAATAAGTGTCCAAAGTGAAAAATAAAATGAAATTTGAAATGCATTAGATTTAGGTCATTTGAAGCATGGCCCTTTACATGATCTAGTCTCTTTAAGGAGTGAGTTTAGGAACTTAGTCTCTTTCTAAATAAAAATAGCATACCTATCTTGCATTAAGCATAAGACTTTCTTACATGAATTTAAAATCAAAGGAGGAGTTAGTTGACGGCCACCCCCAGGCAGTTGTAAGTTCAAGCTGTCGAGTGGTTTGTCTTCTCTTGTGGAGGCAAACCAATTACCCAATTTTTTTCTTAGATTTAGATTGTGCTTCCGGCCCTCGCCGAAGCTCTCTAGATTTAGGTTCTGAGATTGCTTCTCCCCTTTGTGGGCCATAAGCATAATTCCTCCCCTCTTAAGCATTTCTTTAATCTTATGTTAAGGAATTTTAAGTCCTAAATTTCTAATAAAATGCAACTCAAACAAATTAAATCAATTTCTAAAATGTAAAGCCTAATTTTAGGATAGTTTGAGATGCTCGCTAGGTTTCCTAGCATCTTGGGCATTTCCTACTCATTCCCATTTGGCTTAGATAATAAATCTCTCTTTGATCAATCTCATTTGATCTTCAAAAATAAACCAATCGATTGATAGTCCTTTCCTATTGAAATTTTTAGAGACAATGATAACTTACCTTAATTGAGAGTTTTTCTAAGGAATCCCCATTCCTTAGGATGTAATTAACTATGGGGCTTCTCTGGGAACTTACGAACTCGGTTTAAATAAAAAAACTTTACTTTTCCATGTGAAGTAGGGAAGAATCTGGTACATATCTGCACCCATCTTCCTTAGGAGTCCTTATTAAGGTGATTAGGTCCATTAAAGGGTAGTGACTTTATATTATGAGATAGTACACTATTTCCTTGATGACATACTCGATCACCTGAATAAGTACATATGCGGATCTGCATGGCATCTTATTGAGATGAATTTCTACATATATATAATTTTGCTTCACCTTTCACCACAGATTTGAAGGTGACTCTATATCCGTGTGGGAATTTCTACTCTGCAATTACAAATCAAACTTGAACTAAGACCAAATGATTTTAAATCTAACTTAACTCATTAGGGTTTAATTTGGACAGTTGGCTGGTTGACTTAATTTGAATTTTTTAGGACTAAAAGGGTCAAAACTCAAAATTGACATAATCCATTTAAAATTAAATCTACCCAATCTTATTTGAAACTTAAGTGAACTTGATTAAAGCTTGATTGTAACCCAAATTGAACCAAATTAAATCAATTTGTCCCTTGACCCAAGTTGACATGATTAAATCCTATAGGACTAAAATCCAATCAAATTTGATCTAAGCATAATTGAATCAATATAAGCCTCTTGATCATTTTAATCACTTAATTAAACATTATAATTAATTCTAAAAATTTTATTTTAACTAATTAATCCGCTTAACTTAACTTGACCTAATTGAGCATAAAGCCTAAAATGGACTAAAACCCAATTCAATCCAAGTTAGATTTAATCAAAGTCATCAATCACCTTTAATTTAATTATTTATCATATTCCAACCCCAAATAGATTCCAAATGCCCCAATTGAGCCAATTAATTCATTTGACTCAATTTAGCCTAAAAGTTCAAATTAAGTCAAATCTTCAAATTAGATCAAATGAATCCATCCAATCACTTCCAAAATAATTATCGAATCACGCAATTGTAAATAATTGAGTATGCTTTACATTTGACCTAAGTTGACTCAAATTGACCCAATTTGACCCAATTTGACCCAATTTTCCTAAATTAAGCTAAAACTTGATCAAAGATAAATTGTATTGAACTGATGCCTACAATCATTCTTAAATTGATTATTAATCACCTTCCAATCATTAATTGAATCTAATTTGATCAACCACTAATTAACCCATTCAGCCCAATTTGATTTTATAGGTCAAATTGAACTAAAATTCAATTTTAACTAAATTATTTCAAATCAAAGCCTTCAATCACTCTCAAATGATCAGTTAAATATGACCTAACCTATATATGTACAATTGAACCAAACCAATTAAAGTAAGTCTAAACTCAACCTAACTTGGCATGACTCATCCTTAGGTCCCCTTGACCAGTCAAGTGTACCCAACCTAAGGTGATCCTAGTTCAACCCAAACCAAGTGAACCAACCATCCATATGAAATAAAAATCCAAAATAGGAAGCTCCAACCTATCCTTTTAACTTGGACAACCACCTTAGCGTGCCTTGAACTTACTCATGCTGACTAGATGTGACTTAAAATTACTAGGCTCTCAAAAAGAGGTCACCCTCACCTTGGTCAAGATGGGTTATCCACTTCATGTCAAGCTAGGAAATACCTCCAATCACATGGGGACATTTACCTCATCAATCTCATGTTATTTCTCGACCATCAGCTACCATGACCTAAACTAACCTCTTCTTCCATTCAAATTCCAACTTTGGTCCTCAAAGTTCCTAGAGCTCCTTGAGCACCCCATCACCTACAAAACTAATCTCTCCCTCAGGCCAAAATCCCTTCACACTCAACCTTAACAAAACTTCAATAAACTCAAATTAACTCATCTGACACCATACCTTAGCTTTAGTGAGTTAAAATAAATTAAGAACCACTCGATTCAAACACCGAAAGATGTCCCTAGACTAACTATGACAAGGTTTACGATGGCGTTTAGTTCATAGAGCAATGGTGGGGAGCTAACTCACGACTTCATCAATAGGGCTTCTTCTTTACTAAACAAAGTTACCACAGTAATTGAGCTACTGATATTTAGCTCCGGTAAGGTATATTTTTTCAAACCATAAGAGATAATAAGGATCTTGGTCTTTTGTGAAGTAATTATGTGTTTAGTGTTAATTGAATGGTAGAATTCCCTTTAGATTTGTCCATTAATCATTTTGAAATCATTTCTACCGATTAAACGAGCTCAAATCAAGTGACAAAAAATTAATGGTGTTCATCACTCACCAAAGTTTGATGATGGATTATCCATCATCCATTCCATGTGATTAGAATCAACGATCATGATTAATCACATTAGATTTTTCAATTTAATCTCATTTAATCTACTATAAAAAACTTAATTATCGATCCAAGATCAAACAATTGCATCCATTGCCACTATGTCAGCGTGCCACACAGAATATTTTAAGTTGTGAGTCATGCAACACCACGTGAAAAGTGTTGTTGCATTATCGCTTGTTCACATCAAAAAATAAATAAATAAAATAAAATAAAATAATGTTTTAGCTTAAGCATCGCGATGCAACATTCTTGGTGTCGAGGCGATAGATATTCCCTCTAAAATGGATGGTCCTCATACTTAATAATACCTTGAAATGAGTTCTTCGAAGATTTCTAGTCTATTTTCTCTTCTACAAAAGAGATTTTGCAAGATCTTCACTATAGAACTTAAATCTGGTGATGAAATGAACGATACAACTCCGTTGATCTCAGATCCGGAGTAAAGAAAATGTACCTATGCCCATAGAATTGCAAAATTCAAAAGAAATTTTTTATCGTTGAACTTACTTTTGGTGTAGAAAAGAGATAAACTTCCTTTCGTTGATCTTTGATCTAAAACAAGAAAGATTACACAAAAAGGTGAAAATATAGCATTGTTAAGATGTTGTTCCGTCAAAATTTTCATAAAATTGTTAGATTTTTCAAAAAATTTGATTTGATACATCAATCCTTGTCCCACAATGCCACATTGCCAAGATCTTGGTAACAAGTCTTGGTGCTCTATCCCTTAACGCCAAGGTACCGAGGCACTATATGCCCTCTTTCTTGAATTTAATGCAACATCGTAATGCCATTCTTGTAGATCCAAGGCACTACATGTGAAAAATCTATTCCATCATCGAACTCAATTCCAGTGTGAAACAAAACCCCTCCCTCTGTTGATCTTAGATTCTGAATAAGGGAAAAAAGTGCATCGCACTTAATGTAAAAATCTAGCATTACTAAGAAGTTATGCTACCAAAATTTCTAATTTTAGGCACTAAATGAGCAGCTCCTTGGAGTTGTGATTGAAGCACCGAGGCACCATGGTCTCGAATCCTATTGATATTGAACTATAGTACTTCAGTGCTATCTCATTAGCACCTTGGTGTTGTCTTGTAAGCACTGCGGTGTTGAAATAAGTTAATATTGTCGCTGAAATTTCTAATTTTAGGCACTAAGTGAGCAGTTCCTCAGCACTGTGACTAGAACATTGAGTTGCATGTTCTCATATTCTATTAATGATGAAAATCCAACATCAACATTGTCTCATTAGCATCTCAACATTGTTTTTCAAACACCGTAACCTTCAATTAACATAGTGTTTTCATTAAAATATATGAGACATCTAACTTAGAAATATACATCTAAGTATTATTCATAATAGTGTGATGCTGAGGGTTGAAGCACTGCCTCTTGGGTAGAATAAATAAAAAAAAGGCTAGCTATAGAGCACCATGGCGCTGCATATCGAGCATCGAGATGGCTTTAAAGTCTTAGGTTGAAAGCCAAAATAGGAGTGCCTAAGTGCTAAAACTCTATTATCTAGATGCTACCTCAATGATCTTAATTTTAGAAATGAGATTTTTATTTATTTATAATCTTAGAGCTTCCGAAATGATAAATGGGGGAGGGGGGGGACTAGCTGTCATAATCATCTTCCTCTTCTCCTACTCCAACGAAGTGACTATATGAGGAGGTTATAATGGAGCCTCAGAAAAAGAAACTTGACTTGGATCCCCAAGCCCATAGTTTTCAAATATACAGACTACTATCATTTTAAATTGAGTCATAGGAGAACTGCTTTTGTTGTTGTTCCATGCAGTAATCAAATTTCTTTTCTAAAGTTTGTTGCCTATGACTGCTCTCACCCACTCTTTTTCTTAAGTTCAAGACTTGCTCGCTTAAGGATTTAGGGGTTTGAGGTTGAGGTCGTGTGGCACAATAATTTTCTTCCACTTCAAAGCTCAAACCAAAACCCCTATTGAGCATCTTTGTTAGAAGAGTCTTCTGAATGAGTACTTCCTCATCAGGCTCCCCTAATGCATCAGCTGTAGCAAACAAAGTATAAATAAGAGATGGATGATCATAACCGACCCTTAAGCATATAACAAATAGAATTATATATTTCCTTTCTTATATTAATAGTAAAGCCTTTTTGAATTTTGAAATTCAAAATAGCTTGATCCCTGGTTACTTCACTGATGTTGCCAGTATGCATCAGCTTGGCAGAAATATAATAATGCCAAGCCTTTGAATCAGTAGTGAGACCAATGGAAAGAAAGTTAATGATCCTTTCCTCCTTCCGCTTCCTCAATGTTGGCATTATGGCCAATGAGAAAATCAAGAATCTTGTCTAAATCAGAATGATCATCTAAATGGAAAAAATATTAATCGTATGCAACATTTAACAACTCATAATATTTGTTAATGACTATTGGCCTCACTTTTGGAGTGAGGATTCAATCTCCTTTTCTTAGATTTAGAAGTCTTCTAGACACTAAGACTTTCTTAATCATAAGGCACTTCTAGCAATTAGGTGGACACTTAACGTAAGCCCGAGACTTAAAAGGGTTAATCATAGGATTAGGCTATGCCTTAGGGGTTAGGATGACTTATCTACCCTATAGCTTAAATCCAATCTATATTCACCTTCTTAAGCCAAAATCAAACCTCAAATTCAATTCATATCAATATTAATACCAAATATATATCCAAATCAAATGATTAAAATGCATAATCAAATCCAAACTCAAAATCCTTCCTAAGCCCAACGATTTTATTCTATGGACTTAGCCTTAACCAAATCCAAATCAATCCAAATTCAAATGATTATCTCAAAGAACAATTCAACCCTTCAATCAATTTATTAAATTCAAATCCAAACTCAATTTCAAATCATGATCCAAACTAATTTAAATCAAATCAATCTTAGCCTAAGACATATGATTCAATTTCATGGACTTAGCCAAATCTTCTTTAATCCAAGCCAAATTCAATTGATTTTCTCATGATTTAATTATTCCTTCAATTATCTTACTAAATATAAATCAAATCTACAATCATCAAGCCAAACCAAAATCAATCCAAATGAACATAACCTAACCCAATGGAGTTGAAATATTCAAATGAACCAAAACTAATTTGAACCTAAATTAATTGCAGCCAAAGCTATATATCAATCTCAAATCCATATATAAACTCAACTAAATCCAAATCAATCCAAAATCAAGCCAATTAACCCACTTAGGCTCACTTGACTTAAAGAACTCATTTGAGCCAAACTTCAATCCTATTCAAATTGGATTGAACCAAACCAACCTAAACCTCATATCATGATTGCTGATCACCCTAGGTTGGTCAATTGTCATAAATTGGTCAAACAAGTCAACTTGGTCATTTGACCAAGTCAACCTCTTAACTCATATGAGCCCAAATTAGCCAAATTGAAACATAAGCCAAATCAATTGAAACCAATAATTCATACTAACATAAACTTAACTTTTGAATAATACTTGACCTTCAATTGAGCCAAATCAAACCCAATTAGCCCTCTTGACCCAAGTTGACCCAAATTGACCTAAAAAGCCAAATTGGGTCAAATCAAAATATAAACTAAATTGATTTCAACTATGGCTCAAGTTCATTCCAAGTTGATTGTTGAACTTGACCAAAATCCTAATTGAACCAAATTGACCTATTTAGCCTAGAGGGTCAATTTGGCCTACATCAATACCAAATCCAAATTAATTGAAATTGAAGCCTACAATCATCTTCAATTGGTCAACCAAACCCAAATCAACACCTAACCCAAGCCAATTTGGCCAATTGGGTCAAATTGGTCAACTTGACCCATTTGACCCATTTGATTTCAAATGAGCCAAAATTAAATCTAAGCTAAATTGATTCAAATCAATTGAACCAAAATACTTCAAATCATCATTTGAACCTAACCCAAATTTTGGTTTGACCCAATTTGACTAATTGGTCAACACAACCCAACCTAGTCCAATTTCACCAATAAAGGCCAAATTGAGCCAAACCCATTTGAACCAAGCAAAGACCCATTCAAACCTAACCCAACCTATCTCAAACCCACCTTGGGTCAGTCCCAAATCTTCCCAACCTAAAATGGGTCTAATCAAGGCAAATATCCCTTGGATTCTCCTCCCCACAAAGATTTTTCCAATTTTGGGAAGGTCAACCCTTCTCTTCCCCTTGGCAGCCATCAAGCACCTAATTTGGAGCCTAACCTATTTACCTAGCCTAGCCCAAGTGGGTTAGGTCAGCCTTGGACCAAAGGGAGGTGAGTTAACTCACCTCCCCACCATGGTCGAACCCATGGATCCAAGGAAGAAGGTTGCTGCCTTGAGCCACCAGCCAAGCATCCCACCAACCCAATCAAGCCACGTGGAGGTGACACCAACCACTCTGGGGCCTTGGCGGTGGCTGATAGGATAAAAATCAAAAGATAATCCCATCTGTCTAACCCAAGGGAGGGGGGATATACCCCTCCTCATTTCGATCCAAAACACACGATTTTGAATGAAATCACTCTCAGAAAGCTCCAAGAGACCTTTTTAAAAACCCTAGAGCTCTCCCTGAAGCTTCCCGAGCTTCTCTATTGCCCGATTTCTTCAAACTGAAATAGACATCCATCTATTTGATCCAACTCCACCTATGCTCAATCAAATCCAAATTCCTTGCACCCACATGCTCCCCACACTTTGTCAAGCAAGAACGAATCACCTCCCAAGCTTCCTGACCAGCGAAGGTGCGAGTTCAATCAAGGTTGGCCTCCACAGTGATAGATCTTGGTCCACCAAGTGAAAGGCAAGGAATTGGCTAGTGTGCTAACCAGCAGGGCTTCGTCTTTACTAGATGAAGCTTTCAATTGATTTTGCTACCGATCTTGAGTTCCAATTAGGTAATTCTTCAAAATTGAGCTTTTGGTGAATTTTCATTAGAGCTTTGTGAAGGAAAGTTGCATTTCATGTAATCTTAGCCATTAGATCCCTTCAGATCCTTTGTGTGAAGGTGTGGGAATGATCTCTGATCGATCGAGCTCGGGTGAGCTCGGATTGAACGGAAAGGAGGACGGTGTCCATCTCTTATTGATTGGATGATATATCACGCATCATCAAATCTGTGTGATCAGAAAGGATGGTCGAGATTAAATCATTAGAAACTTTTGATTTAATCCCTATATGAACCACGGGTTTCATCCTGACTGTCTGATCTTAGATCGGACGGTGGGGATGAAACCACGTCCGCTGCCACCATGTAGGGGCTGAGTTAAATGCGATTAAGTGGCCAATCCCATGTTTCCATGTGGAAAGTGCACCACATCAGTAGTCCACGTGGCCCTGATGGGATTAGGCTTAATTAATTATTTTTAATGACTAAAACTTCTTAGATTCATATAAAATTATAGAAAAATCAAAAAAATATAAATAAATATTCATTTTAAAGGTATTTCAAAGAAAAATCATTTAAAATTCCTCCTAATTGATTTTAAATAGTAATTAAGGCTTAATTTGGGTTTAATTTAAAACTTAATTAGCTTAATTACTCAATTAATTAATTTCAATTTTTTTGTGATGGTTTAATGGGATGACTTCTACCTCCCATAATGTTCTTGTGATTTATAGCTTAGGTAATTAGGAAAATTTCTCATTTAAGCCTTAATTACTCTCCCAATTAATTAAAGGGATAATTAAACCCCTAATCATCAACCAAATTAAGCATGTTAATCACTATTGAACATTAAATGGGCAAAGGAAATGAGATAGGAACATCTTTCCTAATCTTTTTCATATGTCCATTTCACTTGAAAGGAAATTAATGGAAATGAGGTTAATTAAAGATTTAATTAATTAATTGGATGATGTAATCAAATTAAATCATAATCACATCAGATCCTAATCAATTCATGGGTAGATCTTTAGGTGTTTAATAACCTAAAAGGATTTAAGAAAATTATGGTTAACCTACATGTGTGGGTAAACTATAAGAGTACTTAATTAAGTCCCTTAATCTAATCAACTATTAATTATGAGCCAATTACATTAGGACCCTTTTATTTTCTAGGATCATTACAAATTTACTTTTCATCCTTATTTTGCCTAATAATTATTTAGTTAATTACGTTAAGGTGGCATAGGTAAGGATAATTAATTGATTTAATTAAATATACAACTTAATTAATTCATAAAATTTACCTAATTACCTTTTCTTAAACCAAATCAAATTACTAATGTCAAAATGGGATTAAAATAGTAAGTGATGAATTTTCCCCCTCTTTTAAATCAAATCAAAATCCAAAACTAAGTTAATAAAGAAGCTTTGGTTCATTTTAAATAACTTTATTTAGTATGATTGTCCTTAAAAATATATTTGGTTGAATGAATCACATATTTGTATTTGATTATTCCTCTCCAATCATGTTAAATATTATATGTCATTTGATTCCTCACTTCCCTGGTTAACAATGACACATACCTATTCAATTTCATCCCTATGTATTTTTGTATAAGAATTTGGATAGAACTTTAAATTAATATATTTAAATAATTCAATCAAATAAAAATATAAATTCTAAACATATACATACATTCATTATTTAAGTGTGCAAAAATATATTGTATGTATAGATACACTTAGCATTAAATCATATGCATGTTATGTGTGATGAAAAGGGATAGTTTAATATATGTCATTTGGTAGTAATTTAATTAGATTAATCCTAAGAAGCCTTTCATATTGAATAGGATTGTTTAAAGTGAACCCAAATTTAGAATTAATTAAATTATTTAATAATCCATTCACTAAAGAGAATTAAATTAAATTAATATGTTTAGAAAGTGGCTTAAGGTAGGGATGAAAGAGAGTAATCCTCTTTCTTCTCTTTATAACAGCTAGTTGCTAAGTGTAACTCATATAAAATAAAGGAAAATTAAAATTAAAATCCTCAAATCAATTAAAAAACTTAAAGTGAAAACAACCCTTTATGTTAAATTGAATCTTTCCAAACTTAAAAAAATCTTAACTTTAATGCTTAATTAAGACACACAACACAAACCTTAACACACACATTCGAATTAAGTCACCATTTCTAGTCCTAAGTTAGGACGATGTATGTATTATGTATGTTTTATTTTGTGATGTAATATTTTAGATTGGATATTAGGATGTATGCCTCGTAGACTAAATGATAGGTTGATATTAGTCTAATTATATTTTCTACAGGGGATTGTGCTTAAGGCTTGCTTAAAAATAAATATAAATGCTCTCTTTGCATGTTGGCTAAGCCCCTAAGCATAACCCAAGTTAGAATAGGTGGGCTTGGTTACCTATGTGTTGGGTGCTAAGTCTAAATTAAAAATATAATTGCTTGGCAATGTATATATGTTTAGTTAACCTCTATTTTGCAGGAGTAGTTAGATTTATTTTTCTTATTTTTAATGTAATTTTGCATTAGGAATTAGGATTAATACTATAGGGGTTTAGGATGAGCATTGGCTAGAAGGCTTTATTCTGGGGTTCCATGTGATGCCTTGAAGAACACCAAATCAAAGGAGGAAATTAAAGAAGATATGAAGACATGAAGATATAAAGAAAGAAGATCCCCATAGCATTTATTCATTTATAATTGCAATTATTCTTTCATATTCTGGGTTGTATAATACTAGAGCTCGGCTACTCATCTTTTCTTTTTTTGGGTTGTACGGTGGCACCCGACTGCACCAGGCTCTTATTCTTTTACGTTAGTTTATAAAAATATTTGATGTTATGTTTATATTGCGTACTAGAAATGGCATGCCTTTTTCATAATTTCTTATGATTGATACTTTAATGTGTGGCCTTGATGTGTCAGGCTCTTAGGATAAAATTAATTTTTCTACCCCAATTAATCACTCAAAATTAAAATTTTAAACAACTCACAACCACCATAAAGCCTAAGCTTTAAACAAGATAATTAAAGATTTAGTAACCCCTTAGCTAAATATTATATGTCGCACATCATACATGCATATTCTTTCCTCCTTGAAAATAAGAGATTTTCATTCTTTCATGATAGGAGAATGCTTGACCTTTGAGGGCATCCCTTATGTTAGAAAACACCCCTTCTTGTTGATTTAGCTAATAACCTTATTTCATCATGTATTTAGGTATAAAAAATCTTATGGCCTTTGTCAAAATGATGGGTCAAAATAAAATAAAATTTGAAAATATTTTTGCATCATTAGATTAAGTCATTATTCATATCATTCATGCTCTAGTCTCTTAGGGAGTGGGTTTAGAACTTTAGTTTCTTTCAAATTAAATAATTGCCCTAACTATCTTACAATTCAAAAGATCAAACTACATGATTTTGAATTGTAGGAGGAGTTAGCTAGCTGCAACTCCAGACAGTTCTAAGTTCAGAGGTTTGGCAGTTTACCCTCTCTTATGTAGGTAAACCTTATGCCCATTTTCTCTTAGATTTAGGTCGTGCTTTAGTTTATGCTAAAGCTCCCTAGATTTAGGATCCGAGGTAGCTATTTCCTTTGGGCTACAAGCATAAATCCTCACCTCATAGGCATTTCCATAATCTTGTGTTGTTGGATTATAAGCCTTAGCGATCAAATAAAATTTCAACTCAAACAAATAAATCTCTTAAAATTCAAAAAAAAATATAAAGCCCAACCATATGATAGATTGGAATGCTCACTAGGCTTCCTAGTATTATTTGCATTTCTTACTTATTCCCTTTTCCTTCCAAAAATAAGTCTTCTCCATGAACTTTCTCGATTGATTTTCCAAATATAATTGTTATTGATAGTCTAGTCTTGAAATCTTTGGAGACCTTAATTCCTACTTTAATCGAGAGTATTCTTAGAAAATTTCATTTTCTAAGATGTAATTAACTATGGAGGCTTGCCTCCATAGAGAACTTAATGAACTCAGCTTAAAATAAACCCTACTTTACTTTTCTATGTAAAGTAGGAGAAACATCTCTGGTACATTCGAAGACCCATCATGCCTTAAGAGTCATTATTTAGGTGATAAGGTCCATTATAGGGTGATGATTTCTTTCTTTCGAGATAGTGCATCATTCCTTAATATCGTACTCGATCACTTCAATAAGTACCCCCTAAGATCTACGTGGTATCTCGCATCTAAAAATAAACACCACAATGACACTACTATCAAAATTTATCAATTTTCCCTCACACATATGCCTTATTATCCACATAATCCTTTATGTTAGTGAAGAATTCCCGCACCATTAGAACAACACATGGACTGCTATCATAGGCCAGGATGGCCTAGTCGCACTCGTTAATCACCCGCTCCACTGGCCTGCCCAGGCTATAAAAGCTCTTCTCCGAGATAAGGTGTTTATGCTAAGCATGTGTTGATAACGTTTCTCTATTGTAGAGCTAACAAGTCTATTATCTTCTTCTAAGATTGCCCTCTTTTTCCAATGAGCCTCTTAAGCGGTATGCCTAATCTTCTAGTAGGAAAAAAAGCTAAGAAAATAAGAGAGAAATAAAGCTTTTAAGAAAACTCTAAGGATCGCAGAGTAAAAAATTTTGCAGCCCTAAGGGATCTATTTTTAAATTAGGTCTAATGTCATAGCACTATAAAGACAGCTTGAGATGCTTACCTCTCGAGTTCTGAAATAGTAACACAGCATTGTAGCTCAAGGCACTAATCAGCCCATCATCAATTATTGTGATGGTCAAGAAGAAATTATTATTACCATTAACCTGTAACAGAAAAGGCGTATCATATTGATTAAGTATTGTGGTGCTTTGATGTAAGATTGAGGCACTGATCAAAAGGTCATTGCATGCCATTAAGGCATTTATTCATTTGTCAGTGCCTGAACCATTTTCTAGTCAAGTGCCCCAGTGCTTTGACTCAGCACGGCAACATTAAATAAAAGGAACTTGTCATTTCCCCTTCATGTCTATTATATGCCTATAAGGAATCTTAACTGGCACTGAAGCGCTACGAAACAGTGCTGATGTGATGTTGTTCAAATGATTAAAAGGCTAATAATGTTAGCAATGCCAAGACGCTGAGTCTCATAACTTACCTGTCCACTGTGTCCTCTAAAAACTCCACCTAAGTAATAGGATCCACCATAACAGTGTTTAAGCGTTGTATTACAACGTCACGGTGTTGGCCCATAAATTTATTTTCATAAAATTTTTGTTTCCTATCAGTTTTCCATGCAAACGTCATAATTTTTTTGCCATGCGAACAGTCATATTCGTTCACCATATGGATAAACTCAGATTTTTCCATTCCAAAGGGCTGTAAGTCCAGTCCTCCAATTGTTTGCCATGTGAACAATTTTATCCATCTAATATGTAAGCAACTCTAATTCTCGCATTCTAAAGGAATACAAGCCCATAATTCATTTTCCACATAAATAATAAAATACCCACATGTACCCTGAAACACAAATTAAAAATCTAAACTTAAATTTCAAGGATACTACGTGGCTTAATAACCCCGGTTGGGTCTTACGATTGGGTTCGGGTTAACAAAACCTAATTTTATCCTGATAATGATTATGTTGATTGAATATTACAATAAGAGGGGATAGTTTTAAAAAAAATGAAATCCATCATTCAATATAATATAAAGAAAACAATACAATCATTCACCAATCAATCATTACTTGTCAATGACAAGAAAATTCTAGCTCACAAAAGAGTTAATATCAAATTAAATATACATCTATATTCTAACTCATATAATTTTACATCAATAAGGACGTGGCCTGTATTCTCTGTCTGCTTGATTTTATCACTGAATGACACCACATAAAATGTAGATATGACCAGTACCCTCTGATTGGTGGTTTATCTCCCGTGAATAGCTCAACTATATTACAGTCACGGTAATAGCCCGTATGTTACCTAATGGCTTTGTTCCTTGAGTTATGAATCATAGGAATATATTTAATAGTTATAAAGCCTTATGTTAGCTAAGGTTAACTTAAAATTTTTTAAGAACACCTTGGACAATGCAACCCATGGCTATTGATAAGGATTCTTCGACCATGAATTATATCTTTCATGACTAAGTAGACTAGAGACCAAGATAACCCAGGATGATGGAACCATGGGATCATGATTAGGTTCGTCATCATTAAATAAAAGAGAATGATAGCTCTATCAAATATCCAATCTCTTTATCGCTATGCATATCCTATTTATTTTTTACAGTCATCCATGCCATGATATATCGCTAAGATGCCTTTACTTATCATTAAGATATGTCTATTTCCAACCTTAATCGAGAATTCTATCTTACTACGATAAGAGGGGTAATTAACTATGGAGGCTTGTATCCATAGAAAGTAACCCAAATTTAAATAAACCCCAACATAATTGTTAGGGTAAATCTGGTTGAACATATATCAATCTGCCTTGAGAAAAACATACTCTTACCTATCCCAGAAAGATGATGGAGAGCATCTAAGAGAGGTGTTTTTCCAAACGATCAGTGTTGATGAGGCATCAAATGTGTAAATTGAAATTAGATTTAAAAATCTAATTAAACAACCAGAACTTCAAAAATGATAACTCATTATAGAAATAAAAGATGCAAATATTTTTTTATGAAAAGTTTAGATAGAGAAGAATCTGGAAAAAATAAAAGTCATAAATTTCATTAAGTGTATAGTAACTAATTAATAAAATTAAGCTCTAAATACTTAGTTAATTGTCTTAAAATTTTAGGTGATTGTCCTATGGGATGACCTTTACCTCCTATAATTATTTTAAATCAATTGGTTGGATAATTTGAAAATTCCAAATTTTAAAACCCTAAATAGCTATTTTTATGAATTTAATAAATTTATATAATTAAGAAAATTATGAAAATTATTATTACAATGATGTGATAAGTCTTCATCGAGTATTTGATAAAACCATGTATCATATGATTAGTAAAGAGAGACTATAAATCATAAAGAAAGAAGCAATTCTTGTGAATGCAAGTAGAGGTCCAATGATTAATGAAGCTAGACTAGCAGAATATTTGAAAGTCAATTCTATGCTCTGTGTTGGTCATAATGTGCTTGAGGATGAACCTTTCATGAAACTCTAGCTTGCTAAGTTGAAAAATATTGTGATTGTGCCTCTTATTGCTTTTACTTCAAAGTGGAAGTGTGAAGGAATGACTACTCTTACTGCTCTAAATGTTTTGGGCAAGATCAAAGGATATTTAGTGAATGCTCAGATTATATTAGATGATGCATTAGATGAATTAAACATAACCCAAAAATTTAAAGCAGACTTATAATGAGCTTATGAGCTCGTCAACAAGCACATATGAGATTTGTTGAATCTTCCAAATTTAATAAATGAAGAAACAGATACAAACAATAACATACTGATTTGAATTGAACACAAGACCTCTTTGTGAAAGCCTAAATTTAAAATCACTAGCCCAATATGCCTTACACATTTAAATTAGTTATAAAAATGGAAAATACATATGATGAGAGGTTACTTAAGAGTAGGATCTTATCCATGCATTGGCCCACTATGCTAATGTCATTTTTGGCCAACAAATTTGGAAAGAACCAATAATGTTGATGGTGGTGCCAACATGAGGATTTCTTTCTCAATTAAAAAAACATGGTATATTACTAATGTAAAACAAAACTCTTTCAGAATTTACATGAAAAAAATAAAAATAATGAAGAAACACATCTCCAATGGTGGTGCCAACAAATTTTAGATGAAAAAAAAAATCATCATTGATTCATGTATTTATAATTTTAAAAAAATTATTTATGATGAATAAATACATGAGTCAAATACTGAATAAATACATGAATAAATAAATAAAAAGTTATAGAATATTATTAATCTTAAAAAATAATTTTCAAATTTACATTAAAATAAACAAAATTAAGGAAAACATCTCTAATGGTGGTGTCAACAAATTTTACATGAAAATAAAAATCATCATTGATTCATGTACTTATTGGGACAAGAATTACAATGATAATTTTCATTGTTTATTCATGTATTTTTTTTTAACCTAAAATTTGTATTCATCAGAAATACATAAAGAAAATACATGAAAATATTTTTTCTTTATGAATTTCTAATGAATAAAGAAAAATTTGTTATTCATCAAAAAAATTTACATGAAAATAAAAATATTTATTCATAAAAAATAAACTCTTGTATTGATATAATTTGATTTAATTTAAATTTGAGCTAAACAAGACCTAAATAGATAGATTAAATTCAATTTTAGTTAAATTTTATTGAACTTAAAAAGTGTCTGAATTCACTTAAAATTTTTTAATGAATAAAAAAATTGATCACAATAAATATTTTGCTGATGAATAAATATTTATTCATGAAAAATAAAAATATTTATTCAGAAATAATAAAAACATTAGATGAAAATGAAAATATTTATTCATCAAAATTTTTTTGAAGAATAAACTTTTTTTTATTTTCAAGTAAAATTTTCCATATTCATGAGAAATACATAAAGAAAATAAATATTTTCCTTTATTTTCATGTATTTATTTAATCTATTTCTCATGATTAAATAATTTTTGAGATGATGAAAAATACATGAATAATGTATGACATCTTAATTCGTGTCCTAATAAATGCATGAATCAATCATGATTTTTCTTTTTTTTCATGTAAATTTTGTTGACACCATCATGGGAGGTGTTTTTCTTTGGAGGTGTTTTTTTTTTAACATAAATTCTGAAAGAATTTAGAAAAAGTTTTGTTTTACATTAGTAATATTCCATGATTTTTATTTATTGGGAAAGAAATACTCATGCCTACACCACCATCAACATTATTGATTCTTTCCGAATTTGTTAGCCAATAAGGCTACAAACGAACCAAGCGGAGTAGTTCGAGTTCAAGCTTGCTTATCATTATTGAGCACGAGCTTGATTCAAGGTTTAGAATTGTGTTCAAATTTGAACTCGTTTAAAAAATATATAGTTCGAGCTCAGTTCAAAATGGGCTTATCGAGCCTGTTAATAAACAGCTCGTTTTATGAAATAAAGAGTTTTAATCGAGCTTATTCATGAACTGTTTGTTGAAAAATATATAGAAGCTATACAAATTAAAGTTTATTAAGCCCAAAAATATAATTTTAAATAATACTGTTTATGAACAAGCCTTTATTGAGGCCAAATCGAGCTCTTTAACAAACTCGTTCATGAGCTTTAAATGATATTGTTCATGCACATAAATAAACTAAACAAGTTATCCAAGCTTGATCATTTACCAATCGAGTATTTACAAAAGTATTCAAGCTCATTCGATTGGTTAATCGAATGATTATAAACGAGATCTAATCGAGCCGAGTCACGAGTTACTTGTTGAATGCTCGGTTCATTTGAAACCCTACCGCCTAAAAAGGACATTAATGTTTTGGAGGTGAGCCCACGCATGGAAAAGATCATAGTCCGATCTAACTTTCTCATCGTATGTAAATGAAAATAGTTTTCAGAATTAAAGGTAATTAAAAAAAAGAATTAAAGGTGATTGAAAATGGATAATATGGCCTCAAGAGAGTATAAATAATACAACAACAACAACAATAAGCCTTAATCCCACTAAGTGGGGTTGGCTACATGAATCCTTTGTCTCCATTGTATCCTATTATGTGTCAAATTTTCATTTAATTCAAGTATAGTAAGGTCATTTTTTATACATCTTAATCAAGTCTTTTTAGATCTATCTCTACCTTTCTTAATATAAGGTAAATCTAATGCATCTATCTTAACCTATTTTACCTATATGAACTCATATGAGTCAAATTTAAATCTACTCCAAATTAAATCAAATCAATTGCACCAACACATTTCAAGTCATCATTTGAACTTAACCCAATAGCCAATTGGGTCCAATTTGATCAATTAATCAACCTAAAACCAAAATTGATCAAAATAAGTCACTAAACCCAATCAAACTTAACATAACTCGTCCTTACACACCTCTTAACCTATCTAAATGAAAATTACATAAAGTGAACCCGATTTAGCCCAAATCAAGTAAACCAAGCCACCCAAAAAGATATAATTATAAAATGAGATCTAACCCCTTCTTTTTGGCTAAGCCAATACCCTTAGCATATCTTGAGCTCACCACAACTAAACCAAGATAACCCAAAACTAGCTTGCTTAGCCATTTACTTAGGTGAAGTCCCTTTCACCTTTGTTATCGCTTGGTTCACTTAGCATGGGCTATCTACTTCACCACTGGCCACCAAACTCCTTTCGCTATTGGATGAGGTTCACTTCATTAGTTCATGCCATTTTTTATCACCCACTACCTAACTTGCTACCTATACTAAATCAACCCAAATAGGTGGTTCACATGAGGAGGAAAGTATGCTTCTCCCCAAACCTCTAGACATTACACACACCTTCAAAACACTCATAAATCCATTCCCAAGCAATTCCTAGAGCCCCTTGGTCATCCCATCATTGGGAAGAACAATCCTTCGTTCTCACATCCTTGATACCAACTCAACCTCGCTGAAACCCATCCTTCCTACACCTTCCTCTCAATCTGACAAAATCAAATGAATCAAGAAACACTCGATTCAAGCACTCGGGATAGAAGTTCAATCAATTTTCGATAAGTAATAGTAGAGCTCGATTTCAGGAACAATTACCTAAGCAGGAAGGGATTTCAACATAATGCTTATGCCTCATCAAGGTGAAGGTATCATTAAACAAATATGATGTTTTGAGATAATATTAAAAACATGCAAATAGTCGAGAAACTATTCTGAGATTTTATCTCTTATTAAATACAAATTTTATAATTTCTTATTTCAAGTAGACGAGGCATGACTCTTAAATAAAAATGATGATATATGTTAGGGAATTAGAGAAATTATTTATGACTTGTGGTGGAGTTGATAAAAAAATTATCTCTAGAACAAAAAGAGTAAAATTTAAAGCACATATTAACGATTAATTTCTAATATAATGTTCATCAATTTTTCAAAAAAAATTGCAAAAATTTTTTGTGTAAGTTTGTTGGGGAAGTTATTGTTGTTGGCAAAATATTGTTTTAAGAGATATTTTAGCAGATTTAATGGATGAGCTCATTGAGCCTTGACGGAGAAGTTGTGGAGAAATCAACCACAGCTAAGATGAGAGAAATTGGAGAAATCTAGGGTGCTTTGAAAGAGGGAAATGGCCTCACAAAAAATTAATGTCAAATAAAAAAATAACTTGCGCCAAGAAAAAGCATCTTTTAATATAAAACAATAAACAAGAAAAAAACATCTTTAGAAAAAAAACAAAAGAACATAAGCTTTTATAATCACATAACATTCAATAATAATAAGAATAATTTTTATATAAAAAAGACTTTATTGAGCTGGCTTAATGAGTTGACGGGCCGAGTTATATTAAACTCAGGATCCTATAGTTTACTTGTTCAAAATTTGTGCTTGAGTTCATGGCAGTAAGCTTCCAAGGTCATTATCGAGTCGGTTTGTGAGTCAGCTTAGCTCACTTACACCATTATGTACACATTTGAGTTGTTGTAGCTGTGTACGCATTTATTGTGTATATTATTTCTATAGTAATTTACATGCTAAATGCTCGTAGAGAAATTTTGTAGTGTCATTCTTTTATCATATGATTATACTTGTTGATGTCTCATGTTTGAAGAAAAAATTACAGACAATGGAGCATAAAGATTTACACAACAAACTAAACAACATGTATACTCTGTGTGTACATATCAAATGAAAACCAGCATGTATTGCATACACATTAGTAGTGCACACATGCATACATAGCAATTATACACAAATATACACTTTTTTCATCACTTTTTTAGACTGAGTCAACAAGCCTAAAATTTACTTTTTATTAAAATTATTAGTGTCACATGGCTCAAGACTATTGGAGTCCAAACGTAGAGCTATATCCTAACTTGCACATACTAATTTTTCTTCAAGATAAACTTAAAAGAAGAATACAAGGCATGCCAATTGGGATTTAGTGTAGCAGAATCTCGACTGTCAGTTCACTAATCCAACTTCAATCAGGGTGGGCATGCTCATCTATCTCCATATGACTTTGTTCAATTTAAATTCATCAGGATTTTTTTTTATATTCTTTTAAATTTTTACATGAATGATCTGAATTCAAATATTTCATCTTAGTTTATTTATTTCTAACTAAGTTTCTTAGAAATAAATTGGATAACATTTTGTATCAAAAATTATTTAATTTACTTTGTTATGAGTATGAAAAGTGATACTAGATTTTACTTTTCCTCATAGTAAGAAACTTCAAGTCTAATAATACAAATGAAATTAATGTTGATTGATGCTAAATTAGGTTGGATAACTTAATTATGATCAACACACATTTATTTGATATAGATTATTAGTCTTGAAGTTCCATTTTTCACTGGCCGTTTTATTCTAATTAATAAAATAATTTTTTTCAAGACTCTTGAATGCCAAAAGAGCAGCCAACTTAAAAGGTGAAACTAGCTAATAGTCCAAAAAAAAAAAAAAAATAAAAAAAATCTAAAATCGAACTTTATTTAAATTAAAGAAATAATTTTTTTCAAAGAAGTAATTGACATTTATTCTATTCTATTTTTCTCTGTTTGAACTCAAACTATATAAAGATACTAGGAACAACATTCAAAATTATTTGATTTGGACTGTGTTATTAATTACAACAATCTTTGACATTTAAAAAATTGTCAAAAATTAAAGTGACATTTAAGATTACTTTTATTTCTTGTATTTTTTTTTATTATATTATAATATATTTATTATTTTAATTTAAAATAAAATATATTTAATAATGATAATTTTATAAAAGAATTCAAAATACTCAATACATGTTTTAAATCTATCTTTAAAAGTAATGTGATTTATTTTCAAATTAAAAATAAAAATAAAAAATACTTAAAATATAAAAAATAAATAAATTTAGAAAAAACAATTTTTAAAAATAATATGAATACATAAAGCTTTAGCATCATCTACGAGAATGATTTAAATCTAAACCCTGAAGTCTAATTTAATACTGAGTTTAACATAATAAATAAAGATTCAAAATCTTTTAAATTGAAGCTAGAAACGACGCCCTGTATTTGTAGCTTTGATGGAGGTGTATGGAGATAGCCGGAAAATGAGATTGGACATCAGGAGTTTTTTTTCAACGATCCACTTAATATTTCATATATCTTATAGTAGATATCATTCACTAATCTAAGTAAAGGAAAAGAAAGGCTCTCCTCCGATTGAGAAGTTAAAGCAAAGAGTTCGAATGGCAAGACCAGGAGTTGCAAGGAAAGGAAAATCGATGAGTTTATTAACAAATCATTTTAAAGCTTCGGTCCAAAATATCAATGAATATTTCTTTCAGTGCAGTGTATACAATCTTCCCATGATTCTTGTTTTTTTTTTTCGCTGCACAAAAGTTATCATGCCATGAATGATATTGGTTTACTGGTGAAGGTTAATCTGAAATACGAAGATGACCAACCTGTAGTGGGGAAGGTTATAGCCGGAAGGTTTTTGATAAAATGTAGCAAATTTATAATGTTGAGCTCGGAGGAAAGGAGCTTGTCTTTGATGCTGACAAGACTTTATTCACAATAGGTCCTCTACCTCGGATCTACAATGAGTTCACTCTTATAGTTGAAAATATTCCATCAACAAAGTAAATTTTGGGTTATGTTTTTTTCTTTTAAATTCCTGTTCTGCTATTTTATTCCTGTTCATGTAAATTGATTCTTATCCGCGTATTTGATTTTCATGTTGAACTCTGATCATCTGGAAATGAGAGTCTTGGTGGAAATGATGGCGATCCTGTTGAAAGAGACAACAACCGCGCTAGGCAAACCAATCAAGCAAAAACCATTAAAGTTGAGCTTAGATTTGCTGCGAAAATTTTGCATGCAATCCATAGTCCCGGCTTTAACATAAACCAATTTTTTAAGGGCTTATTTCAGATAAATTTTATTTTGTGTTTTTTTGTTATTTTCAAAAACATATTTGTTTAATATATTTTTAAGTGCCTATATTTTTTTACACTCAAAATAACATTTATATGTTTTAAGTGTTTTTAAAAATAACTATTACTATCAAATATGTTTTATTTTGAAAAAAAATTAAAAGGATAAAATAAAAAACAAAGGATAAAATCGATCCCGAAAGACCCCTAAATATTTCAATTAATTCTTTCCTCATTATTTGTTGTTAGGCCTTAAAAATAGCAATTGGAGTTTCCATCGGTAGCAACTTCGTTCAAGTTGAGGGTCATGTTTTACAACCACCTAAGGTTTGCTTGTTCATATTTTTTTAGTATTTGATGCTATTATTTCTAAGGATCTGATATATTATATACTATAACTTACTTCCATGTTTTATTTTATTTTTTGGAAAAATATAGTTCATTCTTTATAAAGCATTGCTTGATGCGCTCTTTGTTGATTGAAGGTTATGCTTTGGTTTTTCTTTTGTTGCAACTTATAGTTGGAAATGGTGAAGAGTTTATACCAAGAAACAGCCACTGGAATTTGATTAACAAGATTCTTGAATCTTCACTCATTCATAGTAGTTCATTCTACAAATGATGTACTTCTTACTTCTAGGATTTGTTTATCTCTTTCTATAGAAATGTAACGCACCAACTAAAGTGGAGGGAAGAGCTATTGTGAATTTCTATGCTCAATGTGACACAGATAGTCTCATAAATGACTTAATCAGATGCGGAGGCATGAGAGGAATTGTATGGTTCATATTAGTTTATAGTTTCTAAATGTTGGGATTTTGAATTTATTAGGTGTCTAAATGACATCCTCAATAAAATGGCAGTCTGTTGAACAACCACTTGTTGTCTTAGAGGAAAATTCTTCTATGACGATAGCTCCTCCTCAAGCAAGGGTGCAAGATATGTTTGGTCAAATGAGGACAAACCTTTCTTCAATTCTAAAATTTCTTCTTTGGCTTGTAGAGAGAGAGAATATCGTAATATATGGTATGGATCATGCAACTTTGGAAAGTGCATATTATTTTAAGTTGTCAAATCTCTTTGATTGGTGGACATACTATGTATCCTATAGGTCCTTGGAAGAGGTTGTCACTTCTGGAATTAGACTTTGTGACACAATGCATGGCACTTGCAAGAGTCAATGACCAGCTTTTAATAAATGAACTATTGAAGATCAATATCAAGGTAGGCATTTCATTAAAATATTTCAATTTTTTTCTTTTTTATTACTATACTTTGATTCTTTTCAATCTTGTTTTATTCCATTCTTAATACTATATTTACTTCACAGCTTGGTGGTCTTAACTCATTGTTTCAACTTGAAAACACCATTGGTTTTCCTATAATTTCAAGGATTGCAACTATGATTATGGGAATGGATGTTTCTCATGATTTTTTTTGGAAGATTTGATGTTCCATCAATTGTAGCAATAATTCTCTAAACTTGAGGATAGTCTAATAGAAAGAATAGTCTAGTAGAACTTTCATAATTGTTTTTATGTTTGTATTATGTTCAAAAATATTATCTATTGTTTGCTTTCAATTTGTTTTCTTCTATTTCCCTATGTATATATCTATTTAGCTACATAGATTGATTGACTCATGGATAGGTACATGTATTTATTTTTCATCCTATATATGTTCTAAATTTGGAGTTAAATTTCACATTATTTTTTTAAATATTTGGTAGCCATCAAATATGAATTATTTCACAGTTAAAATTCAAAATTATTTCTCCTCTAAATCAACCTCTCCATCTTAGGCTCTAAAAGGGGAAGAAATTCATAGGTGGAGACATCTCAATATTTTTATCTTCTCATAAACTCCTTGTATTAGAAAAATATAATGAGGTCTTTATGTGGTTGTGATGTTGAATCATGTAAATCTTTTTATATTCTTTTTCTATCTATGTGCGAGTTTGTGTTTCTATTTCTCCCATTCTCTTTCACTTCTCTCAATCTCTCAACAATTAGTTGGTATTTATGTTTTTTTTCCAATTGTCTATGTATAGTTAATATTTTATGATGCTTTTGTGTTGGGAATTTTTGAATGTGGGCTCACGTATGAATTTAATTATACATTATGCGCTATCTTATTTTTAAGCCTATTAATTTTGTGATCAAATAAAGATTAATTAATTTTAGGCTTTTGAGACATCTTATTAATTTTGTGTGGAATTATCATAAGTAGAGATTGGGCATTTTATTTTATTTTAATGATGGGCTGAAATAAAATAAAATACACTCAAGTATAAATAGGGTCATGGTTCTCATTCTAAAGGGTAAAGTTCTCATTTTACTCATATCTCATCTCATCTGAGTAAAAGACTCTCTTTTTTCTTTCTCAAGAACACCCTTTAGAAGCTAAAAGTGAAAATTTCTTCCATGGATTCGTGACGATTAAATCTTGATTATTTGACATGAGATCTGAGTTATATAAATTTATCTTTATCTTTATATATTTCCAATAAGTGGTATCAGAGTGATTATCATGTTGAATTGTTGAGAAATTTTTTCTATTCATTTTTTGTATTAATTATTTGAAAATTTTAGATCAAAGTACATGATTCAAAATTTTTTGAGCAAATAATTTGATCATTTGCATTAAGTATCGATATCATTTAGATGATTTTTCTATTATTGATTTTGAGTAAAATAATATAGCTAAATTTGCTTTATACTTTGATCACAATTTTAGTTTTTATGTGATTGATATATTTATTCTTGTCATTGTGATCTTAATATAAAAAATATATATATGAAACGTATTTTTGCTACAGCGGTATATATATAAATATATATAAGTTAGTATAAATGTTATAATTATTCCATTTAATTCGGTTTCATTTGTTTCGCCTTAGGGTATATATATAAATATATATAAGTTAATATAAATGTTATAATTATTTGCCTTATTGCTTTGTAGTTTACTTATTACATTTATTTATTTTTAACATTTTATACTATAATTTATATATGAAATTATTTGTTATAGCATTATTTATAATGTTTCATATTCATTTCAGATTTTAAATCCATCTTTGTTAATCTGAAATGTTTTACATTTAATTACTTTATGCAATTAATTCACGTTATAAACTTTTCATATTCATTCACGTTTATAACGTTTCATATTCATTTCAGATTTTAAATCCATCTTTGTTAATTTGAAATATTTTACATTTAATTGCTTTATGCAATTAATTCCAAACGGAATATTTGTTAAGTAAATGTAATAATTACACTTACTTTTTAATATTTCTAAAGGTTTTCTATTTAAGAATTTTTTTATAATATTAAACATTTATGTATAAATATTTTGATTTAAATTTTATGGATAATTATTTCTTTGGCATTCAGTAAATAATTCATAATTCACTAATATATAATGGATTAGATTTCTATTGTGAAATCGAGAATGCTCATTTTTTTTATTGATTATGACATTATGCATTCTTTTCTTTTCATCAAATATACATAGTATCTAACCTATGTTTGTTATTTTGACTTTAACAATTAACTAAAATAATATAAATATGTTTGCTTTTTTGACTTTAAAAGTTAGCTAAAATTTATATTATTATTATTTTTAAATATTTCAAGTTCGTATCAATTGAAGTAATTGCTCGAATAATATAGTTGATATTTGTTATTTCAAAATTAATTTAAATTGAAATATTATGTCACCAAAGTGACATCTATTATATCAATTTATTTATTTTTGAAATATATGAATATTACATATGGATTATATTTAAATCTATGCGAAAAATAATTGGCCTAAAGGAAGATTATTTTTTGCCGGATTTTATGAAACAAATATGTGATAAATTTATATTAATCACGATACAATACGTCAATCAAAGATAAGATATCGTTGATATAATTTATTATCAATAATCGTAATTTTAAGTAATTACTTGAAATGGTTATCTATGTCCAAAGACAAAATTACAAGTTGTGTTAGGTATCTTATATGTGCCCATTTTATTAAATATTTTATTTCAAACATATATTTTGTTTACATTGTATATATATATATATATATATATATGGAAATACGATAAAAATGATACAGAGTATTATTTTTGTTATTTTCAGTTAATGTTTCTTCTATATATGTCAATTTGAATAACATCTAGTGCTCAACGACACTAACTTTAAGAAATAGAAAGAGCATATCACCATTATTCTTGGGTGTATGGATCTTGACTATGCGATCCAGACTGAACGCCCTCTTACCCTTACTGTAGAAAGCACTATTGAACAAAGGGCTAATTTTAAAAAATGGGAGCGTTCTAACCGCATGAGTCTTATAATCATGAAGCATTCCATTCCAAAAATCATAAGAGATGCAATGCCTAAAGAGGAATGTGCTAAAAAATTTCTAAGCTAAATAGCAGACCGTTTCGTTAGTTCTGAAAAGTTTGAAGCAAGTACTATCCTTAGTAAACTCGTTTCAATGCGGTATAAAGGCAATGGAAACATAAAGGAGTACATTATGGAGATGTCTAATTTTGTCATTAGACTGAGAGCACTAAAATTAGAGATGTATGATGACATTCTTGACTTAGTTTTGATCTCTCTCCAGCAATTTAATCTTTTAAGATAAGTTATAATACTCAAAAGAAAATGGACTTAATGAGCTCATCGCAATGTGTGCAAGAGAAAGAGAGATTGAAACATGATAAAATAGAAAGTGCTCACTTAGCTACTTCCTCTCGTGACATTGTTACTAAAAGAAAAAAAAAGGACTTATAAAGGCAAATGAGCTGTAGATAAAGAGACTTCACAGCAAAAGGTGCAAAAATAAGATAATATTATTACTTGTTTCTTTTGCAAGAAGGCTGGTCATGTGAAGAAGGATTGTCCCAAGTATACAATTTGGCTAGTGAAAAAGGGTAAACTTCTCAACTTTGTTTGTTCTGAAGTTAATTTATCCTTAGTACTAAATCACACTTAGTGGATAGATATAGGTGCAACTACTCACATAAGTGTGACTATGCAAGGTTGTCTAAGGAGACGAATGTCAACTGATGCTGAAAGATTCATCTATGTGGAAATGACAATAAAGCTCCTGTTGAAGCAATATGCTTACATAGATTAAATCTAGAATTTGATTGTATTTTGAATTTACATGAGACTTTTTATGTGCCGTCATTTAGACGAAATTTAATTTATATTTCTTGTTTGGACAAATCTGGTTAATCTTGTTCAGTTGAAAATGGAAAATGTAGTCTCTTCCAGTATTCAAATATTATTGATACTGGTTCTTTGGTTGATAATCTATATAAATTAGATATTTCTGCTTCACAAATTAATGAAACCTTGCATGCAAATAATTTTGGTACAAAGCCATAATGAATGAATGAGAATTATATACAATTTAAGACATATTTCTAAATATAGAATTGAAAGACTTATGTCAGAAGGAATTCTTGATTCTCTTGATTTTTCAAATGATAAACTCTGTATAGAATGTATCAAGATAAAACAAACAAATATCAAGAAAGTTGGTGCTAATAGGAGTTTAAATGTCCTGGAATTAATTTATACTGATATTTGTGGTACATTCCCTACAGCTACTTAGAATAGCCAATAATATTTCATTACTTTCATAGATAACTATTCTCGTTATGGATACTTATACTTGATTTATGAGAAGTCACAATCACTAGACGTATTTAAAATTTTTAAGGCTGAAGTTGAAAATCAACTTGGAAAGAAAATAAAAGCTGTCAAATATGACCATGTGGTGAATACTATGGCAGATATGATGGATCAGGTGAACAACACCCAAGCCCTTTATCCAAATATTTAGTAGAATGTGACATCGTTCCTCAATATACCATACCAGAGACTCCAAGTCAAAATGGTGTAGCTGAGAGACGAAATCAAACCCTTATGGATATGGTTAGAAGTATAATCAATCATTCTTTTTTACCAGATTCACTTTGAGGAGAAGCCTCAAAGACTACAGTTTACATCCTTAATAGAGTTCCAAGCAAAAGCAGTAGTTAAACCCCATATGAATTATGGATTGGGAAGAAGCCTAGTATTAGGCATCTTCATGTCTGGGATGTCCAGCTGAAGCTAGGCCATATAAGCCTAATGAAAGAAAATTGGACTCAAGAACTATAAGTAGCTATTTTGTTGGATACTCAGAAAGGTCCAAGGGTTTTAAGTTTTATGACTCTTCAAATAAATCCTTTTTCAAGACGGGCAATGTTAAATTTATTGAGGAAGTTGAATATGATAGGAGTAATAAACCTAGAAATTTTATATTTGAAGAGCAATTTTTTACTCTTCCTATAGTTACAATAAAAAATGATCAGATAATTTTACCTGATCATATTCAAGTTGTAAATACGAATAATCAAAATATTATTGAGTTAACTCCCACTCATATTGAGGAATCACAACAACCTCAAATTGAAGTGCCTTTAAGAAATCCACTAGAGAGGAGATTAGCAATTTCAGATGATTATGTTGTGTATCTCCAAGAACATGAGTTTGACATTGGATTGGAGTGTGATCCAATCTCTTTTAGTCAAGTTAAACAAAGTGTTAACTCTCATAAATGGATAGAAGCCATTGAGGATGTGCTGAATCAATGAAAGATAATGATGTTTGGGATCTTATCAAATTGCCTAAATCAGTAAAACCCATTGGTTGTAAATAGATTTTTAAAACCAAACAAGATTCAAAAGGTAATGTCGAAAGATATAAAACACGTCTACTCTCTAAAGGTTTCATCAAAAAGAAGACATTGATTATAAAGAGACTTTCTCTCGCTTTCTTGAAAGGTTTCTTGAGAAAGATTTTTTTTAGAATCATTATGAGCTAGTAGCTCATTATGATTTAGAGTTACATCAAATGGTTGTAAAGATTGTATTTCTCAATGGTGACATTGAAGAAACTATATATATGGTGCAACTATAAAATTTTCAATCTTTTGATTCAAAACACCTACTATGCAAATTAAAGAAATCAACCTATGATTTAAAGCAAGCTTCCCGTCAATGGTATAAAAAATTTGATCAAGTGATTACTTCTTTCGATTTTAAAGAAAACATTGTTGATCAATGCATTTATCACAAAATAAGTGGGAGTAAATTCATCATCCTAGTACTATATGTTGATGATATTCTACTAGCAAATAGTGATATAAGTATTTTGCATGAAACCAAGAAATTTCTTTCAAATAAATTTGAAATGAAAGATCTTGGGAATGCATCTTTTGTGTTGGTACACAAATTCAATGAGATCGTTCTCATGATATACTTGGTTTATCACAGAAGGCATATATTGATAAAGTGCTTAGTAGATTTGGCATGAAAGATTGTGTATTAGGAGATACACCCATTGCTAAAGTTGATAAATTTAGTTTGCTTCAATGTCCAAAAAATGAATTCGAAAAAAAAGAAATGGAAAACATCCCTTATGCATCTGCAGTAGGGAGTCTTATGTATGCTCAAGTTTGTACGCGTCTGGATATTGCGTACATTGTTGGAATGCTTTGCAATATTTAAGTAACCTAGAAATGGATAATTGGAAAGCAGTAAAATGGGTTATGCGGTATCTGAAGAGAACAAAAGACTTTATACTCACATATCGAAGATCAGATCATTTGGAGATCATGGGTTACTCCGATTCTGATTTTGCTGGTTGCCTCGATAGTAGAAAATTCACTTCAGGTTATATTTTCTTATTAGTTGGAGGAGCTATATCTTAGAAAAGTGTTAAACAGTCACTTATAGCTTCTTCCACTATATAAGCAGAATTTATAGTTTGTTATGAGGCATCAAATCAAGGAATATGGCTACAAAATTTTATCACTGGCTAAATATTTTTGATGGAATAGAGAGATCATTAAAAATAAATTATGATAATAGAACCGTTGAGTTGTATTCAAAGAACAGCAGGGGTTCGTTAAAATCAACGCATATTGACATAAAGTTTCTTATTGTAAAAAAAAGAGTTCAGAGTTCTCAAGTATCTATTGAGCATATTAGTATAAATTTTATGATTGCAGATCCACTTACAAAAGGTTTATCACCTAAAGTATTTCATTAGCATGTAGCTCGTATGGGAGTGATTTACTTTGATGATATGCTATCATAGTGGGAGTTTACTTATGATGTTCAATGGTTGTAAATATTTTTTTCTGATCAAAATAAAGTATTGTTATTATCTTATAATTGAAAACTCTAAAATAAAGTTATATAGTTTCAATTGCAGTTTAGCATAAATAAATGAAACTATATTTATAACTCCTTTGAGTTATAATATAGGACCAATTAAAAATAGACATGATATATGATCACATTATATAAAATTTTCATATTACACATCCATACTTGATCTATCATTAATCATATTGATTTACTAATCACTGATGAGACTTATTATAGAAAAATTATAATAAAGATCACTTTGATTCTATGTCAATATTATTAATGGACTAGATTATCTAAAGATATTTCTCTTTGAAGATAGCAAATATTGAGCTCTTAAAGTATTAAAAATGTATAATTGACAAGCAATATATATGTGGCCCAAGTGAGAGATTGTTGGAAATTTTTGAATGTGAGCTCACATATGAATTTAATTATACATTATGCTCCATTTTATTTTCAAGCCTATTAATTTTGTATCAAATAAAGATTAATTAATTTTAGGCTATTGAAAAATCTTATTAATTTTGTATGAATTATCATGTGTAGAGACCAAGTATTTTATTTTATTTTAATGATGGGTTGAAATAAAATAAAATACACTCAAGTATAAATAGGGTCATGATCCCCATTCTAAAGGGTGAAGTTCTCATTTTACTCATATCACATCTTGAGTGAAAAGAATGTTCTCTCTCTCTCTCTCTCTCTCTCTCTCTCTCTCAAGAACACCCCTTTAGAAGTGAAAGACCAAAATCCCGCATTAGCTCTTTCATGGATTCAGGTACGCTTTCGATTAAATATTTTTGATGATTTGACATGAGATCTGGGCTAGATAAATTTATTTTTATCTTTATATGTTTCCAACATTTTGGACTCTTGATGCCCATGATAGGATGGTATTTGTGTCTTTATTTTCTATTTTTTATGTGTAGTTTATGTTTTATGATGCTTTTTGATTACTTGGTGTCATTATAGGTTGGTTCTTATGTATTTAATTTTCATTTATCTATGTAGATATTTTATGAAGCTTTTTGGGCTCTTGGCGTCCTCATAGATAGCTACTTATGTATTTATTTTCTATTTTTTTATGTGTCGTTGATGTTTTATGATACTTTTGAGATCTTTACACCCATGATAGGTCTTACTGGTAAGTATTTTTATAATATGTAGGGATTGTTGTTGATAAGATAGTTTGTCATCCGAGAAATTATGACTTTTACATGTGTTCACATGCAATAATGATTGTAAGATTTAAATTATGTTTTAATATAGTCTTATATTCATCTTTTTATTACATTAATTTTGGTTATATGGATTGGCACTCTTTAAGGTTTATTTGAGATCATTTTATTTTTTTATGTTTTTTAATATGTTTATTTGGTGTGATTTTAATTTTTTTATTTTTTTAAAAAATTACATCATTTTTAAAAACACTCAAATATGTTTTATTTGAGTGTTTTTAAAATACCTATCACAATCAAATATATTTTATTTTGAATTAAATATACAACAATAACATATCTTTATCTCATTATATGGGATATGCTACATAAATATTTCTTCTTCATTGTATCCTATTAAGTGTTAAATTTTCATTTGATTCTAATAAAATAAGGTCACTTAAAATAAAACATAAATAAAATAAAATAAAATAAAGATCAAATAAGAAAGTAAAATTGATTCCAAACAAACCTTAAATCATTGCATGTTGAATTTTTGCTTTATGTTATTTCTTTTTTCTTTGTAGGGAACAAGCCGACCAACTCATTATCATATTTTATATGATGAGAATAATTTGAATCCTGATGATCTTCAAGAGCTTGTGCATTCACTTTCGTATGTGTATGTTTTGCTCATTCAATATCATAGTTTTATTTTTCATAAGTATATTTACTTAGTGAATAAAAATACTATATTTATAAGTTTCTTCAACTTTTTTCAGATATCAAAGAAGCGCTACAGTAATATCAATTGGTATGCTTCATGCACATCTTATAATGTTACTGGAAATCATTTCAGTTTCAAGAATTGAGATTTTCTTCAGTATTAATTATTTTTTATATAACTTGTGAAAATCATAGGTGTTACATTCTATTTGTTTTTTCATGTCCAAACAACCACTTGTATTTTCATCAAATATTTTGATTACTTGAATGTAGTGCAATGATGAATATTTATTTATTTTATTATGGCAGTCTGTTGAATAACCGCTTGTTATTTTAGAAAAATTCTTCTATGAGGATGGCCCCTCCTCAAAAAATGGTGCAAGCTATGTTTGGTCAAATGAGGACAAACCTTTCATCAAATCTGAAATTTCTTCTTTGCCTTGTAGAGAGAAAGAATTCCGTAATCTATTAGTATGAATCATGCAACTTTGTAAAGTGCATATTATTTTAAGTTGTTAAATCTCTTTGATTGGTGGACATATTATGTATCCTATAGGTCTTTGGAAGAGGATGTGTCTAGTGGAATTCAAATTTGTGACACAATGCATGGCACCTGCAGGAGTCAATGACCAGATTTTAACAAATGTGCTATTGAAGATCAATGTCAAGGTAGGCATTTGATTGAAACAATTCAGTTTTTTTTTATTACTATACTTTGATTCTTTTGAATCTTGTTTTATTCAATTCTTAATACTCTATTCATTTCACAACTTGGTGGTCTTAACTCATTATTACAACTTGAAAACATCATTGCTTTTCCTACAATTTCAAGGCCTACAATTATGATTATGGGAATGGATGTTTCTCATGATTTTTTTGGAAGGTCTGATGTTCTAACAATTGCAACTGTAATTATCTAAACTTGATGATAGTCTAATAGAAAGAATAATCTAATAGAACTTTCATAATTGTTTTTTATGTTTGCATTATGTTCGAAATATTGTCTATCGTTTGCTTTCAATTTATTTTCATCTATTTTCTTATGCCAAATATAGCATCGCGTTGTCCATCCATAAATCTGGGGTAGTTCACGGTCACTCCCGAACATCGATGGGTGTGCCTTAAAGCGTTGCATATGAATTGATGATTTTATCAAAATGACATTTAGAGTATGATAGCTTTGATGAATAGTAAAACTTACCAGATCTGGGTGCGCAACCCTGTGTCTGTCATGCAACGATGCAATGCTAGAGTGTACCTCTGCTAATGCGGGCTCGTAGTCTATTGGAGGCTCCTCGGTGCGGCGTCTACGTCGACGTCTGCATGCTCCTCCTTTCTCAGATGTCATTTCACATGTCTAGCAAACAACTTCTGAAAGTGCATGTCAACACGAAAAACATAAGCCATCAGAAGTACAATATAACAGTGGGGACAATAACATAAAATAATAGGAGTAAACACAATCTAGGCGAGAACATAAGTAGACTATTCATGCACACAGTAATGAGGTCCTACGTACAACTAAAAAAAACATTACTCTAATAATGTAAAGTTACTACTAACATTAAGCAACGAAGAACATCTACAAGGAAAAAAAAATAGTCTAGGCATACAACTGGAAAAAACATTCACAAGAAAACTAAGTGCAGAAAGAAATAATCACAAGAAAAAAAATAGTCTAGGCATACAACTACGCATTATTGACCAAGTAAAATAATCCTACACTAACAACAATGTAGAGTAAAATACATCAACAATTAACATACATGAGTAACAACAGAAAACTAAAGTGCGGACATACCGGAACAAGAACAAACATCTTCATCACAATATGAATAGGACAAAATAACGATCTATCGCAACCCCACTAAGTCCTCATTACGATTTTATGGACAAATAGCTCTGTTATGCCCAACATTTTTGCATAGTCCACATATTCTGTTACTTCGCTGCACATTCTCATCCATTGTGTTGGTATATATCTATGTCTTGGGCCTACCACTTCGCCTTCTGATATTCGGTGGTGCTAGTTCAATCAGATGACGACCCGACAAATACGATAACCAGTCAATGCGATTGGGAATGATATGAAATTGAGCCCGTCGTCGCGTGATACGATTGCGAGTGAAGTAGTGAGACATCTGAATGACTCAAATGGCGTTGCCTAACACAATGACATGCGAACATGGAATGTGTAAATGGCTACTGTACACAACTAAAACTATCTTGTTCTTGCAATTCAACCTTAAATGACATTGAGGACATATCAAACACCTGAAATTCATTTAAATTTATTCTTGTAGGATCCGGGCATCTTCTAGCTTCACGCTCATTTTGTTGCAGTTGAGCCTTGACATGTGGTGCAAATATCAAATCATTCTGTCTGATCATATCAAAAGCTGTCTCTAAACGTTTGGTAAAAACTGATACAAGATTGTAATAAATTATTGTAATTAGAGCTTGTATCGGCAACCCACGTGTCCTCTTGAGCACACCGTTAAAACACTCTGATGGGTTAGTGGTCATTATGTCATATTGATATCCGCCATCATTACTCAATGACCACTTTGCCACATCTCTTACAAGCAGCCACTCAGTAGCCTCTGCTTTGATATTCCTGATGTCTGTAATGTAACTTGTGAAGGTGTGAATGTTAGTTGTATTACCTACCACGTACATCTTCTAACACACAAACTCAACATCACAAATTTCCATAGTTCTGCATGCCTTCTTGAAATTCTCTCTAAGATGGCGTAAGCAATGGCGATGTTTAGCACAAGGAAAAAAATTTGCGGCATCCACATACTAAGCCTGAATGTCGGCCAGAAATAATGCATAAATCAGACCCAGTACATATAAGCGGAATCAAGTCCTATAATGTCCTAATAAACCAACCCGAGGACTCATTGCACTCTGCTTCAACTATGGCAAATGACAGATGATACAAGCCATTATTTGCATCAATACCAACTGCAGTAAGAAGGGTGCCTCTGTACTTTCCCAAGAGAAATGTATAGTCAAGACTTAGGACTGGTCTGCAAAATTGACAACCAACTATAGATGACCTAAATGACCAGAATATGTGCTGAAAATGGCCAGATTCATTTGACGAATCAGTGTATGTATAGCATAACGTACAATAGCCATGAAGTGATCCAGTGAACGATATGACTCTTCTCAACTGCCAAAAATAGCATGTATAGCCTTTCTATTGCATCCCAAGCTTTCATATAGGACACCATAATGTTAAATTTTGATTCTATATGACCAATAATTTTCTTGGGTTTCAAATTCAACTGGTATTTAATGACAGGTTGGATGTAGTAGCTAATAAACTGTGAGGTGCACTGTATGTGTCCGGTGCTCAATATCGAATGAGAACATGTGTGTGGGGCTGTCATACTAGATATCCTCCAGCATAACCAAGCCTCTTGCTCGCCCGAGCATGTAGACGCCATAAGCATGACCTACTAGAATGACTGTTATGTATGCAAAGTATAGTGAACCTCATCTTATTAGAGTCACATGTTACATACTCCACATTATTTGTTATGGACCAACCCTGAACAGTAAATTTAAGGTGCCTTTTATCATGGAAACACATCCCCTCATTTAAGACTGTTGGAATGAAATTCTTTTCTAGAAAAATAGAATTTGCTGAGAGGCCATCGAAGTTCAGTTGTTCATCCCATTCTTGTGCTGTCTGGCAAGCCTGAATGTAATCATTGCTACTAAACATGTGTTCTTTAATACTGATTATTTTGTTAGAGTAATCTCTTAGCAAATGACCATTCCCAGAGTTTGAACATTATTCTTCTCCAATGTCACATTCACTATCATCTGTGTCAGAACTCGTTGCGCTAGGCATTATTTCGTAGCTCTCATCTTCAGTTGGTAAAAGTGTTATATGAGTGCCATGATATTCACCCATATTAGCAGAAGTCGAGGCAATATGATGAACATGAATAGGAGATGCAGATACATCTCTATCATCAGTGTTGCGTATTTTAATGCATTGTATAAGATTAAAATATAAAAGATTAATTAGATAATGACTTGGAGGTACGTACCTACGAAAACCTTCATTGAGGTCGGTCTGATATGGTTCATGTGATAGTATAGTGTTGAGGATAGCTTTAGTTGGATGAAATTCAACTTTAATGAAATTATGAACTTCGCTATCATCTGTTTGTTTCAACTCAATTTTGACATATACAATTACAAGTTGTATACTTGTTGTATTAATGACTGACTCACATACTTCGCCGTCATTTAATGAAGTAGCAATGAAATTGGCACCAATAGGAAATCTACATATGAGATTAATCATAAATCATGTCGAATCAACTTTCAGTGACCTCATGATTCGATTATGTATGCTTGTAAAATCAGCTCGTCGTGAAACTTGTATAGGACGATTTTTTCCACCAGTGTACATAGGAAAGAAATTGTCCTTACATTGAGTTATCGTAATATAACTAAACATACTTAACTCATATTTGAATATAAAAATATGTATTGGAGATAGGAATGTTGAATAACACACCTGTTTAAATCAATGAGATTCATAAGAACTGTATGGATCATGCTTGAGACTCAATTTACGTAAAGTAAAGACAACCAAAATGAATACCACCTAGAATTTCAAACCCCAAATCTTATTTTCCAATTTTGACATCTAATCAATTCATTCACAACATAAAACACATTCCTAAAGTCTATAATAAAATTCACATAATACATGTGTGCATCAATCTCCACTTAATACATATCTCGTTTTTACAAAACAAAGCTCATATGAGATATCTTAAACGAAAATAAATAAGTAATCCACAGTGCTTGCCTTTATAAAATGAATTGCATAGAACACAATTACCATTATATTTTAAAAGCTCTAACAGACTTCCGTATCATATAAAGGTAAGACCACCAACCACATATCAAGAGATCCCACAATCAACTCGCTCATACTAAAGCGAGTATCAGTCACGTGTTCCTCATTTTTTTTTACAAAATTTACAGTTTCCCTAAAATATCAAATCCACCAACAAATGTGTAAACCCCTAAAATTAGCTAATCACATGATAAACTAAATAATCAAATATTAGAACACATGAAACCAATATTACATTTGCCTAAAATCAACATCACATAAAATCCATATAAAATCAAACTTAAATAAAAAGAAGTTCCAAAAAATAACTAAAAAAATTCTTTCAAAAAAATTTAAATTCACTCCAAACTTTATCTAAATCATAACATTAGCTAATCACATAATACACTAACTAGTAACATGATAAAACACAAAAAAATCAACATCACATTTACACATTTTTCATTTTATAAAAAAGAAATCCAAAAAAAAAATCAAAAAAATACCTAAAACACTGGCGGAATGGGTAGTTTTTCAAAGCCATATGGGTCACGGCAGAGCTTGGCCGATGATTTCACGGGCAAATGGGCTCCTCGGTGTGGCAGGGTGATGTCTCCAAAAGAGCGATCGGGAAGCAAAACGAGATCGGGCTCTGTCCCAATCTCAGTTCAAGTTTTTTTAAAAAAAAAATATTTTAAGTCAATCGCCCGTTTAAACAGGCGATTGTGCCTAGTTTTAAAATTTTTTTTTAATGTCTAATTCGCTAATTATATTTTTAAACATATTTATTTTAAAAATTTAGCCTTTTTTCTCGATTGCCAAGTCAAAAAAATAATAATAATAAAAAAATACAAACCTTAAAAGTGCAAATAGAAGGAGAAGATTTTCCTATATTCCATTTTCTTTACTAAACTTTCCTCTTCGGGAAATTGTATGCGGGCTCGCGAGTTCCGTTTGGAAAGAAGGGGTTTTGTGGGGGCTTAAAGATTGAATCTTGAGGTATTAAGTGGATGGTGGATATAGCATTATCGTGGCAGAAGGGGGCAGTCATACATGCAGAGAGAGATCCAATGGACAGAAGATGCAAAGCGTGGATAGATAGATCACCTTTAGATCCGAATCTTGTCGTGTGGCTATCGGTACCGTGCATCCAGCTGGATGGATCCTTCTTGGATGTGGCGGGAAAGATCCGAGATCAACTAATTCTTTTCTCCGGGAACAAAAGAATTAGTTGATCCTGAGAAGGATCCATCCAACTGGATGCACGGGAACCGATAGCCACACGACAAGATTCGGATCTAAAGGTGATCTATCTATCCACGCTTCGCATCTTCTGTCCATTGGATCTCTCTCTTCATGTATGGCTGCCCTTTCTGCCACAATAACGTTATATCCACCATCCGCTTAATACCTTCTAACGGTCAAGATTCAATCCTTAAGCCCCCACAAAACCCCTTCCTACCAAACGGAACTTGCGTGCCCGCATACAATTTCCCGTAGTGGAGAGTTTAGTAAAGAAAATAAAATATAGGAAAATCTTCTCCTTCTACTTCCACTTCATCTCTTCATTTAGTATGCAAAAATAAAATAATTATCAATTATGTAATTATTATGATAAAATAATAAAAAATTAAAAAGTATAGGAAAATTAACAATAATTACTTGATATAAAAGAATGAGATATAATTTTTAATAATTTCAATACTTTTATACATAATTTATTAAATTCTAATATATTTTAAGTATCGTTTATATTAATATTTATTAATTGAGCTACCTCGCAAGTTAACGACTCAAATAGAGTGTAGCTTTAAATTTGCCTGTTAGCTCATTGAGTTCGGCTCATAAGTCATTTATCAAACCAGCTCATCAGCCGATTTGACTCAATTACACCCCTAATAAGTATTGTCTACTATGATAAACAAACTCAAAGAAGTTCATTGAAAAACAAAAAAAAAATCCACAATATCTCTAAAAAATCTCACAAGGATGGGATTTAATCCTTTAAATAAGGTAAGAGATTTATAGATTTTTGAAAAACTCATTACAAGAAAATACTTAAAAGAGATTAATAAAGTATCAGCACATGGAATTACATCTAATGATCATAATAAAATCAATTCAATGATTGAAACTCTTGATCCATATATGTTTCAACTAAAGCAAGAGTAAACAAAATACAATATTAATGATACAATAAAATCAATATGACAGTAAAATCTTTAAATTAAAGTGCCCATAATTTCCTAGTAAAGCTAATGGGACTCATATAAATTCAGGTCACAATTTATATATATATATATATATATATATATATATATATATATATATATATATATATATATATATATATATATATATACAAACCAAACTACAATTTTTATGCATTTACATATCTAACACTTACCTCTGCTTAAAAAGATACATTTTATTTTTAAAAAAGTGAGTGATGATGATATTTTTGATGTGATATTGAAAATTGGGATGATATATTTATAAAAATTAAACTTTAGGTATTATATAAGTAAATACATAAGAATTATTTATTTTGTATGTAAATCTCTCTCTCCTCCCCAACACACACACATACATATCTATATATATAATATTTACATTAAATGAATTAATTTAAATATTTTATATTTTATTTAAAAATTTAAACATTATATAAATATATATTCAATATATAGAACTTTCACTCAAAATTTTATCTTCTTGTTAATTGTTTCATTATTTTTGCCTCTTGTTGGTTTTAAGGAGATTATTGTTTGGTCTAACTAAATGCATCTATGGCTAATGGCTCTAATTGTTAATTTAATTTTAAATATTATAATTTTAGTATTTTTGAAATAGCATGATATTAATCAAACTTAAATATTATAGTATTATATTATTATTATTATTATTATTATTATTATTATTATTATTATTATTATTATTATTATTATTGTTATTATTATATTGTTGTTGTTGTTGTTGTTGTGTGTTGTGTTGTTATAGTAGTTGTTGTTGTTATTATTATTATTATTATTATTATTATTATTATTATCTGCATTATTATTATTGTTATAATAATAATTATTGTTAGTATATTTTTTATTATTTTTATTATCATTTATATTACTACTATTTTTATAAATAAAAGAGAACACTGAATGTTGAACAAATAAACATGAAGCATTTACATTTCATTGAAGAAAAATTAGATTCAATCAAGTTATAAGGTTCAATTGGTTTAATTTGTTCTAGGTGAGCCAATTGGCCGAATTGACTCTTGATAAGGCTTCAATCAAGTTCAAATGATATTCTAAGAAGTTTGGGTAAGTTCAATTTGAAATAATTTCTATCAATTTTGAGTTTAGACTCAAATGGGTAAACTTGGTCATTTTGCCAAATTGAACACCGTTTGGGTATGAATTAGGTAAGTTTGGGATTTTAGAGGACATATAATTAGTTGAAGTCATATATATATATATATATATATATATATATATATATATATATATATATATATATATATATATATATATATATATATATATATATATATATATATATATATATATATATATATATATATATATATATATATATATATATATATATATATATATATATATATAGCTTACTTCACAAGAAATTTATTTGATCAAATAAAAATAGTGGACTTGAGATGAATTAATCACATAAATGAAGCACTCATAAGCATGATTAGAAAATTCTCTAGCCATTTTGAGAAGTTAAATTTTTATTTGAATTATGTGTGCTTATAATCAAAATGAGTGTTTCATTGAGATAATCTAGTGAGTCTATGATCGCTTAATTTCATGTTCATTAAGTCACTAAGATACTTAAAAAAATATTTTATGATAAAAAATGGATTGATTTAGTTCATCCAATAGTATATCATCATAATTTTATCCCCTTGGTATAATTTTCTAGGAAGTCACCCATCTTAGAAAAGCTCAAACTTGATTATGTTTAACTTTGAAGTTAATGATGAAACACAAACTATTACACTGAATATCACTCCAATATTTAAGAGTTTGATTTCATTGTATTTAAGATGTCTTATAGTCTCCACTACTTAAGGAATGGAAATCTTGATCAACAATTTTATATATAACCCAAAATCTTTTAGTATGCATATATAATTCTTGTGGTGTCCCCTAAAATTTAAATAAATAATTCCTAACATATAGTATTATATCACAAATAATTTTTTAAATGATGACTCACATGCATATAACTTAGTGTTTATTGTTTAGAACATCAAATAGTATTGGCATATTTGTTTATTTTTTTAAAACTTTTTATAGTGAAAACACCTTTTATTTTTTAGCAAATAGATTTGTTGGTTGCCATCTAATTTTTTTTAAAAGAAAATTTTATAATGCTCATAATAATTTTAAAAATTATTTTTCTCACAATAATTATTATGTAAATATTTTGGATATCTAAATTTAGTTACAAAAATCTTTTTATTAGGGTTGTCAAAAATTGACCCGACATGAATCTGACAAGAAAAATCCAAATTTGAGTAGACCATAATAATTTTTGGGTAAGATTCAGGTCGAAGAAATTGATCCATTTAATATTTCGAGTCACTTTCAGGTTGACCCGTGAACTCGAAATTAACCTAAAATTTTACCCCTAATTTGAATTTTACTTTATTTTGACATATATATTCAAGTCAATTAGGTTGAAAACGGGTCAAGTTCAAATTGAGTTTTTGATCTGTTAATAAATTGATCGGGTTTGGATCAGGTCAAATTCAAGTCATACTCGAACCCAATTCATCAATCTAAATTGACACCCCTACTTTTTATCATCAAAATAAAAGGTGTTTTCACTATAAAAAGTTTTTTAAAAAAATAAACAAATATGCCAATATTATTTGATGTTCTAAACAATAAAGATTCAATATGTGCATGTGAATATCCTAAGTTATATGACAAAGGGGGAAAAAAAAACAGGTTCCTTATGTGGTAGATTTGATGTTGACAAGCTTGCCGGTCACCATCTTTTTTTTTTTCATGCATGCATCAACTCATTCATGAAAGACTTTGTTTTTTTTTAAATTTTCAAGAAAAAAAATTGAAAACACAAGTACATTCATTTGTGTAGAGATTTAGTTACATGATTTTATGAACAGTTTTGCTATATCAATAACATATGAATTATCTTGTTTTTTATAAATATAATTGTATTACGATAATTTTATAATATTTAAAATTTAATGCGATTAAAAGAATAAAATAAAGTTGCATAATTACATTATTGGTTAGAGAACCCATAATATTCATAAGATTATAACATTCAAATCATCTATCTTTTAGGTTGATTATAACATTCAAAAAATATGGGTGAATCTTGCTTTTGAATGAAGAAAAAAAAATTATTTTATTTAATGATTTAAAATTTGAGAGATAATTATATCTGAGATGTTATATGAGAAGTTATAGTACAATAAAATAGATGAAAATTTAAGAGGCATTTATATATATATATATATATATATATATATATATATATATATATATATATATATATATATATATATATATATATATATATATATATATATATATATATATATATATAGTATTTATACTTTCATATTTATATTCATAATATTTTAATATTTAACATCACATAAAAATATATATTTCTTATCTTTTTAAAAAATTGAGTACAATTTTTCATACATAATTAAGATGTTAGGTATATAAATATTAAACTTCATTTATTAAAAATGAAAAAATAAAATAAAATTTATGTGGTATGTACATAAATTTTGTAAATTATACAAAATTATTTAATTATTTTTAATCAAAATGAGGCAAACATAACAGAATAAAAAACACAATTGAACAAAGATCTCAAAATAAATATTCAAATACAACTTTATTATTTAGCGAAAGATTCTAATACGAATTACTTAGTGAGCTCAGCATAAATTATTCACAATTAATAGTTTTTTTTTTTTTTTTTTAATTTTAAGGAGGGCATATGTAAGTATTTTGAGTTAGAGCTAGGGATTGACTTATACAATTGGTTCAAATTTATAAAGAATATTTAATTTTAGAAAATTAAAAATCAAGCCCTGTGATTTTAACTATGTGGTGTGCATCCCCCCATGTATACTTAAACAAAGTACTGGATTCTCATAAATGCCTTATGTGTGCTGACTACAAATAGGACTGAAATGGCCAAAATTTTAAAGTAAACATATTTTAAATTATAATTAGCGAAATAGGCATTAAAAAAATTTTAAAACTAGGCACAACGGGCGACTAATTCCACTTGGCTTGCACAGTCAGCATCAATCGTCTGTTAAATGAGAGACTGACTCTAGAATAATTATTTTTTAAAAAACTATGAACCAGCCGCAGTATTTTGGCCGTATCGGAGTCGTTCGTTGTCGGAATTGAGCGAGCTTAGTATCGTTGGAATCGGTACAAAATTCCCTACGACTTTTATGTTGATTAAAAAAGACGATTGTGGCCCTTTGCATAGCAGTTTTTTCCAATGAGCGAAAAATCTGCGCGCAGTTTGAAAAATGCGATCAGCTGCGGTATTTTGGCCGTACCGAAGTCGTCCGTTCTCGGAATTGAGCGAGCTTGGTATCGTTGAAATCGACACGAAATTCCCCATGACTTTCATGTTGACCAAAAAAGGCGATTGTGGCTCCTTGCGTATCATTATTCGCTAATGCGCGAAAAATCTGCGGCGTAGTTTTGAATAATGCGACCAACTACGGTATTTTGGCTGTATCGGAGTCGTCCGTTGTCAGAATTGAGTGAGCTTGATATCATTGGAATTCAAACAAAATTCCACATGACTTTCATGTTGACTGAAAAAGGCGATTGCAGCCCCTTGCATAGCAGTTTTCGCCAATGCGCAAAAAATCTGCTGCGCAATTTTGAATAATGCGACCAGCCGCGGTATTTTAGCCATACCAGAGTTGTCCATTGTCAGAATTGAGCAAGCTTGGTATCTTTCGAATTGGAAAAAAATTCCCCACGACTTTCATGTTGACAAAAAAAGGCGATTGTGGCCCCTTGCATAGCAGTTTTCGCCAATGTGCGAAAACTCTGCAGCGTAGTTTTGAAAAGTGCGACCAGCTGCGGTATTTTGGCCGTACCGAAGTCGTCCATTGTCAAATTGAGCGGGCTTGATATCTTTGGAATTGGTATAAAATTCTCCATGACTTTCATGTTGACCAGAAAAGACGATTGTTTCCCCTTGTGTAGCGCTTTAATCGCGGAAAAATCTGGAATAGCGACCACCGGTATTTATACCGGTGACGTGGTCGGAATTGAGCGAGCTTGGTATTGTTAGAATCATCACAAAATTCCTCCTGACTTTCATTAACCGAAAAAATAATAGATGTGACAATCTCATTACAAAGTTTGCTAGTTGAAACATTTACTATGCATGACAAATTCGTAGCTCTTGACTACTTCTGCAAAAATTCTAAATTTGACAGTTCAATACTAACAAGATATCTCTTATATTCCGCAGGCCAAAATGCAATTCACTCAGAATAGAAAAATATAACATAAAAAAATAGTGTCCTGATATACAATGCACATAGAAAATATATAACATCGAGAAAACAGTATACATCAAGCTAACTGATGATCTACAACTAAAGATGACAAGTGACGACATCTAACGACGGCGGTTCTGTGTGGTGGAAGTGCATCACTCCCTAGAGTATACTGAGCAGGTGGTCGTCAAGGACGGTCTCACAAATGGTGTTGCCGATGCTGTGCTTCATCTTCACCGCTGGTCTACTGGATCACCGAGGGTGTAACATCCTCCCCGTGATGCTCGGCCGGAAGGGGACAAGGTAAACTCCGCATATGCAACATATAGACCGGTGGGTGAGGATACATGGGAGGGTCACCACCATGAAAATGGACCGAACATGACTTTCTCGATGAGTACGAGTGTGTGTCAAATGAGTAATTGTATGGACCGACATCTGGTATAGATGATAGACCTGCATCAAATCCTGCAGTATGTGGTTTAGAAGATGAATGTGCTACAGAAAAACTATTGGCTTCATCTGTATCCCTGTACATGCTATATGATATGTGCATATTCTTGTGTATTTCTCTGCATAACTGCTCATAAGTGTTGATTGAATGCTGAAAATCAGTGTCCTGGTCTCTCCCGAACTAAGGCTGAAAAAATATTTTGTGTGTCCAAGATATGTTCGCCAAGCATGTAATTCAGTACTCATTACGTATAAATATTTGTTTAGCATATAGTTTTTCAGTGCTTACCATCAGTCTCTCTTCAGGAGCTCGAGGATAGTAGGTGGTAGGAGGAATGGTTGGAGCTCTCACTATGTACAAGGAAGCCCAGGACTGATACCACCTCATGTACTGACTGACAGCCGGGTCAATAGGAGGTGTAACATCATCCACGTCAACAATTGAATCATGTCGCCTCATCATGATATGTAGACTACAATAATCAACCTCCAACATCTTCTCGATTTGGACTCAAAATGAAGGATCTATAGGCGCCACGTCCACTCTAGGTGACATACCAAACTATCTGATCACACAATCTGAGAATTACCACTCAATTCTTTTCAGCTGATTAAAGGTATCCTTGCGAGCCAAATAGCCCGGGCCCAAGCGCATGTGCCTACTGCTCATACATTGTCTCATGCTCCATATCACCTACAACATGAAAGAAAAATTATATGTCATACATAGGATTATAGAGGTGATCATATAAACAAATTGCACTCTGAGTCATACCTAAATTTGTAGTAGCCAGTCAAGCTCATCTCTATACACTCTAATATGGGAAGGTGTCATCTCTCATAGGTAACCCTCATTCCACCTGCAACCAATGCTCAGCCCATCCAACTCTGTCGGAAAGGGTACCTGCAATGTGGGTCACCCAACATGTACATGCGCCCATGACCAAACCTGAAGTAGGGGAAAAATCTTGCCATATTGATTCGCTTTGACCTTGTGACCTCATTCAATTCCTTGTACAAGTGTGCTAACATAGCCACTCCAGTGGAGTACCTGCTGAACAAGCTCAAATCATCCAGTAGTGGTAAGTACTACAAATGTACCTCAGACCCAGGCGTATCTGGTAGAAGGAAGCAGACAATAGTGAACAAAATATAAGCTCTAAGGTGCATCAGAAAGTCAACATCCAGTAGATCCAAGTATAAGTCCCTATAAAATGTCCACCACAGCCAACGTAAAGGTGTGTCCGGTGCGCTTGACCCCATAAAAATGTGGATGTAACGTGTGGTATCGATGTGATATATAACATCAGGCTCTAGATGTCTGCCGATGAGCTCATCACAACAATCAGGCCAAGATAACCATCGTCTCCCCTCCTCAATCACTGTCGGTCTGACAATAGGAGGTCCGTCAATCCGTACTCCTAGAATCATGGCCACCTCATGCAGCGTAACTATCATCTCACCAACTGCAAAATGAAAAGTGTTTGTTTGTGGTGATCAGCGCTCAATTAAAGCTATAAGCAGGTGGTGATCAAGCCTGATATGCTGCAGCTATGAAACTCAGTCTAAGCCAACATCATGCAGTCCATCCATAAATGCGCTTCACCCACTCGAACATCAATAGGTGACGCCGCCAAGAATCACATGCACAATATGAATTGATGATTTAATCAAAAAGGCATTTAGTGTAGGCTAGCTTTGATAAATAATAAATCTTACCTGATCTGGGTGCGCAGCCCTGTGTCTACCATGCAACGAGGCAATGCTGGGGTGTACTTCGATGTGGGCTAGTAGTCTCGGAGGATCTCGGTGTCTACGCGTCGATGTTCTCCTTCCTCTGATGCCATTTCACATGTCTACTAAACAACTTCTGAAAGTACATGTCAACACTAAAAATAGAAATCATCAGAAGTATAGTGCAGTAGTGTGGATAAGAACATAAAACAACAGGAGTAAACACAGTCTAGGCATACACATAAGTAAAATGTTCATGCACACAGTAACGAGGTCCTACATACACATGTTCAACAAATATATTTCTACAGAGGCACACAACTGAAAAAATAGCCTGCTAACAATGTATAGCTACTACTTACATTAACCAGCGAAGAACATACAACTTCTAGCAATAATATAGAGAAACTATAGTCTAGGCATACACAAGTAAACTGTTCATGCACACAGTAATGAGGTCCTACATACACAGGTACAACAAATACATGTCTATAGAGGTAGACAACTAAAAAAAAAATAGCCTGCTACTACTTACATTAACCAGTGAAGAACACACAACTTCTAGCAATAATATAGAGAAAACTATTCAGGCATACACATAAGTAAACTGTTCATGCACACAATAATGAGGTCCTACATACATTGGTACAATAAATACATATCTATAGAGGCATACAACTCACAAAAATAGCCTGTTAACAATGTATAGCTACTGCCAACAGCGAAAACACGTAAGTCAATTGTCACAAGAACTATGCATTACTGACCAAGGAAAACACACCCTACACTAGCAACAATATTGAGTAAAATACATCAACAATAAACATACATGAGTAACAACAGTATTGAGAAAACTACATTACAGACATACACAATAACAAGAACAAACATCTTCTAGCAACATCAGTAAGATAAAATAATAATTTACCGCAACCACACTAAATCCTACGCAGACGATTTTGTGGACAAGTGGCTTTGTTGTGCCCAACATTTTTGCATAGTCCATATATTCAGTTACTTCGCTGCATATTCTCATCCATTGTGTTGGTATATCTCTATGTCTTAGGTCTGCTAGTTTACCTTTTGATATTCGGTGGTGCTAGTTCAATCAGATGACGGTCCGACAAATATGATGGCCAGTCAATGCAATTTGAGATGACATGGAATTGAGCTTCAGACGCATCGCGGTGTTGGTAGTATTAGAGATACGCATCGTGAATAACTCAAATGATGTTACCCTAACACAACAATAACATGCAAACATGGAATGTGAAGTAATTGAGGTTGTCTGCATGTACAACTACAACCATCTTGTTCTTGTAGTTCAACCTTAAATGACATTGAGGACATACTAAACACCTGAAATTTATTTAAATCTATTCTTGTGGGCTCTAGGCATCTCCTAGCTTCACGCTCATTCTATTGCAGTTGCTCCTTGACACACGGTGTAAATATCGAATCACTTTGCGTGATTAAATCAAAAGTTGTCTCAAGGCATTTGGTAAAAATGGATACAAGATTGTAATAAATTGATGTAATTAGAGCTTGTATCGGCAACCTACGTGTCCTCTTTAGCACACCATTGAAACACTCTGATGCATTAGTGGTCATTGTGTGACGATATCCGCCATCATGAGTCAATGACCACTTCGCCACATCTCTTAGAATCAGCCACTCAACAACCTCTGCTTTGATATTCCTGATGTCTTTCATGTAAAGTGAGAAGGTGTGAATGTCAGTTGTATTACCTGCCACATACATCTTATGACACACAAACTTAGCATTAGAAATTCCCATAGTTCGGCATGCCTTCTTGAAATTCTCTCTAAGATGGTGTAAGGAATGGCGGTGCTTAGCCTAGGGAAAAAATTTAGCATCAGAAATTCCCATTGTTTGGCATGCCTTCTTGGAATTCTCTCTAAGATGGCGTAAGCAATGGCAGTGCTTATCCTAGGGAAAAAATTTGTGGTATCGATTAAGCCTGAATGTCGGTCAGAGATAATGTATAAATCAGGTCAAGTATATATAAGCGGAATCAAGTCCTGTAATGTCCTAATAAACCAAGCCCATGACACATTGCACTCTGCTTCAACTATTGCAAATGTTAGAGGATACAAGCTATTATTTGCATCAATCCTAACTGCAGTAAAAAGAGTTCATGTACTTTTCCAACAGAAATATACCATCAAGATTCAGGATTGTTCTGCAAAATTGCCAACCAATAATATGTGGCCCAAATGACCAAAATATGCGCTGAAAATGGCCAGATTCACTTGACTGAATACGGTACATTATGCTAGACAAAACTGCACATACAATAGCCATGAAGTGATCCAGCGAATGGTATGACTCTTCCCAACGCCAAAAAATACTATATGGCCTTTCTACGTGCATCCCAAGCTTTCATATAGGACACCATAATATTAAATTTTGATTTTTTATGACCAATAATTTCCTTGGGCTTCAAATCTAACTAGTATCTATTGACAGGTTGGATGTAGTAACTAATAAACTGTGAGGTGCATTGTCTGTGTCTGTTACTCAATATCGAATGAGTACATGTGTCTGGGGCTATCATACTAGATATCCTCCAAGCACCACCCAGCCTCTTGCTCGCCTGAGCATGTAGATGCCATATGCACGACCTACTAGAATGACTACTATGTATGCAAAGTACAGTGAACCTCATCTTGTTAGAGTCACATGTTACATATTTCACGTTATTTGTTATGGACCAACCCTGAACAATAAATTTAAGGTGTCTTTTGTCATGGAAACACATCTCCTCATTTAAGTCTGCTGGAATGAAATTCTCTTCTAGAAAAATAGAATCTACTGAGAGGCCATCGAAGTTCAGTGGTGCATCTCATTCTTGTGCTGTATGGCAAGCCTGAATATAATCATTGCTACTGAACATGTGTTCCTCAGCACTATTTATTTTGTTAGAGTAATCTCTTAGCAAATGACTGTTCCCAGAGTCTGGACACTATTCTTCTCCAATGTCACCTTCACTATCAGCTGTGTCAGAACTCGTTGCACTAGGCATCATTTTGTAGCCCTCATCTTCAGTCAGTAACGGTGCTACATAATTGCCATGGTATTCACCCATACTAGCAGAAGTCGAGGTAATATGATGAACACTAATAGGAGATGCTGTAACATCTCTCTCATTAGTGTTGCATATTATAATGCAATGTATAAGATTAAAATGAAAAAGATTAATTAGATAATGACTTCAATGTATGTACCTATGAAAACCTTCATTGAGGTTGGTCTGATATGGTTCTTGTGATAGTATAGTGTTGTGGACAACTTAGTTGGATGAAATTCAACTCCAGCGAAATTATGAACTTCACTATCATCTGTTTATTTTAACTCAACTTCGACGTATACAATTACAGGTTGTATACTTGCTGCATTAATGACTAACTCACATACTTCATCGCCATTTAATGGAGTAGCAATGAAACCGACACCAACAGGAAATCTACATATGAGATTAATTCTAAAACGTGTCGAATCAACTTTCAGTGACCTCATGATTCGATTATGTATGCTTGTAAAATCCATCGCGTGAAACTTATAGACGGTTTTTTCCACCATGTATGGGAAGAATCGTCACTAACACCGAAGTTAGTCGTAATATAATACTAAACAAACTGTGTCTGAACTCATATTTGAATTTAAAAATATGTATTGGAGACAAGAATGCTTAATATGACACCTATTTAAATCAATCAGATTCATAAGAACTATATGAATCGCACCGGGACTCAATTTCTGTTAAAGTAAAGATAACTAAAATGAATACCACATAGAATTTCAAATCCCAAATATTATTTTTCATTTTGGACATCTAATCAATTTATTCACAACATGAAGCACATTCCTAAGCATACATATCCAACAACATATTCATAAACTCTAAAATATAACTACACTCTAACAAAGTTACTTATTACCAGTAAGTAATTGTAATAATTGATGTAACTACTAATTCTCCCAATCATCCATGAGCACAAAACAACACACAATACCCAAACATACAATCATATTCAATATTTAGAATACAAAAAAGTTACTTAAAATACACATAAAACACACAAAAAATACACATAAAATAGTACTTCGCAAAATTAACATTTTCCCGAGAAAATTAGGTGTGAAAGGTACATTTTCTTTGGAAAAGGAGTTCCTCGTTTATTTGAAAAATTTATATTTTTCCTAAAATATCAAATCTAACAACACGTGCCTAAACATCAAACTTACATTTCATTACAAAATTAATATTTCCCCTAAAATATTAGATTTACATTTGAAATCATAAAAACGTGATCCTCATTATTTGAAAATTTTACATTTTCCTAAAATACCAAATCCAACAACACATGCCTAAAACTAAAACTTATATTGTTTTTGCAAAATTTATATTTCCTCTAAAATATTAGATGTACATTTCAAAATCTAAAAATGCGTTCCTCATTTTTTTTGTAAAATTTACAATTTTTCTAAAATATCAAATCCAACAATAAATGCCTAAATCATAAAACAAGCTAATCACATGATAGACTAAGTAATCAAATATTAAAATACATAAAATCAACATTTTAATAGTTTTCACTTAAATAAAAATGAGTTCCAAAAAATGCCTAAAAAAATTCTTTGAAAATAACTTAAATCCACTCAAAACTTTGCCTAAACTATAACACTAGCTAATCACATTTACACTAAGTAATCACAGGATAAAACACAAAAAAATCAATATTACATTTGCATGCTTTTCACTTTTAAAAAAGATATCCAAAAAATACCAAAAAAATACTTAAAAATAGTCCGTTGACCGGAATGGGCAGTCGGTTTCGCTGGAGAGGGCGGCGGGGCTTTGGTCGGCGAGTTCATGGGCAAGGGGCGGTGGGGCTGCGTCTCAAATGAGGGCTTCAGCGGAGGAGAAAAAATGAGATCGGGACTCGGTTCAGATTTTTTTTTTTAAAGTAATTTAAAATTTAGTCGTCGCTGATATTGACGCCTGCGATGATTTAGACGGCTATGCCTAATTTTAATTTTTTTTAATACCTATTTTGCTAATTATAATTTAAAATGTGCTTAATTTAAAAATTTAGCCAATCTGAAATAGAGCAATATTGTGTTTGTCATATTAGCATGAATTTATAAATAAAATTTATATTTATTTATTTTTCATGCGATGCGTCACTGATAAATATATAAATTATAACGTCGCTCAAAAAAAATATTATTAAAAAAACATGAGATAAATATGGATGGAAAAATATGTAAACCTTTAATCCTAGCAAATTTTCTAATTATGTTTATGAGTTCTTCATTTATGCTACCAATTAGACTCAAGTCCATTATTTTCGTAATATTGTTGGGTTTCATCTTGCAAAATCTTGCTATCTTGACTTTATAAAATTAAATTTGGATGATCTAGATTTTTCTTCTCAAAGTTCATGGTCCAAATACTAACATGTCTTTTGAGATTTAAAATTTCTATAAAAAATTTCATTTGGTCTAATAAATTTCTTGAGTTGATGAATGCATGAAAGAAAAAAATTCATTATTCATAGAGTGTATATATGCAAATAGGAGTATAAATGACTCTATCAGAAGTGAGCTCAGTATTTGTATGTATTCGACTTATTCGAAAATGAACATGCTCAAATTTGATTTATGTTCGAAATTGTATGAGAACTTATTTATATTTGGCTCGTATTTATCGAAATAGGCTCGTGTAGCTTATTTTGTCTTGAATTAGCTTGAGTTTTTTAGTTCAAATCTTAGTGCAGACCTAAAATTAGAAAGTTTTAGAATATGGAACCACAGAGCAAATTGAAAGGAGGAAGCAAGGTGAGGATTGAGGAGCTATCCATCAAACTCAAAGAGGAAAGCAAAGTAAGACTCTAAAAGCAACCCAAAAACTAGAATCATATAAAAACACTAATGAAAAGTCAAAAACTCCACCTTTAATCCATTTCCAAACATAAAATAGAAGATAAAATGAGTAAAGTACTTGAAGTAGGAGGTAAGGTGAATGCGAGATCAAAGAAGTAGGGCTGTTAACAAGTCAATCTAAGATGGGCTCATATTCGACTCAAACCTATTTTGATAAACTTGACTTACAAGCTTATTATCAAAACAACTTAGCTCACTTATACTTTTATGTTCACTTATTATAATTATGTACTATGTATACATTTACTATATATATATATTTGTTGCAGTAATTTGGGAGATGTCCAGCATTTATAGGTACCCGCTTTTTTAATTTACCTCTTTTCATCAATGAAGACTTGATGGCATACTAAATGCTCGTAAAGGCATTCTATAGTAATATTATTTTGAAAAATATTTATAATTATAGATATCATATTAATTGAAAATCAACATGTATTATGTAAATAATAGTTTATAAACTTTATTTTTTTATCCATAGCAGTTGTATATTTAAATACTACTTCCATCATGATATCACTATATAATTTTATTTATTTATTTATTTTTCTTCTTTGAAACAAATTATTTCTTTAATTAGAATAAAGGTTAATTTTCAGCGTTTCTTTGGACTATTAGTTAGTTTCATCATTACGGGCACCAACTGCATGGAGGAAAAAATTGCATGTTAGGCGTGTAAATTCCTCAAAAAATTAAGATCAACGACATGATGAAAGGTTTAGTGCATGGAGCATACTGATGTATAGCGCTCAATCATGGGCATGGTTAAATTGTGGAGGTTTAATTTTTTTTAACTCCAGCTAGAAGGTACAGGTTGAATTGAACTATGTGGTTTAAGCTTATGGCTTAAGACAAATCTAATATGTAAAATTTTTATTTTTCATGGGGGGCTTCTATTATATGAAAGTTTTGTTATATATATATATATATATATATATATATATATATATATATATATATATATATATATATATATATATATATATATATATATAATCAAATGATATAAATCTTGGATAATAATCTACAACGCATTAGAATGCCCTTGTTGGCGATCCTTTACTCTGACAACATCTAGGGTTCCTCGAACAATGTGATATCTCACACCGAGAAATCCTTAACCCTTCCTCCTCTTACTAATACTACAAAATGTTCTTGTGAATTATAACCAATACCAGATATATAAGCAGCGATTTCAAATCCAGAGGTTAATCGTACTTTGGCAACTTTATATAAGACAAAGTTTGGTTTTTTGGGGGTATATATATATTAGAAAATTGAGATCATTTTTATTTTATAATTTATCTACCAAGAAATAAGTAATCTCAGATATTAAATCTAGGAAGCTTTAGCACAAGCTAAAGTATGGCATAAATCTAAACAAAAAGGGGACATAAGAGTTAATTTTCACAAGAGAAAGTAAACCCGTTCGACTTCTGGACTTATAACCACATAATGGTTGCTAGCTAACACCTCATACGATTCAAAATTATGTAGTCTTATGAAATTGCAAGATGGCTAGGATTCTTATTTGATTCTGAAAGGAGACTAGAGTCCTAAACTCACTTTCTAAGAGACAAGATCATGACTAGCATGTGTATCTGACTTAGGCTAAAAATACAAAAGTTTATAATTTTATTTTATTTTGACACAATATTTTGGACAAAGGCTTAGGGAATTATGTATAAATGCACGATGAAATATAATTATTAGCTAAATCAGCGGGAGGATGTGTTCTCCACTACAAGGGATGCCCTCACACGTCAAGCATTCCTTATATGCAAGAGTGGAGACCCTCTCTATTCAAGAAAGGAACAAGATGATATGCATGATTGTTGAAACATACAACATTCCGCTAAGAGGTTGATAAATCTTTTAATTATAGCCTAAGCTTTAAAGTGAGGTTATGAGTTGATTTAAAATTTAGTTATAAGTTATTAATTTGGGTAGAAAAATTAATTTTATCCTAAAAGCCTATCGCATCCAGGCCACTCATACAATCATCAATCATCAAGAAATTATGAAAATCATGATGTTTTAGTGCACAAGCTAAACACAACAATAATCATTTTATAGGCTACCATGAAAGAATAAAAAGGTTGGTGCGTGTATTGTACACCTCGAAAAAGAGAAAATTGGGTAGTTGAGCTCTACCTTTATAGAACCCGGATTATAAAAGAATAATTACAATTTAAAATCAAATACATGCTATGAGGGTCTTCATTCTTCATTTGTTCCTTCTTCCTTCTTTCTTCCTTTGATTGAGTTTGCTCCAAATTATCACAAGGCACCCTAGGACTAAGCCTTCTAGCCACTACTCATCCTAAACTCCAAAGCACTAATCCTAATTCCTATTATAGAATTACATATTTGGGAAACATAAAATCTAACTACACCTACAAAATAAAGGTTAGTTAAACATACATACATTCTAACCAGTTATATTTTATAATTTAGACTTAGTACCCTGTACACGGGTAACCAAGCCCAACTTATCCGATTATGCTCAGGGGAATAAACAACCTACAAGCCAAACATTTATATTTATTTTTATAAGGGCTCCTTAAGCACAATCCTCTATATAAAATAATATTAGACCATCAATGGCCTAATATCTAGTCTACGATCCACATTCCTAACATCCTAAAACATTACATCACAAAATAAAACATATCACCATTACATGCACCATCCTAACCTAAAGGTAAAAGTAGTGACTTAGCATTCTAATGAGTGTGTGTCTTAGCTTGGCATTAGAGTTATAATTTCCTAAGTTTGGAAGCATTTAATTTAACATGGATGGTTTTATTTTTAAGTTGTTTAGAGGTTTGTAAATTTTAATTTATATATTTATTTTGTTTCATTTGATTTATACTTAGCATCTAAGTGTTATAAAGAGAAGAGGGAGGTTTAACCTGGTTCATCCCTACCTTAAATCATTTTCGAAAACACATTATTATGATTTTATTTTCTTTAGTGAATGACTTATTAAATGCTTTATTAATCCTAATTTTAGATTAACTTTAAAGAATTGTATTCAATATGAAAGACATCTTAAGATTAATGCAGTTTAATTGTAATCATATAGAACATATTATATCATTCATTTTCATCACCCATAACATGCATATGATTTAAAGCTTAACATACCTACACATACAATAGATTTTTAGCACACTTAAATGATTATGAATGTGTACATTTGGTAGAAAAGAATACTCTCATTCTTTAACACACACACATGTATGAAAGATGGAAGTAAGTACATGCCATTATTTAAACCAAGGAAGTGAGATAATCAAATGACCTCATTGGGGCTACTTAAATTCCCGTATTCTCAAGATGTCCAAACTATATACTTGCTATCTTCAATACATATGGATGTATATACAACTATAAGAATAAAAATCATGCAAAAGATTATATTTTTATTTAAATTATTTATATATGTAAAGTAAAGCTCTATCCAAATTCTAATAGAAATATATAAAGAAATGAAATTAAATGAGTACGTGCCTTTGTTAACCAATGAATTGAGGTAATCAAATGACCTCCGTGGGGCTACTTAAAGCCTCATATTCCTAGGATATCCAAACTATATATCCATTGCCATTCAAACATATGTAAATTCATACATGAATATAGGGAAGAGAGCATTACCTTCGCATGCTTAAGCTATAAACACATGCAAATCATATATATATATATATAATCATAACAACTATCATTCCAAATGTTATTATCAATTTATAAATTTTGAAATTTTTTTTTGAATTTATTAGTGATATTAGCCACACATATAATAAAATTAAGCCAACACATATAAATTTGTATAAGTAAATTTCATTCAATTATTGATTTTGAAAACATGAATGTATGATATCAAATGACATACAACATTTATAGTGATTAAAAAAAATACTTAAACATAAACATATGATTCAGTCAGTTACATTAACTCCTAATGACAATCACATCAAATAAAAATATTTAAAGAAAACCAAAGCTTCTTATTAAATTTTAATTTTGAATTTTAGTTGAACCTAATGAGGAGAGACCATTTGTTATTTTAATCCCACTCCCGTGTTGGTGATCTTAATTTGTTCAAGGAAAGATAATTAAGTGATTTTTATAATTTAATTGAACTAAATCATTAAGCAAACTCATTTAATTACCCTTTCCTATGCTTCTTTAATTTGAAAAACCATTTAATCATGAGCCATAAATGATAATCACATGAGAAAAATAAAATTGCAATGCTCCTAAGGGACCAAATGCAATTGACTCGTGATTAGAGATTAATTAAATTAAAGAATCTAATTAAGTACTTTTATGATTTTCCATACTTATGGGTTAATCATAATTTTCTTAAGGGTTTTTATATTATTGAACACATAAAGAGGAGCCTTTGATTTAAATGTTAACTATTTGAATTGATTAATATTTTAATTTAAATTTGATCTCATTATTAATTGATTAATTAATCTCTTAATTAAACCTAACATTAATGAACTCTCTTTAATGAAATGAACTTGAAAAAGTAATTAGGAAAGAGGTCTTAATCACTATCCCTCATCATCTCATTATTAATTAGTGATTAATTAATTTTTATTATTTAAAATTCTAATTAATCTTTAAATCTATTAAGAGGGTAATTAAAGTTTGAATTATAAATTCTCTTAATTATATAGCTAATAAATCCTAATAAAATCATGGGAGGCAGAGGTCATCCCATTAAATCAACATATCAAGTTTGGGATTAATTGCCCAAGTAGTTAGGGCTTAATTAAGCTAATTAAGAAAATATTCAAACTTTAATTAAGTCTTAATCACTGTTTAAAATCAAATAAAGTTATTTTTTATTAACTTTTCATCTATCTAGCCTTTCCATAATATATTTATTTGTATTTTTTAGATTTTGCTATAATTAGTTATGATTTCACGAAGTTTCAGCCAATTAATTGTAATTTTAAGCCCTAATTAATTCCTAATTCGGTCAGCGCCACGCGATCAGCTGATGTGGTAGTGCTTTCCATGTGGCACCATAGAATTGGTCACTTAAAATATCCGATGCAGTTATTGAGTTAGTGGCAGTAGACATGCTTTCATCCCTGTCATCCAATCTAAGATCAGACGATAGGGATTAATCCCATGGTTCCTATTAGGATTAAATTGAGATAATCTAATGGATTAATCACAACTGTCCATTCCAATCATGTGTGGAATGATGATGATCCATCGTCCGCCTGAGCCATGGAAGATGAACACCATCGCCTTCCTCCATTTGATTCGAGTTCACTGGAGCTCGTGAGGCTTTAGGATCGACTCTAAAACATTCAAGGAAGGAATCTAAGAGGTTCTAACATGGGAATCACACAACATGACAAAATCTTTCATAAAAGACTAACAGCTTAATGAATTTCTACAATTTACTGGAGTTTACCTCGTCGAAGCTCAGGACCGGCGATTAACCGACTGAGGTAGCTTTGCCTTGAAGAGACGAAGCCCTGCAGAGAAGCTCGTGCCTTGTTTCCTCATCGGTGGCTCTATGGATCAAGCATCACAATCCTCATAAGAGTTGGTCTTGGATGGGTCTCCGGTGCTCGAACCTATCAAGAATCTATTTATTTCACCTCGCCGGATCTTGGAGAATGTGGTGAAGTTAATTTAAAAATGGTGGAGATTAAGTGAGGCTAGATGGAGCTAGGCCTCAGTTTCACATGATTTCATCATCGCCGGCGATGGGGAGGCCAGAGGGACTTGGGGAAATGCTTCGGGAGGCTCATCTCGACTCACTCGTGCTATGAGAATGCATGAGTTGAAATGAGTTGGGGAGGAGTAGTATAATCCCCTCCCCCCTCATCTCGATGAATTAAGTCTTTCCTTGGGATGACGTCCAAGCCGTGGTAGCGGTGGAGGCATTTGAGGCGATGTGGCTTAGTATGAGTGGGTGAGGACCTGAGGTGAGCTACCAAGGGTTATTGTTGTTTCTCATGGTGAGCCAATAGAGGGAGGTGGATTAGCTCACCTCCCTTGACCTGTGGCTGACCCAACCAGCTTTGGGTTAGGTTAGCCATAGGGTCAATGGTCCTGACTAAGCTTTATTAAATGCAACGGAGGGGGTTTAATCACCCAAAAATGAGTTTTGTTATATATGAAGGGCTTTACCCAATGGATAATGGGTCAATTTGAATTTGGTTTGGATTGGGTTTAATTTGGGCTGACTTATGGTGACCCAAGAATGGTCATGCCAAGTTTGAATGGGTTTGAGCTTGGTTGGGTTGGGTTTGGCTCAATTTGACCCATATAGGTTAATTGGACTAGGTTAGGTTAGTTAACCAATTGGCCAAATTTGTCAAACAATGGGTTGAGAAATGTTCAAATGACTATTTGGGATGTTTATGATCAATTGGTTTGATTTAATTTGGATCAAATTTGAATTTGGATCATATGAGTTCATATGGGTCAAATGGGCTAAGTTGATCAATTTAGTCAAATTGACCAAATTGACTTAAGTTAGGTGTTGTTTTAGGTTCAATTGATCATTTGAAGATGATTGTAGATTTTGATTTCAATTAATTTGGATTTAGAATGATTTAGACCAATTTGACCCTTTAGGTCTATTTGGGCTAAATGTTTCAATTGGGTTGACTTGGCCAAATTGGGTTCAACCAAGGGTTTGATCATGTTCAATAAGCAATTTGGAATGCTTTGAGTCATTGGTTAGGATTTGATTTGGTCCAATTTGTCCCTTTAGGTCAAATTGGTCAACTTGGGCTAAGAGACCAATTAGACTTAGTTTGGCTCAATTGTTGATCAAGTCATATTCAAGGATTGATTTAAAGTTGTAGGAATCATTGATTGCAATTAATTAAATTTAGAATGGGATTTGGTTCATTTTGGTTTATGTAGGTTAATAGTGTCAATTTGGGTCAAGTGATTGAATTGGGTTAGTTTGACCCAATGTATTGGAATTGATCAATTAAGAATATCAATAATCAATATAGAAGGGTTTGAATACGTTAGTTCAATCTAATTTGAGTTGGATTTAAGTTTGGTTCAAATGGGTTCTTTAGATCACTTTGGGTCAAGTGAACCTAATGGGTCAATTGAGTTGGTTTTGGGTTGAATTAGGTTGAATTGAGTTTGATGATTGATTTAGGATTGATTGATGGCTTTGATTGCAATTGATTTGGGCTTAATTAGATTTTGGCTCATTTGACAATTTGGGTTCAAATGGGCTAGGTTGGGTTAATTGAATTGATTTTGATTGATTGGCTTGATTTGATTGTAGATTTTGGATAGGCTTTGAATGATGATTGACGAATTAGAGTACATCAACAACAACAACAAGCCATTATCCCACTAAGTGGGGTGGTATATTCTCAATCTCCGTTGTGTCTTATTATGGCAAAATTCTCATTAAAAGCTAGTATACTAAGGCCATTTTTTTATACATCTTAACCAAGTATTTTTAGGTCTATCTTTCTTAACATAAGGCAAATCTAATGTATCTACTCTCTGGTCATCAGACGGCCAATGCTTTATGTGGCCAAACCATCTAAGGCGACTCTCTCTAATCTTATTTGCCACCAGAGCTACTCCAACTTTTCCGAACATACTCATTTCGTGTTTTATCTCTAAGAGTAAACTCATCCACGAGCATCCTCATCTAGTAACATAACTTAGTCTTATGCTTCTCTTTTATTGGTCAACATTCTACACCATAAGTCATTGCGTCTTACCACCATCTTATAAAATTTTCCTTAAGTTTAAGCAGCACTTTTCTATCACACAACAGCTAGATGCATTCCTCCACTTCAACCATCTAACTTGAATTCTACTAATAACATCTCCATCTATTTCACCATCATTTTGAATAATAGAGCCCAAATATCTGAATCGCTCACTCTTATTAATAACTTATTCACCTAATATCACAACACTACCACTAGAACTTCTACAACTAAAATTACACTCCATATATTCAGTTTTAGATCTACTTAAATGAAAACCTTTAGAATCTAATGTTGACCTCCATAATTCAAGTTTCTCTTGGACTCCCTCTATTCTTATCAACAAGAAGAATGTCATCAAAAAAAGCATACACCAAGTTACATCTTCTATAAATGCCAGTAAGAACATCCATAACTAAAGCAAAAGATAAGGCTTAAAGTGATCTTGATGTAATCCAATTGAAATGGGAAAATATTTTGTCAATCCTCCTTGTGATTGGACACAAGTAATAGCTCTAATATACATAACCTTAATGACTTGAATATAACCAATATTAACTCTTTTCTATTCTAGAACTCTCCAAAGGACATCTCTTGAAACTATATCATAAGATTTCTCTAAATCAATAAATATCATATGATTGACGAATTAGAGTGCTTGTGTAAAAATCATATGGTCTTAGGTTTGATTGAAGGAATTTTGGTTAATTTCATAAGATTGGATTAAGAATAGGATGGGTTTAGGTTATGGGTTTCAATTATTTCACTTAGAACTTGGATATGAAATAGAATTCAATTGGGATTTGTTGGAATCAATTTGAAGTTGGCTTTGGACTTTCTGTTAGACTTGGGTTAGACCGTAGGATAGGTAGGCTACCTCTAGATCCTAAGACATAGCCTAAACATATAGCAAGTCCTCTTAAGTCTCTAGGTTTGTGTTAAGTGTTCACTTAGTTTCTAGAAGTATCTTATGAGGAAGGAGACCCTAGTGTCTAGAGGACTCATTGGTCTAAGATGAGAAGATTGAATCCTCATTTCAAAAGTGAGGTCAACAGCAATCAAGCTTCATATTGATTCTCTAAGCTCAAGTGTGTTCAATTTAAATCATTCTTAATTCATTTAAAATATAACTTGACAATTCTATTGCCTATTGAATAAGCCATAATCATGTTCAGGAATAAGCATTCAAGTTGTGTTCTTGTTCAAGTATGAGATATTGAACCCAATCTAACTTTATTCTCAATTTCTCATTAAGTTCTATTTTCATTTGAAGTCTGAACTTCAAGTTTAATGCGATCTTCTAAAATGTTTGACATTAACTTCAAATCTTGCTTACGTTTGACTTTATATTTCTCTTTGATTATTCATTTTATTGTTTGATAATAAGACCCAAACATGCATTGAAAATAAATCATCCTTACTCATTTGAGAGATATCATATCTCGTTAAAATTTAGTTGTATATTTTGTCTTTTATAAGAGCAAGTCCTCAACTTCACAACAAATTTCATGCTTGTGACAAATGATCAAGTTCTATTATAAACATCATTCAAACTTAATTTCACTCAAAAGAGTAATTTTCATATTTAGATTTATTTCAATTTCATCTTTTATTATGACATCAAGTTTAAATTTATGTTAACTTAGTTTTCATGATTTGAATCATATCATCTTGCCCATATTGATTTTTTTTGCAAGTATGAAAATTTGATAACATTTCAACAGCTCGATGTTGCCCCTACATAAGGTGTTGCTTTGGGAGTGATGGACCTTCTTACCATACTTATGAGAAGTGTTCCTAATAGGTATTTTTCGACATAGCGGCTAAGAGGTCTTCATACCTACCACATTTATGGGAGCGACACATAAACCTTCAAGTAATTGTAGGTTTATATTCAATTTTAACTTTGAAGTTTAGTTTATATTAAATTATTTTAAGACCCATTGTAATCACTTTAGTTTAAAATCTGATAGTCTTCCGGCATTATCCTCATTTAGAGGGATGCATAGAGAGTCTATTGCATTCCCACTATGCTTATAAAAAGCATACTTGGTAGGTGCTTACGACACTACATTGGGAGGAATTTTACACCTACCGCACTTATTGGAAGCATTTCATAAGCCTTCAAAATATGCATGAAAAAATATCTTAATTTTTCAGCCGCATTGAACGACAGAAATGAGTACTTATTTCTAGTATATTTTCTCGTCATGTTGAAACAACATGAATAGATACTTAATTTTTTTTGGCATTTTGGCATTTTGTAGTTTTACCTATAAGAGTGAATGTACATGTAGAGACAACAATGAATATATATATATCATATATATATATATATATATATATATATATATATATATATATATATATATTAATGAAGCTAGTAGCCAGGAAGTGAGTGGAGGGGTTGAGCAAGCGTATTTGCGTGAGATTTGTTAGTGAGAGATGTAGAAAGCAGAGAGGCGTGAGATTTCTCGCACAAGAGAAATGACAACAAGATGGAATTAGATGATGATTGGAGAGGTAGTCGCCACCCATAAATTATTAACGAGCTCTTTAATATTTTATAATATATTAAAGATTTTGCCTTGCTAAACTTAAATTCTCAATAATGATTTGTATTTATTATTTCTAAATTTAAATATCATGCATATAGTAGTTTCAAACATCTTCTTTAAGATTTTGAAAGAAATAAGATTGTATTTTAATGAAGAGAGTGAAATTATTTAATGAAAAATAATCTATTAATATTTTGGATATATGTGATTCTTATTCTAGAGGTCAAAAATATATTTATCATAGAAAATATTATTATAATAAAATATTATTATAAACTTTATAATTTTATGTAAACTTTAAATAAATACTATAGATTAATAATAGATTTAAAGATTATGGTACTAAATTATTGATTCTGAGTTTAGTATTAGATTCTTAAATTGAATATGCATTATTCAAATTTGATGATATTTATTAATTTAAAATTATATTTTATCCTAGAGACTTGAAGTATGAAAGTACTAAACTTAAACTTTTAATTAGAGCATTTTAAAATTAAAGCTCATTAAAACTAATTTTTTTTAAAAACTCTTCATAATTTTTTATTTATGTCAAATATAAACTAATTCAAAAAACAGATCATATATACTCTTATTAATTAATTAATTAAAATGGATCTTATTAATTAATTAATTAGATTGATCTTGACACTACCTGTTTAGATTAGAATAATAATGTGTGCAATTTTAGTAATGAATATTATCATGAAAATATTACTATGATTTTCTTATGAGCTTATTGATAATATATACTAAGAATGATATTAAAATATACTTTGTGATAAAATTAATTAATAATTTTATTATAAAAAATAGCACCACACACAATTTAAAATAATTAATCATAATGACTGTATTTGAAAAGATATTTTTCTTAATAAGTAGTTCTTAGTTACATTTTATTTAATCTTTTATTATTTTTTATTTATTTTCATTTAAAATTTTTTTAAACATATATAACTTTAAAATATTTTAATTATTTTTTTACTTTACCCCCTTTCCGCCACTACAAGGAGTTGGGGCATCGACGGGGCTAGATGCGAGCAGGTCGGGACGGCGATGCTGGTGGGGGTCCATTGGGAGAGAGGTTGTCGGTGGGGGTGCAGTGGGCTAAAAGTTTAAATTAGTCATAATTATAATCTTAATTAATAAATTAGATATCAAAATATTTTTTTTAACAAAATAGTCTTAGTCATCCATTGAATGTATGATTGGCCGGCGTCGTTACAATATCGTCCGCTTATCCTTAATTTTTTTTTTTTAATTAGAGGTATTTTGTATTTTCATCCAGATGTGAATCAAATGAGCTTGACATATTAGAATTGTCAAAATTTTCACAACTTTTTGATCAAATTATGATTGTGACTCATACGCGGTATCGAATCGCAAAACTGTAATGCCGACCATTTAAAGCTATTTTTTTGCTCATTATTTTCGGAATCGGCGAGCAGTATCGTTAAATTGTGACAAATTTTCACTCTTTCATGTTGATAAAAAATTATGATGTGACCGTCTCTATGCAAATGTGCGCTATCGTCGCGCGAAATTTTGGGGTCCTTATTTTCATGACTCATCGAGTATGAATCGAGCTTAGTATCGTTATCATTGAAATTCATAACTTTCATATTGATCAAAATTATGATTTTTACGCGGGTTTTATAAAATGAATAATTATGAAATATACAAATAACTCACTCTAAACAAATACTTTTAATGAAGTGTAATTATTATGATTATTATTTAATTATAATTATTATGATTATTATTTAATTATTTAAAATATTATCCTCTATAAAAAAATGAGTTGGTTCTGCTCTTATTGTTAAGCTAATCAAAATAATAAATGAGTCACATAATGGAATTAAATTAATTAAAAATACTCAGTAACTGTTATAGATAAGCAGGTCAATCGAACCAACGATTATTACCTTCGTGTGAGATAGAGGTATATATATAGTTAAGAGTTAGAATGACTAACTCAAATAAAAAAAATGAAGAGTAAATTAAATAGAATAATCTCAAAAATGAAATGATATTTAAAAGTTGTGTATCGTGTTATAATCATAATTTTTGATCAACATGAAAGTTATGAAAAATTTTTGTCACGATTCAATAATCTCATTTAATTCACAATTGGTTCGATACTCGCAAAATAAAACGCTAAAATTTGGTCGGCGTCGCTTTTTTGATCCCGAAAAAGCATGCGTGTGGGCCACAATGTAATTTTGATCAACACGAAATTGTGGAAAATTTTTATGATTTGAATTTAAGCCTTCGATTACGGAACGGATGATAAAATCCTATAACAATTTGCTTTTTTAAAATTAAGGCGTCTTATCAACGTTTAACGGATGATTGTCACGTGATCTTAAAATCGTCGTCTGTTTAACGCATTAACTTATTTTGTTAATTTTTTTTTCTGTTTAATTTATTAAGATTATAATTTTGTCTCATTTAAAATTTAGCCGGACACGAGAGAGAGAGAGAGAGAGAGACTCAGATGAATAGATAGTAGAGATGGGAAGGACAAATAAATGATAGTGCAGGATTTTTAAGTGTTTGCACGTCGCGTGGGGATAACGTGAGATTGCGCATGGAAGAAAACTCAAAAATGAGAAAGAAATTAATAGCCTCAGATTTTTTTTTTTTCTATTCAAACTCATTCCAATTTTTTGAAAGTTGACTGGTTGATCAATGTACTGAACTGATTTCAAAGATTTTATGATTAAGATGTTGAAAAGATTTTTTTTATAATTAACGTATATTAATTTTAATCCAATATGATATTGTCTCAAATATGCGAGGACGTAAAGATAATTAATGCTTGTAACGGACAGATGCACAAGTCATAATTTCCATGTAATAGTTTAACCTATAGCCACATTTTGATTATATATAATTAACTTTATTTAACTATTTAACTATTTGATTTGTGCAAGAGAACTCATGTATAAGAAGGATGATAAGACAATATAATATTATTATTTATATAGTATATTATTAAAATTTAATGAATCTAAAGGTGTTTTAAAATAAATAAAATATTATGCTAAATATATAACTATTAGTTAAACTTATGATAAGATCATATTAAAAGTCACATATGGCATTAATGTTTAAGAGTGAAAATAAGTTTATGTATAATCTATTCATTTAAAGCTAATTGAAAATTATTGTAGAACAAATTAAAACTACTTTTTCTTGTTAATCTATTCAGCTAAATAACCAATAACTTGTTTCTAAAGTTAGAACGCAAGACAAATATTAGAAAAAAAACTTTTAACATCTTGGCTAGATTATGAATAATTATAGCCAATATATACAAGCAATATATATATAAGACCATATATATATATATATATAGATATATATATATATAGCATATATATATATGTGTTGCATATATATATATGTGGTGTTTATTTTCAAGATGTGGGATATCACACAGATCTTAGAGCGTACTTATTGAATTGATCAGGTACGATATTAAAGAATGATGAACTATCTCGAAAGATAGAAATCACCGCCCTATAATGAACCTAATCACCTAATAAGACTCATAAGGCATGATGGGTCTTCGAATGTACTAGAGATTTTTCCCTACTTTACATAAAAAAGTAAAGTATGATTTATTTTAAGCCGGGTTCATTAAGTTCCCTATGGAGGCAAGCCCCTATAGTTAATTACATCATAAGGAACATGATTCCTTAAGAACACTCTCGATTAAAGTAGACAATCATGATCTCCAAAGATTTCAAGGCAAGACTATCAAAGGATTGGCTATGTTGGAAAATCAATTATGATAGATCAAAAGGAGAGACTTATTTTGGAAGCCAAAGGAGATGTAGGAATGCTCATGATACTAGGAAGCCTAGTGAGCAATCCAATCTATCCTATGGTTGGGCTTTATTTTTGAAATTGAAGAGATTAATTATTTGAGTTGACATTTTATTAGAATACTAGGACTTATAATCCCACAACATAAGATTGTGAAAATGCCTAAGAGGTGAGGATTTATGCTTGTAGCCCAAAGAAAATAGCTACCTGATCCTAAGTTAGGGAGCTTTGGTACAAACCACAAGCACGTCCTAAATCTAAGCGAAAGGAAGACATAATGGTCTACCTCTACAAGAAAGGATAAATCGTCCGAATGTTGGACTTACAATTGCCTGGAGTGGCCACCAACTAACACCTCCTATGCTTTAAATCCATATAGACAAGTCTTATGTTTTGCAAGATGGTTAGGCTATTGTTTATTTAGAAAGAGACTAAGTCCTTAAACTCACTCCCTGAGAGACTAGAGCATGAGTGGTATGAATTCATGACTTAATCTAATGCAAATTTTATCAAATTTATTTGATTCTTTTGACTCTTTATTTTGACACGGCTATGAGATTTTGTATGCCTAAATGCATGAGAACTTGATTATGGGCCAAATCGAGAAAGGGTGTTCTTCCATCAAAGGCTCTCATGGTTAAGCTTTATTTTGCACAGATGGAAGCCCCTCTTAAGAGTGGAAGAATATGATGCATGATATTATACATTCATTCATCCAACTAAGGGTTGCTAAATATTTTATTATCTTGATTTAATTCCTAGGCTTTATGTGAGGTTATGAGTTATTTTAAAATTTTAATTTATTAATTGGGGTATAAAAATTAATTTTATCTTAAGAGCCTACAGCATCTAGACACATTCAAACATCAATCATGAAGAAACTAGAAAAGCATGCAATTCTAGTGCAATCTAAACACACAACATCAAATAATTTTATAGACTACCATAAAAGAATAAAAGGCGGGGTCACTATTAACCCCAGAAAAAAGATGGGTAGCCGAAGCTCTACCCTTATACATAAAAAAATAATATATGCTATGGGGGTCTTCTTTTCTTCATTTCTTCCTTCTTTCTTTTGATTTGATTTGCTCCAAAGGCATCACAGGCACCCCAAGGACTAAGCTCGCCATGCCATCCTAATCCCCTATAACACTAATCCTAATTCCTAATGCAAAATTACATTAAAAATAGGAAAAGTAAATCTAGCTACACCTACAAAATAAATGTTAGCTAAACACACCATACAACCCAAGAAATTATATGAATAATTTGGACTTAGCACCCCACATGGGTAACAAGCCCACCTATCCTAACATGGGTTATGCTGGGGCTAAGCAACCTGCACAAAAATATTTATATTTTATTACAGGACCCTTAAGCACAACCCGAAAATATGATTAGCTAATAATGACCTAACATCGCTTAAAATATTACATCATAAAATAAAACATCCATTACACATATACATCGCCTAACTTAGCACTTAAGTGGTGACTTAGTATTCTAATGTGCTTAAGGCTTGTGTGGTATGTCTTAATTAGGTATTAATGTTGAAGTTTTCTAAGTGTAAAAGAGTTCAATTTAACATAGAATGTTGGTTTCACTTTAAGTTGTTTAGTTAATTTTGTAAGTTTTAGTTTGTAATGTATTTGGTTCCATAAGGCCCTACACTTATCATCTAAGTGTTATGAAGAGAAGAAAGAGGATTGTCCTCTTTCATCCCTACCTTAAGTCACTTTCTAAAGCATGTTATTATGACTTAGTTTCTTTTAGTGAATGACTTATTACATGTTTTAATCAGTCCCAAGTTTGGGTTCACCTTAAATAACCTTATTCAATATGAATGATTTCTTAAGAATAATTAGAATGAATTACTAACACATGACACATGTTCATTCATTTCTTTCCATCAAATGTAACATGCACATGATTGGATCCTAATTATACCTATACATACAATATGTCTTAGCACACTTAGATGATGAATGTAATGAAGTATATTTGAATTTTATATTTCATTTAATTAGATTAATATGAATGCATGTCTTTTTCAATAGAAAAAAAGGGACTTCAATCCATTAGCTATGTGTACACTGAAATGTATAAAAGTTTTAAGCGGGTACGGTGCCATTATTTCAGGGAGTGAGGTAAAGACCTCCTTAGTACTTAAAGTCGCATCCCCAGGATGTCCTAATAATATACCACTATTCTCATATACATATAAATGTATACACAACTATAAGGATGAAGAGTCATGTAAAAAAGAAATTAATTTGATTGATTATGACTTTCTATTCATTAGTCATTGCACATACATATGTGTAAGAGATATGAGTAGGTATGCCATTATTGCACAAGGGAGTGAGGTAAAGACCTCCAGGCTACTTAAAGTCATGCATCTCTGGATGTGACTAATATACCACTCTTCTTATATACATATGAATGTACAACCATAAGAAGAAGAAGTCATGCAAAATGTTGTGTTTGATTCGATCATATGATTTACATATGTGATATAAAATTCTTTCTAAGCCTTAGCATGGACATACATAGGAATGGATTTGGACAAATGTTGTGTTCTTTTCAAATGAACTACACATTTATAAATCCTATGTAAGCTCATGTAAAGTAAAGAGAGAAGACTTCATATCATGTATTTTAGATAATAAACACATTGACTCATAAATGTTTCATAATTAGCATCACTCCATATATTATAATTGATTTATACACTTTTGAAAGTAATTTTGATTTAATAGTGATAATAACATGCCACTTTTAATTTAAGTCAACACATGCAATTTGGCATAAAAAAATTATTTTGTTTAATTAATTTTTGAAAGAGATGAATGCATGATCATATATGGCAAACTGTATTTAATATGATTGGAAAGAAATAAAAGAACATAAGCACATGATTTCATTCAATCCAATTAAATCCTAAAGGCAATCATACTAAATAAGATCGTTTAAAATAAATAAAAGCTTCTTAATGTCATTCTGATTTCATGTTTGATTTGATTTAAGAAATATAAGAAGAGGTTTGCTAATCCTATTCCATGCCCATGTTTGTGATTTAATTTGGTTTAATAAGGAATAATTAAGTGAATTTTATGAATTAATTAAGTTGGATCCTTAATTAAATCAATTAATTACCCTTACCTATGCTTCTTTAATTTGATTAACCACCATAAATGACATGAACATGTGAGGAAATAAGATTGCAATGTTCCTAAAGAATCTAATGCTATTGGCTCATAATTAAGGATTAATTAAGTTAAAGAATCTAATTAATCAATTTTATGATTCTCCCATAATTATGGGTTAATCATAATTTCCTTAAAAGGTCATTATATTATTAAACACATAAAGAGGAACCCTTAATTTGATTTTTTATATTTAAGGCTTGATTTGATTTGATTTATTTGAATAATTTAGTTGAATTGACTTGATTTGATTAGTGTTTATTACATGTGCTTTGTATTTGTTTACCTTCATGTAATTTGATTGATTAATTTTTTAATTAGATGTTTCGATTCAGCTAAATCTTGATAATTCAATATCCTTTTATATTAATATCTAATTCTTTTCTTTGATTATAGTTATGTGATTTAATTTTATTTGATTTTATGGTTCATTTATTTGTAGTTTGATTGAATTTTATTGATTTTATTTTGAGTTTGATTCTTTTATAATTAGAATTTTATTTTTCATCCATTTGTCATGTTTATCAAAGTTTGGTTTGTATTTTGATTTCATACATTGGATAGTTAATTAGTTTATCTTATTTAAGTAGGTTGAATAGATTTGATTTGATTACATATTAAATTGATGAGAGTCTTTCTTTATTTGATTTAATTTGATTTGATTAGCTTTATCTATGGGTTTGCTTAGGTTCAATGTGATTATTAGTTTAATTAAGAAGTGTGTTTAGGTTTATTATTAAATTAAATAAAGATTTGTTTAATTTTTAATTTGGTTTCATATTTGTTTAGGTTGATGATGTAATTAATGACTTAATTTAGGTTTAATTTATTTGATTATTTTATTTAATATTTTAATTATTTTGATTAATTTAATTGATATTATTTATAGTTGTAATTAATTAAATTAAATATTTAAGATTAAATAATTTATTTATTTTATGTAATTAATGACTTAATTAATTAGTGATTTGATTTGTAATTAACTTAAATTAATTTAAATGTGATTTATTTAAAATTAATTTTATATTAAGATGATGGATTAATTCATTAAGTTTGCATTAATTAAATGTTTAATTAAGTTTGATTAAGGGTAAATTAAATTTTTAAAATTAATTTAATTAAAGGTTTGTTTTAGAGATTAATGACTTAATACCCATATATGACTTATTTGATTTGATATTTTTTAAGCATTTATAAATTTATTGATTAAAGGGTTATCATTGTTATTATCATTTTTTAGATTAAGTGATTTAATTATTTATTTTTTATTTTAATTAAACTTGATTATTCATAATCATAGTTAAGTTTGATTTCTTCATTTATTATGTTCATTAGATTTCATTCATGTTTGATTTAGTATTAGATTTATGTATTAATGGGTAATTAATTATCTTATTCTAAATGGATGTGATTTAATCATATATTAATTAAGTTTACTTTAACTTTATTTGGTTTAATTTGATTAATATTAAATGATTATGTTGAATTGGTTTATTCAATTTGATTTTTTTTATTTAATGATTAATTATATTTAATTTATTTTAATTTGTTAAGTAGTTTCATATGATTAAGATTCAATGCTTGGTGTTGGTTTAACAAGATTAGTTTGATTTTATATTAAAGTTTCATTGATTTATTTATTATGAGTTTGATTTAAGATCTAATCATTTAATTGAATTTCATTAACTCAATTAGGTTAAATTATGTTTAATTAATTTCATTTGAGTGATATGATATTTTTTTTGATTTAAGGTTTGATTACCAATCATTTGGGTATTATCATTTGATTTTGATTTGGTATTTAAATTATTTTTTAGATTATGTTTTAATTAATTCTTTAATTGATTAAACTTTAATCTTAAGTGTTTGTTTGGGTTCATTAGGATTCAAAATCACATTATTTTCTTAAGAGTCCTAGATGTCAACTGAAGTGGTTTAAGCCATTTTGAATATATTTGTAAATTTCTAGATTTTTATCTAATTTATTTTATTACAATGGATAATTTGAACTTCAAAATTTAATTTCTCCTAATCTAGAAGTCCTTTTCACTTGAGATTTTTATGGTAAGTGTGTTTTAACTCTTATTTCAATTTCTGAAAATTTCACTTCAATGAGACTTGTATTTTTAGATTAATTAATGAAGTTTGATTTTCCCTAAAACTTAAATTAATTTCAAACAATTTATTAGAATTTGGAGATTTTTAGTTTGCGGATTCCTCTTGAAAGATTTAATGAGCCCTTATTTGTAATTTTTCGCTAAGTATTTTTTTTTATGAATTTTCAAAGTTTCAGGATATTATAATTTTTAAAATAAAAAAAGGTGATTTTCCCACTTAACCTCACCGTGCCAAGGGATCTGCATTAAGCGTGCGGTGGCCTGCATCACATGCAGCGCATGTGCGATTACTCTGCGGTGCCGCGCGATCGGGCGAGTGAAACGCGATCCATCGTGAAGGATGGATGGACCGTCGATCTGATCCAGACGGTCGATGATGCGTGTGGTCGGTGATCATGGATTAATCTGTGATCCATTGATAGCATCGGATCGAATGCGATTTGAGCTTTGATCCCAATGGATCGAAATGGGAAATATAAAAATCATGAGGATTTTCATGATTTTGAATCAAATTTTGTCTGATTTGCTCATTTTTGTGGTAATTGTCACTAAAAATCTCCTGATTTGTATTATGACTAAATATAATAAAAATATGGGCTTCTCTAGAAATTCTAAAATCATGCAAGAATACACAAATGAAGTTCTAAGAGGCTAAAGTTTTTTATGAAATTACCTCACAGATGGTTTTTTGGTGTGAAGATGAGTCTAGGTGTGAGGAAGCTTTAGAATGATCTTGTCCTTCACTTGAAATGATGTATCTTCGGTGCTTGCCATTTCTCATAATCCTTTTGATGTTTTGCTCAAGAAATTGGGAAGTGGTGGGGTTTTCTTTGGGAACCTAAGGGATAATGAATGGATCTCATTCTAACTCTCTTTTTTAATGTGGCCAAAATTAATTTTTTTTTTAATTTTTTGGCTCCAAAGTGTTGTGAGTGGTTGGGATGGATGATGGATTGATTGAGGACTTTGGATTTAGCTCCCAAAGTCTTCATTTGTCATATGATCACTCTGAAATGTTGGGAGGAGTTGAATGCATGTGATGGGAGAATTAAATGAGGTTGGGTGGAATCCTATGTGGGAGAGGATCCATGAGATTTAATTAGTTGGGTTGATTTTGGCTGATCCAAATGGTTTGGGTTGGTTTGATCAGCCCAATGGGTCATGGCTTGGTTTCAAGATTTGGCTCAATTTGGGTCATATGTCATATTGGGTATTGGGTTATTGACCAATTGGTCAAATTGGAAACCAAAATTAGTTGGTTCAAATGATAATTTGAAGTATTTTGATGATCAATTTGATTTAATTTGGCTTAGAATTGATTTTGGCTCATTTGAATCAAATGTCAAATGGTCAATTGACCAATTTGATCAAAATTGGCCAAATTGATTTGGTTATGGGTTGATTCATGTTCAATTGGCTAATTGAAGATGAATGTGGTCTTTGGTTTGAATCAATTTGATTTAATTTGAATTTTTGGTGATTTGATTTAGGTTGATCAAATTGACCAATTGTCTAAATTATGACTTTGGTCAAGTTCAATAATCAATTTGGAATGAACTTGAGCCATTGGTTACAATCAATTCGAGTTAGATCATGATTTGGCCCAATTTGGTCCTTTAGGCCAATTTGGGTTAACTTGGATCGAATGGATAATTGGGCTTAGTTTGGCTCAATTAGTTGTCAAGTCATATTTAAATATTGATTTTGGGTTGATTCAAATCATTGGTTTCAAGCAATTTGATGTAGGATGAATTTTGCTAGCTTTGGTTCATTTGGGTTATGGGTTGACTTGGTCAAATGACTAAGTTGACTTGGTTTGGCCCAATTGATTACAATTGATCATCCTAGGGTAATCAACAATCATGGTGGAAGGTGTTGGTGAGCTTGGTTCAATCTAATTTGGGTTGGATTAGAAGTTGGCTCAAATGGGTCTTTTAGGTCACTTTTGGTCAAGTGGATCTAAATTAGTTTGATTTTGGTTTTATTCGAGTTTAGTTGAACTTATATATGAGCCATGGATTGAAATATAAATTAAACGATAATCAATTTGGAGTATAAGGGATTTTGGCTCATTTGAATTTTTCAAAAGGTTGGGTTTGACTTGGGTTGGCTTGATTTGATTTGATGATTGTAGGTTTCATTTATATTTGATAGATAATTGAATGAATTGATTCAAGAAAATTCATTGGTTTTGACTTGATTTGGATAGAATTTGGCTAAGTCCAAAATTGGCTTGGGTTTTAGATTTAGTTTGGATTTTTGAAGTTAATTTGATTTGAATTTGATAAATTGATTGATTTGATTTTGATCTTATTGAAAGGATTGATTTGGATTTTGGCTAAACTTAAGATAATCATATGGCTTAGGAAGGTCTTGATTTGAATTTGATTTTGGGTTTCAATCATTTTATAGTCAAATTTGAAATTAGATTTGGAATTTGAATTTGAATTTGATTTGGTTTGAGATTTGAATCTTGGTTTGATTTGAGAAGGTGTATAGATTGGGTTTAGGCTATGGGGTAGGTGATTTCCTTAAGTCTTATCTAATCTGATTAACCCTTCTAAGTCTTGGCTTGTTAAGTGTTCACCTAATCACTAGAGTGTGTCTTATGACTAAGTTCTTAGTGTCTAGAAGAGTCCTAAGTCTAAGAAGGAGGTTGAGCTCACTCCAAAAGTGAGGTCAAAAGGACCCCAATAGGTGTGGTGTAACTAACAAGGCACACTCCACATATTGGCATTGACCGAAATGATCAATAACATCTAGAAGATTGCAAACACTTACAAAAATGATCTATACCTAGACCTGAGAGGTAGATAGAATCACAGTCTTATGTGATGCAGCTCTCTTTATGCCAAGGGTATAAGAGAGCAAGAAGGAATCCGCTGAGGATTGAGTACATGAACCTTCCACTAGGGAAGCAGATTCAAGTTATTCGCTGAAGGATAAGAATTTAAGTTTGATTGTGAATATGATTGGTTTTTTGTGTATCCACTGGGGATAAGAATCTATAATTCAATGGGGATCAAGACCGAATTGATTTTAATTTATTTTATTTTAATTGATGTGGAGCATATCCAGGGATATGTGCTCAATGTAGGGATTGTGTGAACCTTCCACTGGAAGCAAGTTGAGTTATCATTGGGATAAGAATTTGATTAGATTTCTTTGATTTGTTTGATTAGACTCCACTAGGGAGGTTGGTTTAATTTGTTATGGCTCTACTAGGGAGAAGGGTTCTAGATTGAGGGCATATCTGCTGAGGATGTACACTCGATTGAATTTGTTTGATTTATATCTAGGTTTCACTAAGGAGGCTAATTTGATTTGAGCCTCACTAGGGAGAAATTTGGTTTGTTCGATATGTTTAATTTGATTTCACTGGGGAGGTTGGTTTTAAATTTATTTTATTATGGACCTATCGGTATGCGATGGATCACACTAAGAAAGGAGGCCTTCCTCTTGATTTATAAGTCCAAAGGGGTAGTCTACGCCATAAGGTAGGACTATCGACTGAGGTTTCCTTTGAGTGCAATGGATGCTAGGAAGAAAGGTGTAGACTTACATCTTCCAAAGGGAAAAGTTTGGTGATGATATTGATGAGCACACATCAACCTACCGGAGACTATTAGGGATCTTACCTCAACTCAAGAGTAGTCCTGATGATTAATTTGATTTATATTTGATTTGATTTAATTTGATTTGATTTGATTTAATTTGGTGTGTTATGTTGTGGACCCTGTTGGCGTGCGATGGACCCACAAGAAGGCTATCGGCCTTGACTGTCTTAGATTTACAAATCCAAAGGGGTAGTATCTACCACAAGGTAGGACTATCCCCTAAGGGTTGCTTTTGATGTGCAATGGGGACTAAAGCATGTAGACTTACATCTTCAAAGTAGGGATCAGTTGGGGTGATCGATGTGCACAAATCGATCCCTAGGATGACTATTTGAGCAAATGCCTTTGGACTCATATCGACTCAGAATAGTAAAATTAATTTAATTTTAGATGGACCACATGTGTGATGGATCTACTAAGAAGGAGCTAATATCAGCCTATACCTATCTTAGATTTATAAATCCAAAGGTATAGTCTACTGGCCATTAGGTAGAGCTAACCAACCTAAGGGGTGCCTTTCAATTTGCAATGGTCTAGTTAGGAAAAAAGTGCGGGGACTCACATCTTCCCAAATAGGGAACCATTGGAGTGATCGATCTCATAAATGAACTGACCTAATGCTTTGGGTTTACAGTATGTTGGAAAAGGCGTAATGACTTATATCTTTTAAAGCAAGATGACTAGGGGTGACTCATTGGTGGCACAAGTTGAACCAACTAGAGTGACTACTAAAGTCGACAGGACTTATCTCTCAAAGTAGTCGGGAGATTCCTATAGGAGTTTCTGACGCTTAAGATAGGATGCTTGGGAAAGGACCCTTTGGGGCTTGAATTCTAATCCACAAGATATATTTTGTTTGTTTTAAATTTATGTGGACCTGTTGGTTTTGCGGGACCACTAGAAGGAGCTTCATATCGGCCTAGTCTATCTGACTTATTGGACCAAGGGAGAATGCATCCCGAACAAATTCTCCAACCACAGGGGTGTACTAGGAAAGGGGATCCAATCCAAAAATAAGGTAGTGTCTAAATGGGGTCGCTAAGGATGTGATCCAAATAGAGTGCCTGGGGAGGGCCACTGCTTAAAACCCTAAAGAAAATAGGTATTGGTGGCCAACTCAAGGAGAAAGCAGGGACTCACATCTAGAGTGGTGTATCCACCGGGTGGGTCAGCGCATGGCGATAACCAACCAACCTAAGGTGCCCATGGTTTATGTCAGTAGAAGAAAGCGTGTAGGCTTACATCTCTAAAGAGGAAGCGATCGGGATAGTTCTTGGCTCGACTATCGACTAGGGGACTAAGAGGGTCTGATAGGGACCAAACCAAGCTTGAAGTAGTCAAGAGGAAAGGAGCCCAGGGACTTATCTAACCTCAAATATACTTGACCTAGTCGTGCATGATGGCTAGTTCAAGAAAGCATGTGCTTACATCCTCTTAAATAAAGTCAACATGAGGTAGCTTACCTCTTGATGAGGCCTAAACTAACAAGGCACATTGGTTTGCAATGGTCAAGTTAGGAAGAAAGCATGGGGACTCACATCCACAGACAAGTGACATTGGGGTGACACCTTAGCAAGGTAGCATGTCGACCTAAACTAATGAGTGAGAGCTAGTGCTTTATAGCACGAGATAAAGATATATATTTGTTTGTGTTATATGAGGAGAAAGGAAGCCTTGGGTTCTCTTACACACTACCAAACAGTGAAAATGGATGAAATTCACAAAGTTGTGACTCCACCAAGAAAGGATGCGCTTGTTCTCTTACACTAATTTGTTGTACTAGTCAAAATAAGATGCCTCTTGGGTTCTCTTACACCTAATAAAGAGGATTGTTTGTAGTTTGTGTTGTGAAGGGATTGGATGCCTCTTGGGTTCTCTTATACCTACCCTAAACACGTCATGGAGGATTCTCAAGCAAAAGATATTTTTAACACAAACGAGATGAAATTTGAGATGAAAATTTTTTTATTAATAATCATTTTGGAACGTGATTTTTGGATAGTATTTCTTTAGGTAGAGCCCATTGATTGGAAGCATTGGGCACTCTCCTTTACAATTTATGAGTTGATAAGATCCTCCTTGGTAGGCCTTCTCTATGGCATAAGGGCCTTCCCAAGTGGGTTCAAACTTGCCTCCCATCTTTGGGCAACAATTGGTCTCCTTAGAACTAAACAAGCTCTCTACTTGAAAAGCTCTGGAGGACCAACTTGTTGTGAGCTTGAATCATTTTTATTTGTACAACCTGAGGTTTTAGCATGCAGATGGTCTCTCCAAACCTTGAGCTCTTCAACCATAACTTGGCATTTTATTCTATTGATCTTATTACCCCTGTATCCTTAGTGATAGTTGGACTTCTAATGGTAGACTTTGGATACACTAAGGAGAAAGGGGTAGGAGTTGGAGTTTGTATATGTGGTAAGGCCCACAAGGCTTCTTCTTGCTCATGCCTTTGTTCTTCATGTAGTGTCTTCTTTTTATTTGAATGAGAGTAGTTTTGTTGAATGCTTCTAGATCATTTTCCCCTGGGTAGATGGTGGATCTCCTATATATGTGTCTCAGCAAAGCTATTGATTTTAGTGCTCTTGAATGTAGTACCATTATGGATATAATTCATCGAGGCACCCAAACCTATATATGATATGGTTCTAAAAATTGGAGCACATCGAGTTTGTGACCTCTCAGTGGGATTGTCTCCCACTTGGAAAAGTAGTGGTGGGTAGCTAGAATGAAGATGACCCTTGGAAGAAGGATCGATGGACCCAATGTACCCCAACACTTAAATGGACATGAGGCCAATGTAGGATGTAGAATGTTGGGTGGTTGAGGTAGGACCACACTGTATACTTGACATTGGTGGCAACTCTTAGCTACGTTCATATTATTTGTGATCATCGAAGGCCATTAGTATCATATTCTCTTAATTTTGGCTTTTATCTTGATTGATTGATGCTCATAAATAAAGTGTACCTCTCATGATCTTATGGGCTTCATGTTTGTCAGATAATGTAACCATATGATCGAAAGATTGCGGTACAAGGTGCTTCATAAGAGCATAGAAAGAGCTCTCTCCTTCACGATGTGCTAGTGATTTCTCTTGAGGTAGTTTGCATTTAAATAATCATGAATGGTTGCCTCAATCGACTCCTCATCCTTTTGGCAATGGCAACCTCCCCTTCAAGAGAGAATCTCTCGATGAGTTTAGCATCAATAAGGGATAAGACTTGTCTATTTTGGACCCTTATTGGAATGGACTCATCTTTGGATGCCAACTCTTTAGCTTGGCTAATGCATCTATTACATTTCTCCTCGAGGAATCTTGTAAATGGTAACTATGATTTGGGCCAACAACTCCATGGTATACTTGTGGTAATGATGGAGCTTAGGCTTTAGAACTTGTAGGACCCAATGATGGTTGATAATTGAAGAGAATTCAAAGATGTTGATACTGGACACATAGTGTAATGACTAACTCGGTAGACAATCGAGCCTCATATTGCTTCATTGTTGGTGCATGGATTGGATGAGATGATGAATCTCATCACATCGTGGTAGTTAGGAGAACTATTCCTACCCCCTTCTTCAGGATAGTAAATTATGGTTCTTCTCCTCTTTGAAATAAGAGTGGTGACATCTTAGTGACATTTGTTCATGATTTTTTCATATCATTTCATCCTCGTGAGAAAACATGAAAGAATTTTTTTGCTTTCAATGCACTTGAGGGGTTCATGAATTGATGTCAACCATTTGAAAATCTCTCAATCAAGAGATGGTCTTCATTTTATTTGTTTTGACAAGAGATCATCAATGTAGCATCAACATGTAAATGGTTCATCAAGATTTAGTCAAGCTTATGTGTATAGCTTTTTTATGAAAGGTAGCCTTATAACAATAATTTTGGCATTGAAAGATAATGTTTATTTCATCTCTCATATTGATTTGGTTATAGCAGATGCATCCATAAAGGAGAATCTAAATGAGATGAGGCAATGTCCACCATTAAGTTTGGTATTGGTGAGCATCTTAGGATATGCTTATTTAGATCAAAATCGACATGTGAATTTGGCCATTCTTTTTTTTTAAAATTAAGAATGGTAGGATATTTTCTTCCATGATAAATTAGTATGATTTTCTTGATTTGAGGTGACGCTATTCAATATCTAATCACTGTCTAGACTTCTTGAGGGTTAGCATTAGATTCATTCTAGTTTATGGCTATCTGAAGATTGAGACATTTCCTTTCATAACTTACAAAGCAATTTTTTTAAAATCAACTAATGCAACTTCAGTCATTGGTTCTTCTTCATTCAAAACTATGTATGTTTGGATTGTCTTTTTCTTTGATTTCTTTGAGCTCAGCGATGGTTGATCGTCTCTTCTTTGATCCATGCATCTCACTTGGGCTCATTTTTATTTGAAGTTTCTAAACATACCTCATAATGAGTTGAGTAAATCAGAAGAATCTTCATTTCAGATGATTTATGATGACTGCAATAGTTATCATTATCGACACCACTATGGAATCTAGCTCGGTCTTGATTGAGGATGTTCCGCTGGTTGTCCCATAGCCTTCAAAGTAGCACTGTTTAGACCAAGCATGTGGAATTAATCTTTCTTGCTAAATTAAGAACACAAAGTACCAATCAAAAGGTAATTCTATTAAATCTTTATATGAATCATCATCAAGTTCTACATCAGCTTTCTGACTTGAGGATAATGCTCCCAACAAAAATATCTTTGGCTTGGTATCTGTGGTTGACTTAGGGGTCTCTTTAACTACTAAACCTTCAACCTTCTGAGAAGAAAGTGAGGTTAGAGCTAAAGTTCCCAACTGTTGCCTGACTGTTCTACACAAAAGTGATTCAGATACATTCATGCTTTGCTTGGAGGCCTAGTCTTCATCACTGTCTGGCTCACATGTCACCTTTAGAGGGACCCACTGAGAGGGGTTGGTTTGCATGCTAACCACATGAGACTCATCCTCCAAACTGGACTCTAAGTCTATGTGGAGTATGAGGGTACTCATGTGAGCTGGAACATACATACCGGTCCCAGAAGGAGAGGTCTTCCACCTCTAAACGCTTTACCGCCCCACGGTGGAGGTCATCATCCCCATGTGTTCATCTGGAGGAACAAATTATGAGCAGAATCTAACATCTGACTCTACCGCTTCTTTGGTGTCTGATTCTTGCTCAATTACATTTTCATTTTCTTTCCTTTTTTCTTTTCTTTTTCTTTTTCTTTTTCTTTGTTTTCTTTTGTTTCTTTTTCTTTTATTTTTAAACATTCACCAAGCTCACGAGAATAAACTTTTGAAGAAAGATAGTTGCGCATCTTATATTTTGACCTCTAACTAAGAATGGATTCAAGTCTCCTTTGACACAATACTTGATTCTACCTCTTCATAATTTGATGAACTGATGTAAAGAGGATGGAACTATGTTATTTTCATGTATTTAAGGCTTACTAAGCAAAGCGGTGAAAGATGTATCTGAATCAATTATGTAGAACTTGGCTTCTACCTTCCAGCTATCTATCTCCAATGGCAGTACTATAGAGCCTAAAGCCCTCTTGCCTTCTTCATTGAATCCTCTTAACATCATTCGATCTCCTCAAAGTTCGAAGATGTTAAACCTTAAGTAGGAAAGGATCTTTAGACTCATAATTGATGCACCGATCAACTAACACCCGGATAGAATTTTCCCCATGTCACTATGATGTAGAGGGACGGTTGTGCTCGGTTGTCCCCAAAAGAAGGTCTTCATCTGTGAATATAACTCCATTAGCTTCTCTGAATAACATGCCTCTCTATCAAGGGTCACTGCTAAGCATATTTTTGGATCAAGAAGAGCTTTGATCAATGACTCCCTTATTTGTTTGGATAAAATAAGGGCATCATATATGCTTAGTTTAGCTGGCAACCTTTTTAGGTGAGCAAGGACATTGTAGTCAACTTTGGGCTGATCCTCCATAATCATATCCATGGGTGGAGCATCCTGCGGAGGGGCCTCTTGATCACTAGAACCAATGACTTGTTTACCCTTATCCTGAGGTGCTACACTAGGAGGTAAAGCTTTGCCACTATGAAGGTTAACTTCAGTGACTTCGTGAGATGATTTAGTGGAAAGTTATACCTATTCATCGTTCTAGCTTCTCCTATGGGATCATCGAGTCGATGACTAAATCAATCTCAATGGAACCCAATGATTCAATGAAAAAATCCATTTCTAAATCGTAAAAGAAATGATCGAACTAGAGTCATTATTATTTTGTAGACTTGAGAGTTTTGAGGAATAAAATTAGTAAGGGGCAAGATATAAGTGAAAGCTTTCTTCATTGATTTCTTCAGATGGAGGTACATGATAGAAATCTAAAAAGTAGGTAAGGGGTTTAGTCCCCTTGTCCACGATACAATGCTCTATGTTGGCAAGAGGAGCTAGTGGAGGAAGAAGTAGTATGTAATGGTGGATGGAGTGCTGACTGACAGGTGGCTACTATGCTATCCTGCAAGTAAGCATGTCAGCTGTAGGGCTCTACCTCCTTCAAGTTATCCTTAGCAACTTGCAAACCTCTCCTTAGAGGAGGTTTGAGTCGCAGCAAAAGGTAACTGATCTTAGATGATTTTGGGAATAGGAGATATCCCATCATTCTTCTATCTTAAGAAGATCGGTATCCCCAAGGATTACCCTAAAACTAGAGGTCTAGTAAATATTCCTTAGGGATGACAATGACCCCTGACTTGTAACTACGCTCAAGCCAGTCCTTAATGGTAAAGTAATCTTCTAATATATGACCAAGCATGCGGTAGTAGGGGCAAAAGTTTGGATCATAACTCTTGCCCACATCCTCCTCCTAGCTATAATGAAAATGCTTTAAGAGGTTCTTAAAGATTTTTCCCACTACCTCCTCTTAAATGAATAAGGCTTATTCAATTTGTTGGAAAAAGTAGGTAAATGGTAGCTACCGGTGGTGAGTACCGCCGATGAGGGGATACTACCGATGTGGGATGGGGATACCATGAGCGTGCTAATGGAGACTGGAAACTGAGTGGATATGATTACCAAGGTGGTGGAAAAGGAGGTGGTAGAGGAGGTTGCTATGCTCGAGTTCTGTTTGGTTGAACCCTAGCTGGCTGCTTCCCTTTGTTAACTTCTGTGACTACCCCTGACTTTTTCTCAAATGCCACCTGCACTTATCTTGAAAGGACCTCATGGAGTAGCTACCTTGTTGATTAATTTCTCAAATGTCTTAATGGTGAACCCTAAGCATAAATGAATATTCTTAAGTAATTTTAATGGTAGTTATTCGACATGATTTTCATTTCATACTTAAATTATATCATCTAAGAATATAATCAATAAGGGACTCATCGGGGTGTTGTTAAGATATAATGAGATCACCCACAATTACCCTTTGCTGAGCTCCAACAAATCTCTTAATGAAGAGCTGCTCCAACTCAGCAAATGTCTTCACTGAACCATTAGTTAGTTTAGCGTACCAATCAAATGCAATGCATGCCAAACTAATGATGAAGAGATAAATAAGAGTGCATTGCTACCACTAGGCATTGTAACATCCGACCCTGAAGTGTGCTATATGCTAACGAGGGTTTCCATTGCCATCAAAATTTTAAAGGAAGGAGGTATAAAACCCTTAGGATATTGGACACCATCAAATTCCTCTGGATAGGGTCTACCCTTTGTAATAGATGAGCCACCTTGGGCTTGCACCAATGCATCCTTCACTTGTTGTTCCACCAACTTCTTGATATCTTTTCACATGGAGGTGCTATCTACCACCTTTTTATGTAAGCTACCACTATTCTAATCTATTAGATAAGTGTCGAAATGATCTACATGCTAACTGTGATGATCTATCTCTAGTATATGTATATGAAGAGGCTTGGTTTTGAAGTTCATGAAGGGCTGCTAACAAGTCTTCCATCATCTTCTCCATCTGATTGTTCTGATCATCCTTTTGTTTAAGAAGTTGACAGAGGTGTTGGGTTGAATGGATGATGTTGTCTTCTTTAACCACAATACCTTCCTGACTATGCTGATCTCTATGAAGGGAGCTCTTAGTATCGACCATGTGGACCTTGACTGAATCCTCAATAAGATCATCCTCATCTGGATCAAAGCTGACATTTCCCTCCTCACAATTTGATCGGTCACTCCCTAGAAGCTCTCTCTTCTCTATAAAGTATTATTCTAGAATCTCATCTAGGGAACAATTTAGCTGTACCGATACAAATACGCGCTATTGATTGGTGGAGTGGCTATGCTCACTCACGAAGATGCACCTAACATTTCCTATCACTGAAGTGCTGGCTCTGAGAGGGCCATGACTGCTGGAAGAGATATACTCATGACTGGTCATGGGTGGAGTAGTGTCCCTAGGGAGATCCACTACCATGGGGACTATAAAACTATCCCCTTCTCCTTCTATAGCTGCTACTATTACGGCCTCTGATGGTGGTGGTTGTGATGGTGCGACCACGACGCTACTGGGTTGCCACTCCTTCTTCACCAAGAGGAGAGATCGAGGAACTCACCCTCACATCAATGGAGTAGATGAAGTGGGATCCTTTGTCAGAATCTGGATCACCAATGATGGATGATCAGACGGGATGGATGGACCCAAATAGGTGATGGGAGAGGAGTGATCAGTGGACAACACCGCTCTACTCGCCGGGGCTTTTCTCCCATGATGGTAGTACACCATACTATCACCAATAGCCGGCCCAATGAGGAAAATTCACTAGAGTGTCGACCCGCAAAACCCACGCCTCCCCGCTCCTTGACCAAACCACTGGCCTCGATGTCACCGTGAATGCCTGTAACACTGAGATGATAGACATCAAGTCAATAATGTATCAAACGTACGCCTTTGCCATATATCAGATAGAGATCGCATAAGACTTTCTTATCCCTAGTAAGTTTGTGGTATGGGAGGTGGAGGCAATGCCTATCCTTGATAATCCTCCTCCATCCGATGAGAGAGGGGTGGAACCGGCAGTCAAAGAACGGGAAACCTCCGGGAACCTGCAATGTGAGATGTGGCATCCATCTCTTGGGCGACATGCTTATGGTGTTGCATGATCTTGCGGCTCCTATTGCATCGCTATGTGTGGCTGAGTAAAACGGTGTGAGAGCTAAATCCTACCTCGAATGTAGGGGAGGCTATCTAAGCCTTCCCTTGAGGGACCATCGAGGAGGTGCTAGCATGAACCGCGGGGAACAACTAAAGTAGGAACCGACCGACTAGGAACTCAACTGCCTTCCTCTTCAGGGAAGGATACTCGGGTAAGTTGATCCGATGACCGCTTCCAACCACTCTCCGGCACAAAGTGAGGTTCCCCTCCAAGTGATGCGGGCTCCCTCACATCCTCGGCCAAAGAACACTAGATGGGTAGAGTCATTCTGAGGGAGGTTGGCCTGATCCAGGGCCAAATCCATCCTGAATGGAAAGGTGAAAACAAACTTTTAAGAGGCCATATGTGAAAATTGTAAAGGCTGCACTAACTGATTGAGCTGTATGTCTGCATTTATTGAAATATAACTTGTATTAGATTTCTGCCTTGATATTTGTTCCACATAAGTAATAGAAGTTTGGAGTTCTGAACTCACACTCAATAGTTTAAATATGTTTAGTGGGGCTCATTAGAGAGATTTTGATATTAAGGAGAGTCTTTGCCATTTGATTTTGATTTAAAATCTATACTAAACCGATTTAGGTAAGTTTGGCGGGGTTCTAAAATTTGAGGAGAGATTTTCTTAGAGATATTTGTGTTTGGTGCATCTTGTTTGAAATATTGATAGTTTGAAAGACTTGTACTTAGCAAATTTAGGTATGTTAAGAAGTGATTGTGATTATGTATTTAAAATATTTTTTCTTATGAAGATTTGATTGTGTGATATTTTGATTTGAAAATGAGGCTACTTAACAAATTTGGTATGTTAGAGGCCACATGTGTTTGTTTTGTGCTTGATGATAAGAATTTCACTTAACAAATTTGGTATGTTAAGTGAATGTCAAATGTGATTGTGAGATAGATTTTTTTTGAAGATGGGAGTTCCACTTAACAAATTTGGTATGTTATGAAAGTCAAGTGTTGACATGAAAAATTGGATCCTTATTTAACAAATTTGGTATGTTAAAATAGGATCAAATGTGTGAAAAGAGTCCTCACTTAATAAATTTGGTAAGTAAAAGTCAAATGTGTTTATGATTTTGAAAATGAAACTCTCACTTAACAAATTTGGTATGTTAAGTGAAAGTCAAATGTGTTTATGATTTTTGAAAGAAAAGAACTTATTTAATAAACTTAGGTATGTTAAATGGAGTTCAATTTGTTCTTACGATTTTCAAAAAGGGGTTTCCCATTTGACATACTTTGACATGTCAAATGAGCTCCAAATGTGCCTTGAAGTCCAAGACTTTGCCAAGAAGGAGTTTTATCTGACAAATGGAAATGGTGTCAAATAGAATTCAATTTGCTTTACCTTCTCCAAGGGAAGGTGAACTCCCATTTAACATATTTGGGTATGCCAAGTGGGGGGTTCAAATATGTCTTGACTTCTCTTTTGTGTATGTATGATTTATTGCTTTTCGAAAAAGGAGGAAAATTTCAACTCTTGCACATGTGAAGTATGCTAAGTGGTGTTTCAATTTTATATCATGATTTTATTCAAAAATAGAATCTTTAGCCAACAAATTTGAGTGTGTGGGATGGGGATAGCTATTTTCAAAGAAAATATGCTTTTGAAAAAGATATTAAAAATGGTTGATTTGGATTTTGAAAAAAGCTCCATGTAATAATCATAGGATTTGTTAAACGAGGTTTAGTTATATGTGTTTTATGCCATTTTGAAAATTTCTTCAAAGTTTTTATGTAAAGATCTCTTAATATGTGGATTTTGAAAAAGTGCTTTTAGAAAGACATGTTATTTTGTAGAAGGGTTTTATTTTCATATTGTTCATGGGATGAACCTTGCCTCACCATCAGGATGGTGAAGAGGTTCTTAATTTTGGTCATCTCAATTTGACACCTATTGAGGAACCTATAGGATTTTAAGACACAGTGAGGTCCAAAAACTTAAAGGTGTTGGTAAGCTTTACTTAAGGATGAAATAAGCTAAGTGCCAATAGAAAGAATGATAGTCTCGGGCCAATATAAAATATAAGACCACTATCGAATAGTTGTCTACTAAAGATGGAGAGAGTAACCATCCCCAGCGGAGTCGCTAGAAAAATCTATGGTATTTATTTTTGAGATGTGGGACACCACGCAGATCCTAAGGGGTACTTATTGAAGTGATCAGGTATGAAATTAAGGAATAAGGTACTATCTTGAAAGATAGAAATCACCGCCCTATAATGGACCTAATCACCTAATAAGGACTCCTAAGGCATGATGGGTCTTCAAATGTTGAGATTTTCCCTACTTGATAAAAAAAGTAAAGTAGATTTATTTTAAGCCGAGTTCATTAAGTTCTCCATGGAGGCAAGCCCCCATAGTAAATTACATCCCATGGAATGAGATTCCTTAAGAATACTCTCAATTAAAGTAGACAATCATGATCCCAAAGATTTCAAGGCCAAGACTATCAAAGGATTGGTTTGGAAATCTAATGGGATAGATCAAAATAAGAGACTTATTTTGAAAGCTAAAGGAGATGAGTAGGGAATGCTCATGATACTAGGAAGCCTAGTGAGCAATCTAATCTATCCTATGGTTGGGCTTTATATTTTTGAAATTGAAGAGAGTTAGTTGTTTGAGTTGGTATTTTATTTGAATATTGGACTTATAATCCCACAACATAAGATTTTGAAAATGCCTAAGAGGTGAGAATTTACGCTTGCAACTTGAAGAAAATAGCTACCTCAAATCCTAAGCTAGGGAGCTTTGGTACAAACCACAAGCATGTCCTAAATCTAAGAAAGAGGACATGGTCTACCTCAAGAGGATAGACCATTTGATTTGGACTTACAAGGAGTGGTCAACTAACACTCAGCTTTAAATTCATGTAGGCAAGTCTTATATTTTGCAAGATGGCCAGGCTATTGTTTATTTAGAAAGATACTAAGTCTTTAAACTCACTCCCTGAGAGACTAGAACATGAGTGATATGAATTCATGACTTAATCTAATTCAAATTTCATCAATTTTATTTGATTCTTTTAGACTCTTTATTTTGATAGGCTATGGGATTTTGTTTTTCTAAATGCATGAGAACTTGATTACGGGCCAAATCAAGAGAGATAGGAGTGTTCTTCTATCAAAGGCTCTCACAAGTTAAGCCTTTATTCTCTGGCATAGATGGAAGCCCCCTCTTAGCAAGAGTGGAAGAATATGACATGCATGATATTATATATTCATTCATCCAGCTAAGGGTTTGCTAAATATTTTTTATTATCTTAATTTAATTCCTAAGCTTTATAATGAGGTTATGAGTTATTTTAAATTTTAATTGCGAGTTATTAATTGGGGTAAAAAAATTAATTTTATCCTAAGAGCCTAAGATCGAGCCACATTCAAACATCAATCATGAAGAAACTAGAAAACATGCAATTCTAGTGCAAATCTAAACACAATATCAAATAATTTTATAGACTACCATAAAAGAATAAAAGGTGGTGGTTCAGTGTAAGAGAAAGAAAAGATGGTAGGATACCCTTATACAACCTGGATTACAAAATAATACATACTATAGGGGTCTTCTTTTCTTCATTCTTTCTTCTCTTCCTTTTGATTTGATTTGCTCAAAAAGCATCACAGGGTACCCCAGGAATTGAGCCTTCTAGCCACTGCTCATCCTAATCCCTCAAAACACTAATCCTAATTCATAATGTAAAATTATATTAAAAATAGAAAAAGTAAATCTAGCTACACTTGTAAAATAAATGTTAGCTAAACACACCATACAACCCAAGTAGTTATATGAATAATTTAGACTTAGCACCCCACATGGTTAACCATGTTATGGTGGGAGGAAAAGCGCACAAAAAAGTATTTATATTTATTACGCCCCCCAAAAAAAAAATATGATTAGGCTAATATTTAACATCTAAGACATACACTAACATCAGTCTAGAATATTACATCATAAAACAAAACATCTATCATACATACCCTAACTTAGCAGGTGGAGACTTTATTCAAATGTGCTAATTTGTGTGGTTTATCTTAATTAGGTATTAATGTTGAAGTTTTCTAAGTGTAAAAGAGTTTAATTTAACATGGAATGTTGGTTTCACTTTAAGTTGTTTAGTTGACTTTGCAAGTTTTAATTTGTAATTTATTTGGTTCCATAAGGCCCTACACTTATCATTTAAGTGTTATGAAGAGAAGAAAGAGAATTGCCCTCTTTCATCCCTACCTTAAGTCACTTTCTAAATCATGTTATTATAACTTAGTTTATTTTAGTGAATGGCTTATTATGTGTTTTAATCAGTCCCCGATTTGGGTTCACCTTAAATAACTTTATTTAATGTGAAAGGTTTCTTAAGAATAATTGGAATGAATTACTATCACATGACACATGTTCATTCATTTCTTTCCATCACATGTAACATGCACATGATCCTAAGTATACTACAATACAATATGTCTTAGCACATGATGATTTAAAATGAATTGTATATTTGAATTTTATATGTTAATTTGGAATAATGCATGTCTTTTTTTTTAATTAAAAAAAGGGACTTCAATCCATTAGCTACATGTACACTCAAATGTATAAAATTTTATTTAGGGGTATTGTTTCATTAATTTAGTGAGGTAAATTTTAGATAAATTATCTTTTGGGATGAGACACATATACTTTGATATATATATATATATATATATATATATATATATATATATATATATATATATATATGAATGTACAATTAACCATAAGAAGAAGAAGTCATGCAAAATGTTGTGTTTGATTCGATCATTTGATTTACATATGCAACATAAAATTCTTTCTAAGCCTTAGCATGGACATACATAGGAATGGATTTGGACAAATGTTGTGTTATTTTCAAATGAACTATAAATTTTTAAATCCTATGTAAGCCCATGCAAATAAAAGAGAGAAACTTCATATCATGTATTTTAGATAATAAACTCATGCAAACACATAAATATTTCATAATTACCACCACTCCATATATTATAATTGATTTATACACTTTTGAAAGTATTTTTTTGATTTAATAGTGATAATAGCCACGCCTCTTTTTAATTTAAGTCAACACATGCAATTTGGCATAAAATAAATCATTTTGTTTAATTAATTTTTGAAAGAGATGAATGCATGAGAATATATGGCAAGTAGTATTTAATATGATTAGAAAGAAATAAAAGAATCTAAGCACATGATTTCATTCAATCCAATTAAATTTTAAGGGCAATCGTTTTAAATAAGATCATTTAAAATAAACTAATGCTTCTTAATTTCATTCTGATTTCATGTTCGATTTGATTTAAGAAATATAAAAATAGGTTTGCTAATCCTATTCCATGCCCATGTTTGTGATTTAATTTGGTTTAATAAGGAATAATTAAGTGACTTTTATAAATTAATTAAGTTAGATCCTTAATTAAATCAATTAATTACCCTTATCTATGCTTCTTTAATTTGATTAACCACTTAATTACAAGCCATAAATGACATGAACATGTGAGGAAATAAGATTACAATGTTTCTTATGAATCTAATGAAATTGGCACATGATTAAGGATTAATTAAGTTAAAGAATCTAATTAAGTACTTTTATGATTTTCCCATACTTATGGGTTAATCATAATTTCCTTAAAAGGTCTTTATGTTATTAAACACATAAAGCAGAACCCTTAATTTGATTGCTTGTATTTAAGGTTTGATTTGATTTGATTTATTTGAATGATTTAGTTGAATTGATTTGATTTGATTAGTGTTTGTTACACTTGTTTTGTATTTGTTTTCCTTCATGTAATTTGATTGATTAATTTTTAATTAGATGTTTTGATTCAATTAAATCTTGATAATTCAATATTCTTTTAAATTAATATTTAATTCTTTTCTTTGATTATAGTTATATGATTTAATTTTATTGATTATGGTTCATTTATTTATAGGTTGAATGCGATTTGATTTGATTACATATTAAATTGATGAGGGTCTTTCTTTATTTGATTTAAGTTGATTTGATTAGCTTTATTGATCTATGGGTTTGCTTAGGTTCAATGTGATTATTAGTTTAATTAAGAAGTGTGTTTAGGTTTATTATTAAATTAAATAAGGATTTGTTTAATTTTAAATTTAGTTTCATATTTGTTTAGGTTAATGATGTAATTAATGACTTAATGATCTAAGTTTAATTTAGGATTTGATTGGCAATTAATTGCATTTTATTTATGTTCAAATTTATGTTTGATTAAGCTTAAGTTAAATATGATTAATTTGATTGACTTAATTAGCTTGTTTAAGAGGGTGATCAATTATTAAATTAAATGATTTTTAATTTTTAATTTGATTTCATATTTATTTAGAAATGAAATTAATTAATGATTTAAGTTTAAAATTTGATTTGATATTTAATTGCATTTTATGTTTGATTTAATATGATTAATTTGATTAACTTAATTAGTTTATTTAAGATGTGTGATTAAATTAATTAGTAGATTAATTAAGTGTTTTCTTTGAATTAATTTTAATGTGATTTATAAAGTTAATTAAGATGATGGATTAATTCATTAAGTTTGCATTAATTAAATGTTTAATTAATTAAGTTTGATTAAGGGTAAATAAATTTTTAAATAATTAGATTAATTAAAGGTTTATTTAATTAGAGATGAATGACTTAATTACCCATATATGACTTATTTGATTTGATAATTTTAATTAAGCATTTACCTAAATTTTATTGATTAAAGGGTTACATTATCAATTAATTAGATTAAGTGATTTAATTGTTTATTTTATTTCAAACTTAATTATTCATAATCATAGTTAAGTTTGATTTACTTCATTTATTATGTTCATTAGATTTCATTCATGTTTGATTTAGTTGTTAGGTTTAAGTATTAATGGCTAATTAATTATCTTATTCCAAATGGATGTGATTTAATCATGTGTTAATTAAGTTTACTTTAACTTTATTTAGTTTAATTTGATTAATATTAAATGATTATGTTTAATTGGTTTATTAATCAATTTGATTTTTTTAGTTTATTTAATGATTAATTAATGTTCAATTTGTTTTAATTTGTTAAGTAGTTTCATATAATTAAGATTCAATACTTGATGTTGGTTTAACAAGATTAGTTTTATTTTACATTAAAGTTTCATTGATTTATTTAATTATGAGTTTAATTTAAAGATCCAATCATTTAATTGAATTTCATTAACTTAGTTAGGTTCAATTATGTTTAAATTCAATTTCGTTTGAGGGATACATGATACTTTTCTGATTTAAGGTTTGATTACCAATCATTTGGGTATTACATCATTTCTGATTTTGATTTGGTATTTAAATTAATTTTAGATTATGTTTTAATTAATTTCTTAATTGATTAAACTTAATCTTAAGTGTTTGTTTGGGATTCATTAGGATTTAGGAAATCACATTATTTTCTTAAGAGTCCTAGATGCCAATTGAAGTGGTTTAAGCCATTTTAAAGAATTTTGTAAATTTTTGGATTTTTTTGATTTATTTTATTAAAATGGATAATCTGCTTCAAAATTTAATTTCTTTCAATCTAGAAGTCCTTTTCACTTGAGGTTGTTATGGTAGGTGTGTTTTAACTCTTATTTCAATTTATGAAAATTTCACTTCAATTAGACTTATATTTTTAGAGTAATTAATGAAGTTTGATTTTCACTAAAACATAAATTAAGCTCAAACAATTCATTAGAATTTGGAGATTTTTTGTTCGTTGGATTCCTCTCGGAAAGACGGATTCAACGAGCCCTTATTTGTAATATTTTGCTAAGTGTTTTATTTTTTTATGAATTTCAAAGTTTTAGGATATTTAAATAATTTTAAAAATCATAAAATAAGTGATTTTCCTACTAAACCTAGTCGGCGAAGATGTGTTAAATGCGTGCCATGGATGAAAGCACCATCGCCATTGCACGCGACGGCGTTGCGCGCGTCCGAATAATGAGTGAGAAACATGCACGCGTGGGATCGCGGAATGATCGGCGCAGATCGTTTGATCGCGGATCGGATGTTCAAATTGATCCGTGTGATCTGGACCGCATGATCGCGATCCAATCGCCATTCAATCGATGATGAGATCTCGATCCTCAACGGCGGATCGGATGGTTGAAATCCGGTAATATTCATCCGATGGGATTTTTTGTGATTTTGAACCAAATTTCATCCGATTTGGCTCATTTTTATGGTGATTTTCACCTAAAAATCTCTCTCTTTGTATTAGGACTAAATGCAATGAAAAATGTATTTAAAATTCCTAAAAATCATGCAAGAATTCAGACAAATAAAAATTCCTAAGGTTGGTTAAAATTTGGTGAAATTACCTCACCGGGGATGGTTTCTGGCTACAGCAAAGATCCGAGCAAGCTCTTAGGTGCAAGAGGAAGCTTTGGAATGAGTGTAGCCTTCACATTCACTTCAAAATGATGTATCTTCTGGTGCTTGCTGTTTCCTTACTGGAATCCACCCCATTTTGATTTTTTTTGACTTAAGAGAAGTGGGGAAGTGGTGGCTAGTTGCTTTGGGAACCCTAAGGGATGAAAATAAGAGGAATAGAATCACCTTTGCTGCTTCTAACTCTCTTGGTTTTAATGTGGCCAAAAATTCACATTTTTTTAAAAATTTTGGCTCCAAAGTGTTGTCATTTGACTTAGGGTGGTTGGGATGGATGATGGCTTGATTGAAAACTTTGGATTTAGTTCCCAAAGTCTTCATTTTATGCCATATGATTAGCTCCATTGAATGCAAATGTTGGGGAGGAGTTGAATGCATGTGATGGGGAGAATTAAATGAGGTTGGGTGAAATCCTATGTGAGGGAGAATCCATGATAGATTTAATTGGGTTGGGTTGATTTTGGCCTGATCTCAAATGGGTTTGGGTCATGTTTGATCAGCCTCCAATGGGTTATGGCTTGGTTTCAAAGGATTTGGCTCAATTTGATCATATGAATCATATTGGGTCATATCGGGTTAGGTTGACCAATATATCAAATTGGGTCAAACCAAGGCTAATGTTAGGTTCAAATAATAATTTGAAGTATTTTGGTATTATCAATTTGATTTAATTTGGCTTAGAATTGATTTTGGCTCATTTGGAATCAAATGAGTCAAGTTGACCAATTTGACCAAAATTGGCCAAATTGATTTGGGTTATGGGTTGATTCATGTTCAATTGCTAATTGAAGATGAATGTGGTCTTTGGTTTGAGTCAATTTAGATTTAATTTGAATTTTGGCTAATTTGACCTTTAGGTTAATTTGGGCTAGGTTGGGTCAAGGTGACCAATTGGTCAAACTAAGCTCAATTATGACTTTGGTCAAGTTCAATAATCAATTTGGAATGAACTTGAGCCATTGGTTGCAATCAATTTGGGTTAGATAATGATTTGACCCAATTTGGTCATTTAGGCCAATTTGGGTCAACTTCGATCGAATGGCCAATTGGGCTTGGTTTGGCTCAATTGGTGGTCAAGTCATATTAAAATATTGATTTTGGATTGATTCCAATCAGTGGATTCAATCAATATGATGTAGGATGAGTTTTGGCTAGTTTTGGTTCAATTGGGCTAAGGGTTGACTTGGTCAAATGACTAAGTTGACTTGGTTTGACCTAATTGATTGCAATTGATCATCCTAGGGTGATCAACAATCATGGTGAAAAGTTTTGGTGATCTAATTTGGGTTGGATTGAAAGTTCACTCAAATGAATCTTTTAGGCCACTTTGGGTCAAGTAGATCTAAATGAGTCAATTGGTTTAGTTTTGATTTGATTCGAGTTTAGTTGAACTTATATATGAGCCATGAATTGAAATATAAATTCAACGGCAATCAATTTGGAGTATAAAGAATTTTGGCTCATTTGAAATTTTCAAGTCAAAAGGGCTAGGTTGGGTTTGAGTTGGGTTGGCTTTGATTTGATTTGATGATTGTAGGTTTCATTTATATTTGGATAGATAATTGAATGAGTGATTGATTCAAGAGAAAATTTATTTGTTTCGAGTTGATTTGGATAGGATTTTACTAAGTCCATGCAATTGGCTTAAGGGTTTGGATTTAGGTTTAGATTATGGTTTGAAGTTGACTTTGAGTTTGAATTTGATAAATTGATCGAGGGGTTGAATTGATCTTTGAAAAAATTAATTGAATTAGGATTGATTTGGATTTGGCTAAGGCTAAATCCATAAGATAAATCATTAGTCTTAGGAAGGATTTTGATTTGACTTGATCTTGGGTTTCAATCATTTGGAGTCAAATTTGGAATTAGATTTGGAATTTGAATTTGAATTTGAGGTTTGGTTTGAGATTTGAATCTGGGTTCGATTTGAGAAGGTGTATATGAAGTGGGTTTAGGCTATAGGATAGGTGATTTCCTTAAGTCTTAAGGTATGACCTAATTCTATGATTAACCTTTCTAAGTCTCTAGGCTTAGGTTAAGTGTTCACCTAATCACTAGATTTGTCTTATGACTAAGAAAATCTTAGTGTCTAGAAGAGTCCTAAGTCTAAAAAGAGGAGGTTGAGAGCTCACTCCAAAAGTGTGATCAACAATATACCATACAATTCTTATGCGTTTACTTATCTAATAGTTTAAGTTTGATATTTATGTATATAGCATTTTTTGGTACCTAAAAAGTACCTAAAAAGGTATATTAAACTTTTAAAAGCTAATTTAAGAGAAGAACTTGGAGCTCCTAACATTCTCATGGAGTATAGGGAGCTCTGGTATTGATGATGCAGTTTCTCCTTGACCTGATGATGTTTCAGATATATCCTCAATATTTACGAACTGACGTACATTTATTTTCCTTAAAAAAATAGTACACCAATTCATAAATATTGAAGATATGTCTTGTGACGATGCAAGATGGGCATAGTAGATTGGTGCCATTGAAGAAAAATTTTAAAAAATCAGATTAGTAGACAAATTTGAAATGATAGAAGAAGCATGAAAACAAATAAGAAAATTCCTTCAATATGTAAAATTAACTCATAAATCAATTTGATTTGATAATCTCTCCATCATTTGATCCACAAATCAATAATTTGAAGGTTACTCAACTTAGCAAGCTCTCCATATCAATAATTAGTCCCTCTAAAATGAATTTTTTTGAAAATCATCAACTACTGTAGGAGTCACCCTCTCTTACATGTTAAGTCAACCATGGTAAAAGGTACTAATGACTCATGAGACCTACATAATAATATTAAACATTTGTTTAAAACTAAACAATCAATTTTAATATCACTTATTAATAATTATGGAGTGAATAGAGATTAAAAATGAGAATAATACACTATTATCAAATCTATTTTTTATTTTAAAAATATATAAACCTAGGAGTAAGAGCTATTCATTTAAAATTTTTGCACCAATGTAGTTTTCAATTATTAGAAATTTAAGACTAAAATTAAGACTCAAATATCTCAATAATTTGAACTCAAAAGCATTTTCTTTGGAGTTTAGTAGCATAATTATCCTTGCGTTAAGCATCGAAACATTCAACAAAGTAATAAAATAAATAAATATTCATCATTGCACTACATTTAAGTAATCAAAATATTTGATGGAAATACAAGTGATTGTTTGGACATGAAAAAACAAATAGAATGTAACACCTACGATTTTCACAAGTTCTATAAAATAATTAATATTGAAAATATCTCAATTCTTGAAACTAAAATGATTTCCAGTAACATTATAAGATGTGCATGAAGCATACCAATTGATATTGTAGTAGTGCTTCTTTGATATCTGAAAAAAGTTGAAGAATCCTATAAATTTAGTATTTGTATTCATTAAGTAAATATACTAATGAAAAAAAATTATGATTTTGAATGAGCAAAACAAACACATAAGAAAGTGAATGCACAAGCTCTTGAAGACCATCAAGATTCAAATTATTCTCATCATATCAAATATGATAATGAGTTGGTCGTCTTGTTCCCTAGAAAGAAAAAAAAAATAATAGAAAACAAAAATTCAACATGCAATGATTTAAGGTTTGTTTGGAATCAATTTTATTTTCTTATATAATATATATTTTTATTTTGTTTATGTTTTAGTTAAAATGACCTCATTTTATTAGAATCAAATGAAAATTTAACACTTAATAGGGCACAATGAAGAACAAATATTTATGTAGCATATCCCATATAATGAGATAAAGATTTGTTGTTGTATATATTTTTTTCAAAATAAAATATTTTTGATTGTGATAAGTATTTTAAAACACTTAAATAAAACATATTTGAGTGTTTTTAAAAATGATGCAATATTTTTTAAATAAAAAAAATGAAAATCACACCAAATAAACATATTAAAAAACATAAAATAAAATAAAATGATCTCAAATAAATCCTAAAGAGTGCCAATCCATATAACCAAAATTAATGTAATAAAAAGATGAATATATGACTATATTAAAAAATATTTTAAATTTTACAATCATTACTGCATGTGAACCCATATAAAAGTATAGTTTCTCGAATGACTGCACATTTGTTAAAAGCTGGTCATTGACTCTTGCAGGTGCCATGCATTATGGCACAAAGCATAATTCTAGAAGACACAACCTCTTCCAAGGACCAATAGGATACATAGTATGTCCACCAATCAAACAAATTTAACAACTTAAAATAATATGCACTTTCCAAAGTTGCATGATCCATACCATAGATTATGGAATACTTTCTCTCTACAAGCCAAAGAAGAAATTTCAGATTTGAAGAAAGGTTTGTCCTCATTTGACCAAACATATCTTGCACCCTTTCTTGAGGAGGAGCTATCCTCATAGAAGAATTTTCCTCTAAAATAGCAAGTGGTTGTTCAACAGACTGCCATTTAATTGAAAAAGAGTCATTTAGACACTTGATAAATTCAAAATCCCAACGTTCAAAAACTATAAACTAATATGAAAATATAATTTCTCTCATGCCTCCGCATATAATTAGGTAATTTATGAGACTATTTGTGCCGCATGGAGTAGAGAAATTCACAATAGCTCATCACTCCACTTTAGTTGGTGTGATAAATTTCTACGAAAAGAGATAAACAAATCCTAGAAGTAAGAAGTGCATCCTTTTGTAGAATGAACTACTATGAATGAGTGAAGATTCAAGAACCTTGTTAATCAAATTCCAGTGGCCATTTGTTGGTATAAACTCTTCACCATTTCCAACTATAAGCTGCACCAAGAGAAAAACCAAAGCATAACCTTCAATCAACAAAGAATGCATCAAGCAATGCTTTACAGAGAATGAACCATATTTTTCCAAAAAACAAAACATGGAAGTAAGTTATAGTGAATAATATACTAGATCCATAGAAATAATAATATCAAATACTAAAAAAAAAAATTTTGATTAAGTAAACCTTAGGTGGTTGTAAAACACGACCTCAACTTGAACGAAGTTGCTATTAATGAAAACTCCACATGATTGTAACGTAGAACTAGAAACATGCTTGTTATTTTTTAAGGCATAACAACAAATAATGAAGAAAGGATTAATTGAAATATTTAGGGGCCATTCAGGATCAATTTTATCTTTTATTTTTTATTTTATCTTTTTATTTTGTTTCAAAATAAAATATATTTGATAGTAATAGTTATTTTTAAAAACACTTAAAATATATAAATATTATTTTGAGTGTCTTTAAAAATAATATTATTTATTTAAAAAAAATTAAAACATAGGAACTTAAAAAATACATTAAACAAACCTGTTTTGAATATAACATAAAAACATAAAATAAAATTGATCCCAAACAAGCCCTTAAAAATTGGTTTATGTTAACAACGTATTGAAAAATTCTACAGAATACACATTAGTTATTAACAATATTCTATCTCTAGGCTTCTGCCTTCATTTCTCCACAAGAGAAGCTCGTTGTTGAAGCATCATTGCATTTTTATTTCTTTGCAAAGGCACCAGTTCGCAAAGCTAACATTGCAAATACAAAATTTATGTTCGTAAGCATGAGAAATAAATTGCATTAAAAAAATACATGGGCCTGAAATCAAAATAAATGTGCTAAAACAAATCTCTATCGGGAAGTAACTAGGTCGCTTAGGTTTCCCAACGATAATCCATGGGAGTTGCTCATAATAACTCAATGGTGTGCCACGATATTTCACATGGTAATCATGCACAGTTATCTCTTTGGCATTATCCCCACCGCCTGGCTTGAATATTAACCTACATGTTTGATTAAAAAACAAGCTCACATAAGATGAGCAAAACAAAGCAATTAAATGTATGTGAAGGTTATCCAAGAAAAAAAATATTTTGGATGAACGAAATGCAGTAAACTTAGGACTTTATTTTTATAAATAGAAGGGTATGATCATAATTTAGTAGTTAGAATAAAAACAAAGGCAATTTATTTTTGAAACAAAAAAAAAAAAATCAAAAGAAGAAATCATACATTTGCTTGTTGCAAGGAAGCTAAGTCAAACCAAAAATTTTGTGCTCCATGTTTCTTATATTTATCCGTAAATTTTTCAGTATCGAATTCTCCAGTATAAACATGGCAAGCACCAAATCACCACTTTATATGCCAAAGAAAAAAATAAATGCAACGCATTGATCAATATTAAGAAACCAAGTAAGTTTCCATTATGTGAGATTGCATTAAAGTCCCTTAACTTACTTTTTCCAGTCAATCTGAAAAGGTTTCTTCACATTTTGGTTGGAGATAAGAAAGTTAACTACTAGTTCTGGTCTGACAATCAAGGTAGTAGAAACATCTGCATGAACAACATAGTTCAAATATACAACTATGAAAAATATTAAGTGAGTAACAAAAAAATAGCATCGATTGATGGAGTGATAAGGAGCTTACCAACGTTTAATAAAAGGACACCCTGTACAAACGAAAACTTGAATGAAAGCCTTTACAACTGATCAAACTGCCACCCAAATCTGTGAAAATTGCCCTGGTTATCACGAAAAATAGACTGGCGAACTAGGAGACAACCTTTGAAAAAATGAAATAGATACTGTCATTCAAATGTAAATTTCGAGGTTAAGAAAATATCATCACTTCGTAATGCATACTGCTTTGTTGCGTGCTACCTTAGATTGATATCTAGAACTCTCAATGCTTTTAAAGTGTTTTCAGTCTCTTCACCATTTGAAGCCGGGACTATGTATTGCATGGGAATTTTCACAGCAAACCTAAGCTCAACTTTAATGGTTTTTGCTTGATAGGTTTGCCTAGTGCACTTGTTGTCTCTTTCATCAAGATCGCCATCATTTCCACCAAGACTCTCATTTCTAGATGATCTGAGTTCCACATGAAAATAAAATACGTTGATAAGAATCAATCTACATGAACAAGAATAAAATAGCAGAACAGGAATTTCAAAGAAAAAAACATAACCCAAAATTTACTTTGTTGATGGAATATTTTCAATTATAACAGTGAACACAGTGTAGATCCGAGGTAGAGGACCTATTATGATTTATGAATTAAAGACCAAGCGGAGAGGAGCAGTAAGCTTCATGCCTGGAAGAGAGTTTACTTACATGAAATGAAGAGTAGAGGTGAAGCAAGCATTTTTTCAAGTGAAACCTTCCTTTCGTTGTATATCAAACTTGTTACAGGATGTATGGAATTTTATAGACTTGCTGAGGTCATGTGAGGCGCATGGAGTGAGCTGATCCAACGGTGATAGTGAGGTTAGTTGAGAGCTAGTGGCTGAGATGAAATGCGCGTGTTATGTAACCGCATGGACTGAGCATAGGAGTGGAAAGTTGCAGGTTGTTATGAGCGCCCCTCAACCGAATGGTCTAGTTGTTGGACTGTGAGGTTGGAATGTGGTAGGAGGAAGCGACGGGTAGGTAGGGCTTTGGTTAGGATGTCGGCAATTTGATCTTCAGTGGAGATATGGCGAACTTGAAGTTCGTTGGCAGCAATGTGATCGCGCACTAAGTGGTAATCGATCTCGATGTGCTTTGTCCTTGCATGGAAGATGGGATTGGTGGAAATAGCCATGGCTGATGTGTTATCGCAGTGAAGAGGTGTTGGTTGTGTTGTAGGGACCCCAAATTCATGTGCTAACTGACGGAGCCAGATGATGTCTATTATAGCTGCTGCCAGTGCTCTATATTCGGCTTCGATTGATGAGTGAGCTACTGTTTTTTGTTTCTGGACTTTCCAGGAGATGAGAGTAGATCCGAGGAAGGTGCAGAAGCCAGTAGTAGAGCGACGATCAGCAGGATTTCCAGCCCAGTTAGAGTCGGAGTAAGAGTGGAGTTGGAGATCTCCGAGTACTATTGGGCGGCCATAGTTGGGTGTTCCCTGAAGGTAGAGCAGTACGTGTTTGAGGAGTTGGAAATGGAGGTTAAGCGAGTGATGCATGTGTGGCACAACTGATTGATAGCGAAGGCAATGTCCAACCTTATGATTGTAAGGAACTGAAGAGAGCCGACTAGGTGCCTGTATTCTGAGGGGCCAGGGGAAGTTTCTGTTTGGGATGGGAAGGTTGGGTTCCGGTTGGAGATGGGAGTTGGCGCAAGCTTGCATGATGACATACCGGAGCAGTTCAGGAGTTGGTGGATGCATGAAGTTTGTGTTAGGAGGAGCTTGTGGTCTGCTTTGTGAATTTGGATTCTGAGGAATGTAGAGATGTGCCCGAGGTCCTTAAAATTAAATGCGGCACTAAGTTGTTAAAGAATGGAGGAGTTCACCTGAGGTTTGTTGCCCGTGATGAGGATTTCTTCCACATAGAGAAGAAGATAGATGCGAGCTCCATGAAATGTGTAGATGAAGAGGGCGGGGTCTGTCTGGCAGTGAACCCTTGTTGTTTGAGGTGCTGGGTGAATGTGGAATACCACTGCCTGGGGGGCTGTTTGAGACCGTAGATGGCTTTACGAAGAAGGCATACATGATGTGAGAATTGAGAGTCGGAGAAGCCTGGTGGTTTAGTCATATAGATTGTGTCCTGGAGGGAGCCGTGGAGGAACGCGTTTGAGACATCTAGCTGCTGACTGGTCCATTGATGTTGAAGAGCAATTGTGAGTAAGAGGCGGATAGTTGGCTTTTTGGCAACTGGACTTAAGGTTTCAAGGTAATGAATTCCATATTCTTGTTTGAATCCTTGTGCGACTAGTCGATCTTTGTAACGAGCTATGGGCCTGTCGGAGTGAAGTTTGGTCTTGAAGGTCCATTTGCAGCCGATTATGGTTTGATTAGTGGGTGGAGGGACAAGTATCAATGTTGCTTGTTGTTGAAGAGCGTGAAACTCCTGACATAACTGCGCCATTGTATTGAGGGTGTACTTGGTAGGATCGGGTGGAGGGTGATGGTGTAAAAGGTCTAGAACAATCTTTGGTTTCGAGTGGCCGATTTGGAGTCTAGTTTTCATTGGGTGTTTAGGTTGAGGGGGTGGGTGAGTCGGAGGTGTAAGAGATGGTTGCAGTCTGTGTGAGTTGGTGCTTGTTAGGGATAGCTCAGTAGGTATGGATGTTGTGTTTTGCATAGATTATTTAAGGTGGGATCATGAAGTAGGTGTTAGTAGCAATGGTGGCACAATAGGAGAAGGTGTGTGGGTTGTTTGAGGTAGCATGTATGGGAAGTGTGTTTCTTGGAAGATGACGTGTCTTAAAATCAATATTCTACTGTTGATGGGGTTGTAACATCTATAGCCTTTGTGATGCTGTGAGTAGCCGAGGAAGATGCAAAGGGTGCTTTTGGAGAGAGTTTGTTAGTAGTCGGGGATTGATGCCAGGGAAAGCAAGTTGAGCCAAAGACTTTGAGTTGAGTGTAGTCTGGTAATTTTCTATAGAGGATTTTGTTAGGTGATTTGAGGGAGAGATATTTGGTGGGGAGTCGGTTAATGAGGTGAGTGGCTGTTAGGGCAGCATCAGCCCATAATTGCTGTGGTAGGTTTGCTGCTTGAAGAAGAGTTCATATTACCTCGATAATATGTCTATGTTTCCTTCGACAACTCCATTTTGTTCAAGTATTGGGTAGCTGCGTTGGTGAGTGATACCGTGGGAAGTAAGGTAAGTTTGGAAGGCATTGGATATGAATTCACCTTCATCTAAGCAAAGGGTTTTGATGACTTAGAGAAGTGTGTCCGTATCATTTTATGTAGTTGTTGAAATTTTGAAGCAACTTCATATTTATATGTTAAAGTGAACAACCAAGTGAATCGTGAGTGATCATCAATAAAGATAACGTAATATTTGTATCCATGTAATGAAGGTGTTGGGGATGGTCCCCATACATCCGAATGATTTAGGTTGAGATGTTTAGTTCTAATTACAGATTTCGAAAAGGTAGTCTATGACCTTTTTGACGCTATACGATGCGAGAAGGCTTGATGTGAAGATGCTTGTTACGAGAAATGGTTCGAGGATGTGCGTGGGTGGCGCCTCGATACCAAAGATGCAAGGAGGTAGGTACGGAGTGCAGTGCTTGTACTGCAGCAGTTTTTGGAACGGAGTACAAACCGTCATTACATCGTCTGTTAGAAGGGGTTGATGTGAAGATGCTTGTTCTGAAGAGAAATGGTTCTGAGGATGTCGCTGTGCGGGTGGCCGAGCCTCTGATGCCAAAGATGCAAGGAGGTAGTACGAGTGCGTACTTGTCGCAGCTTTTTTCGGGTACAAACCGTCATTACATCAGCCTGTTAGAAGGGGTTGATGGGATGCCCGATCCTTTATGATGAATCCATCAGCATCAAAAGTAATCGAGCAGTTATTATTAGCGGCAAGGTCAGAAATAGAGAGAAGGTTGTGAGATAAGTGGGGTGCATGAAAAAGATGTTTGAGGAGGAGCTTACGGTTAGGGGTTGGAAGAATGCCTTGGCCCCGATGAAGGATGGGGATGGTATGGCCATTGCTGCCTGTAACCATTTGTTATCCTTGGTATTTGGTGAGATCTTGGAGAGTATCCAGTTCGTTGGTGAGGTGAGAAGAAGCCCGGAGTTGAGAATCCATTCGGAGCGGTGTTGGGTAGAGTCGGCTTTGAGAGGAGAGGGGTTTTTAGTGGGGTAAGAAGTAGGGTTCGTGCGGTACCAGCAAGATCGAGCTGAGTGGCCAGATTTGTTGCATATTTGGCAATGGATTGGATCCTGATGAGAGTGGCTCGTTCTTCCTTTAGCTCATGCAATATCATGTTGTATAGAGGGGTTGTGGTAGGATTTACCTCGTCCTTTGTTGTAGAACCTCCCAAGTTTTCCTCGGTTGACTTGGAGAGCAATGGTGGAAGAAGTGAGTTATTTCTCATGGTCTGTGGAGATGTTGATTTCCTCGCTGCATAGGAGAGAATAAATGTCATCGATGTTGATAGGTTCAGATATTGTGCGGATAGCAGTCTTGAAAGCATGATAGGTTGGCGGTAGACCATTTAAGGTGTGCAGAATAATGTCTTCCGAGTCTAGATGGGAGCCTGCAGCTGAGATTTGATCTACTAGTGATTTAACCTCCACGAGGTATTGAGTCATGGTTTTATCACAAAGGGAGATGTGTAGTTCATTTTTGAGTTGGATTACTCTGGAGCGATTAGACAATTGTAATCTTTTTGCTAATGTTGTCCAGATGTCGGAGCAATAGTCTAGATTAAGTACATAGGGAAGGATTGATGTTGAAATAGTTGAGTAGAGGGCTGCGGAGAGGTTTTGATCGATCAGTTGCCATGTAGTGTAGTTGGGGTTGGGTTGAGGTTGCCCATTGGTGTCAATAGAGTATTTAGTAGGACATGGGGTGGTGCCTTCTAAGAAGCTGTCAAATCTATTTGCTCTGAAGAGCTTGTGAATTTGTGAGCTCTAGATAGAGTAATTGTCAGCGGTGAGGGTAGTGTTACCTACTGATTTCATGTTTCCCATGCGAAACTTTAGGGAAGGAGGGATGGTTAATGTGGTGAAGTTTGCTTGCTGTGTGTCCATGGTTCTGTTGGAGTGAGAAGAGTATTCTGACATGTTTCAGCAGCAGTTTGGCTCTGATACCATGAAGACCAAGTGGAGAGGAGTAGTGAGCTTCGTGCCTGGAAGAGAGCTTACTTACATGAAATGAAGAGTAGAGGTGAAGCAAGCATTCTTTCAAGTGAAACCTTCCTTTTGTAGTATATCAAACTTGTTACAGGATGTATGGGATTTTATAGACTTGCTGAGGTCCTGTGAGTCGAATGGAGTGAGCTGATCCAACGGTGCTAGTGAGGTTAGTTGAGAGCTAGTGGCTGAGATGAAATGCGCGTGTTATGTAACCGCATGGTCTGAGCACAGGAGTGGGAAGTTGCAGGTTGTTATGATGAATAAAGTCTTGTCAGCATCAAAGACAAGCTCCTTTCCTCCGAGCTCGGCGTTATAAATTTGCTGCATCTTATCAATAACCTTCCTGCTAATAACCTTCCCCACTACAGGTTGGTCATCTTCATATTTCAAATTAACCCTCACCAGTAAACTAATATCATTCATGGCATGATAACTTTTGCACAGAAGATAGTATACACTGCACTGAAGAAATATTCATTGATATTTTGGACCGAAGCTTTAAAATGATTTGTTAATAAACTTATCGATTTGCCTTTCCTTACAACTCCCGGTCTTGCCATTCGAACTCTGCGCTTTAGCTTCTCAATCGGAGGGGGGCCTTTCTTTTCCTTCACAGACTTTGAGTATTACCCAGGCCTATATGTAGCATAAAATTAAAAGTAGCATCTACTACAAGTTTCTTTGTCTGTACGTCAGCATTCACCCTATGCTAAATCATTAATGCTATATGATGTTAAACATTTACAATTTTTTATTCTGGTTTAATTCTTAATTGTTTGATTTCAAATACATCTATCCTCATTATAATATTTATTTAATTTTTAGCAACTTGTTCATTTTGTGATGGCTATGTTCTGCGAAACATATAATTGAACTCTCATGAATGCTGCTGCTAATCTTTTTCTTTTATATGATAAGATTTATCATTTTGGCATGCTCTGACTAAATTAATGTCAATATCGAAGTTAATAGTTGAATATATGGCCCAAAACAATACAAGACAGCAGGACTTCTGCCACTTGCCTTAATGGGTTTAGTTTCGTCGAAGCCGAAGCATCTCTTTCCTCTAAATTTAGAGGACTTGGAGACTGATGAAGCCATAGCCATGGGAGGGGCACATAGATTCTAGATCTGGATTTTTGCATGTAATAATTTCTTTTTGACCCAAGTGTGAATCTTCCGTAAAAGGACTTTAGAAACTTATTACAAATTTTCTTTGTTGTGTAGGTACGCATAAATTTTCTAGAATTGTGATATATTAGCAACACCCTCTCACCTCATCATTTTGGTGAGTTTTGACAATAAAATATAAGCTGTATAATTACTATATGAATTTATATTTGCTTGTTTTATGTAAAGGAAAAAAAATTTAGGTGAAGATATATCCCAAAATTGATTTGGATAATTTTCATTACTATTTAATTTATTTTAAGATAAGCATAACATAAATATAGATTTTTTTTTATGTATTCTTATATATTTAACTCTTAAATCTTTATTTTTACATAACACCACAGGTTTTTAATGTCAAAAAAAAAAAATATTAGCATTAGCTTAACATAAGTATGAAAGTTGAATGAGTAGGATATATTTATAATAACATATGCAGTAGTTTCACATGTCAACATGGCATATTGGTAAATTAGTGTATTTCATATCATAATTGTTTAGAGAATTATTGCTGCAATTGATGGAACATCAGATCTTCCAAAAAAAATCATGAGAAACATCCATTCCCATAATAATAGTTGCAATCCTTGAAATTATAGGAAAACCAATGGTGTTTTCAAGTTGAAACAATGAGTTAAGACCACCAAGCTGTGAACTAAATATAGTATTAAGAATTGAATAAAACAAGATTCAAAAGAATCAAAGTATAGTAATAAAAAAATTGAAATATTTTAATCAAATGCCTATCTTGACATTGATCTTCAATAGCACATTTGTTAAAAGCTGGTCAATGACTCTTGCAGGTGTCATGCATTGTGTCACAAAGCCTAATTCCAGAAGAGACAACCTCTTCCAAGGACCTGTAGGATACATAGTATGTCCACCAATCAAAGAGATTTGACAACTTACAATAATATGCACTTTCCAAAGTTGCATGATCCAGACCATATATTATGAAATTCTCTCTCTCTACAAGCCAAAGAAGAAATTTTAGATTTGAAGAAAGGTTTGTCCTCATTTGACCAAACATATCTTGCACCCTTGCTTGAGGAGGAGCTATCCTCATAGAAGAATTTTCCTCTAAGACAACAAGTGGTTGTTCAAGACTACCATTTAATTTAGAAGGAGTCATTTAGACACCTAATAAATTCAAAATCCCAACATTCAGAAACTATAAACTAATATGAAACATACAATTCCTCTCATGCCTCTGCATCTGATTAGGTCATTTATGAGACTATTTGGGTCGCATTGAGCAGAGAAATTTACAATAGTTCATCGCTCCACTTTAGTTGGTGTATTAAATTTCTGCAGAAAAAGATAAACAAATCCTAGAAGTAAGAAGTACATCATTTTGTAGAATGAACTACTATGAATGAGTGAAGATTCAAGAATCTTGTTAATCAAATTCCAGTGGCCGTTTCTTAGTATAAACTCTTCACCATTTCTAACTATAAGCTAACAAAAGAAAAACCAAAGCATAACCTTCAATCAACAAAGAACGCATCAAGAAATGCTTTATAAAGAATGAACCATATTTTTCCAAAAAAAAAAAAAAAAACAAACATGGAAGTAAGTTATAATATATAATATCTCAGATCCTTAGAAATAATAGCATCAAATACTAAAAAAATATGAACAAGCAAACCTTAGGTGGTTGTAAAACATGACCCTCAATTTGAATGAAATTGCTACCGATGGAAACTCCACATGATTGTACCGTAGAACTAGAAACATGAATGCTATTTTTTAAGGCCTAACAACAAATAATGAGGAAAGAATTAATTGAAATATTTAGGGGCCTTTCGGGATCGATTTTATCCTTTATTTTTTTTTTATTTTATCTTTTTATTTTTTTTTCAAAATAAAATATATTTGATAGTAATAGTTATTTTTAAAAATACTGAAAACATATAAATATTATTTTGAGTGTCTTTAAAAATAATATTATTTATTTTTAAAAAATAAAGAATATAGGCACTTAAAAATACATTAAACAAACATGCTTTTGAAAATAACATAAAAACACAAAATAAAATTGATCCGAAATAAGCCCTTAAAAATTGGTTTATGTTAACCACGTATTGCAAAATTCTACAAAACACACATTAGTTATGGACAATATTCTATCTCCAGGCTTCTACCTTGATTTCTCCACAAGAGAAACTCGTTGTTGAACCATCATTGCTTTTTTGTATCTTTGCAAAGGCACCAGTTCACAAAGCTAATATTGCAAATACAAAATTCAAGTTCGTAAGCATGAGAAATAAATTGCATTAGGAAAAGACATGGGCCTGAAATCAAAATCAATGTGCTAAAACAAACCTCTATCGAGAAGTAGCTAGGTCACTTAGGTTTCTCAATGATAATGCATGGGAGTTCCTGATAATAACTCAATGGTGTGCCACGATATTTCACATGGTAATTATAAACAGTTATCTCTTTGGCATTATCCTCACTGCGAAGCCTAAATATAAACCTACAGGTTTGATTAAAAAAATAAGCTCACATAATATCAGCAACAAAGGGTAAAGGAATGTGAAGGTTAACCCGAAAAAAAAAAGTTTGGACGAATCAAATGCAGTAAACTCAATACTTTATTTCTATAAATAGAAGGGTAATATCATAATTTAGTGGTCTAAAATAAAAATAAAGGTAATTTATATTCAAAAAAAAAAAAAAATCAAGAGAAGAAATCTTACATTTTCTTGTTGCATGGAAGCTCAGTCAAACCAAAAATTTTGTGCTCCATGTTTCTTATATTTACCCGTAAATTTTTCAGTATCAAATTCTCCTGTATAAATATGTCAAGCACCAAATCACCACTTTATATACCAAAGAAGAAATAAATACAATGCATTGATCAACATTAAGAAACCAAGTTTCCATTATGTGAGATTGCGTTAAAGTCCCCTAACTTACTTTTCCAATCAATCTGAAATGGATTCTTCACATTTACAATTCATGTTCATTTCGATTATTTAACTTATATATTTAAAGTCTTATTAATGGTTAATTTAATTTCCTTTTTATTCAAATAAATTTGATTGAGTTTAATTCGAATATATATTTAGTTGAATTGATTAGAGTTTAATTTTAATTTTATTTAATTTTATTAAGTAATTAATTTGATTTTCATTAAATTGATTAGCCAAATGGGTTTGATTTTTTATTTATTTAATTAAAGTTTAGTGATTAGTCAAGGTTAAATTAAGTTTAGTTCATTGCCTATTGAATTTAAGTAGACCATGCGATTAGCATTTAGTGGTTAATCAAGGTTTAATTAGGTTAGGTTGATTATGTAGTTGACTAAGTCGTGATTAAATGTTCATGATTAGCTTGGTTAATTTATTTGCTTGTTTAAATTTGATTAGTTTGACTGAATAATTGATTAAATTATATTTTAATCGATAATTATTTAAACTCATCATGATTAACATAATAAAACATCATTAATGATTAATTGAATGCTCATATTTAATTTGATTAATTGATTCATATAGTTAAAGTTTAATTAAATGTTAACCTAATTTATTTTATTTAAGTTAATTTATTCAGATTGTGTTTAACTTGGTTAGATATTTGATTGATTTAACACAATTTTATTTTAATATGATTAATTTTATTAAGTGATTGACTTGATTAAGGATTTAGTTAATTAGAAATTAATGACTTAATTAATTATAATTGATTGATTTAATTTGATAAGTATTTAATTTAAGTTAAGCTCAACTCAAGGATTAATTTTGATATGAATGATTTAGGTGGTTTATTTAGTTTAAGTAGATGATTAATTTGATTTAAAGCTTCAATATTAGCTTGACTGATGGTTGATTTAAATAGTTAATTTGATTAAGATTGAATGGTTAATCTTAACTTAATTTAATTGGTCATTGACTTTTATTAAAACTTGAATTAACAATTAATTAATTGATTAAATGTTTAACTTAATTAAAGGTTGGTTTAAGTAACTTAAATGGTTTGTTAATTTAATGATTAATTAAGGCAACCATGATTTGTTTAATCAAAATCTAATTATGATTTAATTATGATCTTAATTAAGCTTATTAAGGTTTGATTACTTTTTAGAAGTTCATATTCAATTTAATCAGTTAACTTATGTATTTGAAGTTTTATTAATGATAAATTTATTCCTTTTATTTAAGTAGTTTAGTTAAATTGAATTTAATTTTTTTTTGATATTTTATTATTTTAATTAAGGTTTATTTAAATTTATTGTTTCTTAATTTGATAAAGATTAATTTATTAAGGGCATGTTATGTCATTGACTTTTGATTTAGATTAATTAATGTTTGATGATTTAGTCAATTTTGAATATTACTATTTAATTTTACATTGATTAGAATTTGATTAATTATTTTTCTATTTATTTTAACTTGCTTAATACTTAATTTAATCTTCTATTTAAATTTCAATTAATGATTTATTAAAATTGTTAAATTTTAGTGTCGATGTTAATTAACGTTGATTACATTTTACTATTATTTAAGGCTTATACAAAAGATACCTCTTGATGAAAAGGTTGGTAGAGTGGTTGAAAATTTTAAAAGTATTCATTGTGGCTATGGATTTGGAGTGGCTAATGAAGAATGTAGGATTATATTAGCTAACTAAAGAGATAGGAGAAGTAAAGATCTAGTTCAAGTGAGGTGTATTAAGGATGAAAATCATAAAGTGATTTTCTTAGAAAAGGATATTGAAAATTGGTGAATGAAGTATTTTGATAAAATTTTCAATGAAGGATCTAAAAATATGATTTCTTTTAGTAACTTTAAGACCTTAAGAAAATATATATAATTTTTTTATTTTTATATTAGTAAATTTGAAGTTGGAGAAGCTTTAAAGAAAATAATGTGTAGAAAAATAGTAGGACTTGATGATATTCTAATAGAAGTGTGAAAATATTTAGAGATCAAGAAATTTCTTAGCTAACAAATCTTTTTAATGTTATTTTAAAGACAAAAAAGATGCCACATGAGTGAAAAAATAGTTTGTTGGTTTTTATATTTAAGAATAAAGGTCATGCATAAGAGTGTGTAAATTATAGAGGAATTAAGTTAATGTGTCATATATTAAAATTATGAGAGAAAGTAATTGAGCATAGGTTATGATATGATATAAAAATGTCTCAAAATCAATTTGGCTTCATGCCAAGTAGATTTACTATGGATGATATATATTTGTTAAGAGGTTTGATGGAGAAGTATAGAGAAAGTAAGGAGGATATACATATGATATTTGTTGATTAGAGAAAGCTTATGATAAAGTTTAAAGAGATGTTCTGTGGAGAGTTCTAGAAAAGAAATGAGTTAATATTAGTTATAGTCATTAAGAATATGTATACTATAGTTGTTACTTGTGTCCAAACACAAGGATGATTGACAAAATATTTTTTTATTTCAGTTGAATTACATTAAGATGATCGATTTTAAGTCCTTATCTTTTTTTGCTTTAGTTATGGATGTTCTTACTAGGAATTTACAGGAAGATGTACCTTAGTGTATGCTTTTTGTTGATGACATTCTTCTTGTTGATAAGACTAGGGAGGGAGTCCAAAAGAAACTTGAATTCTGGAGAGCAACCTTAGAGTTTAAAGGTTTCTTTCAAGTAGACCTAAAATTGAATATATGGAGTGTAATTTTAGTTGTAGAAGTTCTAGTGGTGGTGTTGTGATATTAGGTGACCAAGTCATTAAAAAGATTGAGCAATTCATATATTTAGGCTCTATTGTTCAAAATGATGGTTAAATAGATGAAGAAGTTATTAGTAGAATTCAAGTTGGATGGTGGAAGATGAGAATTCATTTGGTCTATTATGTGATTGAAAAGCACTGCTTAGAGTTAATGGAAAATTTTATAAGATGGTGGTAAGCCCTACAACGATTTATGGTGCAGAATGTTGGCCAATAAAAGAGAAGCATAAGACTAAGTTAAGTGTTGCATATATGAGGATGCTCAGGTGGATGAGTGGCTTTACTCTTGAGAAAAAAATGTGAAATGAGTATGTTTGAAAAAAAAAGTTGGAGGTGCTTCAGTGGCAGATAAGATTAGAGAGAGTCGCTGTGGTGAATAAATCTCTTATAGGGAGTTGCCTTTCAAATCTATGGAGAAAAGAAAGAAGTGATCTTATAGAAATTCGTCTTAGTAAGACGCCATGCAGATCTGCAGATGTACTTATTAAGGTGATCAGATATGTCATCAAGGTATACTGTACTATCTCGAAAGATAGAAGTTACTACCCTTTAATGGAACCAATCACCTTAATAAGGACTCCTAAGGACGATGGGTCTGCATATGTACCAGAGATTCTTCCCCTACTTTACATGAAAAAGTAAATCAGGGTTTATTTTAAATTGAGTTCGTGAAGTTCCCTACAAGAGCAAGCCCCCATAGTTAATTGCATCCTAAGGGACATGATCCATTAGAAAAACTCTTGATTAAGGTAAATGATCATTGTCTTTGAAGATTTTAATAGGAAGGACTATCAATCGATTGGTTTATATTTGAAGATCAAATGTGATTGATCAAAAGAGGGAGTTATTATCAAAGCCAAAATGGGAAATGAGTAGGAGATGCTCACGATGATAGGAAACCTCGTGAGCATCTCAAACTATCCTATAGTTGGACTTTATATTTTAGAAATTGATTTAATTTATTTGAGTTGTATTTTTCATTAGAATTTTAGGATTTAAGATTTCTTAACACAAGATTAAGGAAATACCTAAGAGGTGAGAAATTATGCTTATGGCCCGAAAGCGAAGAAGCAACCTCAGAACCTAAATCTAGGGAGCTTTGGCAGGGTGGAAGCACAACCTAAATCTAAGGTGAAAATTAGGTAATTTGTTTGCCTCCACAAGAGAGGAAAAATCACCCAGCTTTGGACTTCCAACTGCCTAGGGGTGGCCACTAACTAACTCCTCCTACGATTTTAAATACATGTAGGCAAGTCTTTATGTCTATACAAGATAACTAGGCTATTTTTATTTAGAAAAAGACTAAGTTCTTAAACTCACTCCATAAAGAGACTAGATCATGTGAAGGGACATACTTCAAATGACCTAAATCTAATGCATTTCAAATTTTATTTTATTTTTATTTTTGGACAATCATTTTTTTGACTTAAATAATAGGATTTTATGACTAATGCATGAGAAATTAAATTATTGGCCCAAATCAGTGAGAAGATAGGAGGAGAGTTTCCACCATGACACTCAAAGGTCAAGCTGAGTTTTCTAGCAAAGGTAGAAGCCCTCCAATCAAGAGTGAAATAAGATGCATTTGTGCATGATAATATAAAAAAAATGCTCATTCAACTAAAGGGTTGCTAATTCTTTTATCTTGATTTTAATCCTAAGCTTTAGGTGAGGTTATGAGTTATTTTAATTTTAGTTTGAATTGTTAGGTTGGGTAAAAGATTTATTTTTCTCTAAGAGCCTAATCCACATCCAGGCTATACATAAATCAAGAAAGAAACCAGAAAAAGCATGAAACTTAATGCAAAAGCTAAACAAATCATCAAATTATTTATAAAGCTAATCATAAAAAGAATAAATGGCCATTTGTGGTTGGGCACCACCGCACAAACACAAAAATATCAAATGTGAGTAGCCGAGCTCTACCCTTATACAACCCGGATTACAAATGAAACAAGTTACAATTTAAGTAAAGAAATTCATTGTTATGGGGGTCTTCAAGCTTTATTCTTCTTTTTTTCTTTCTTCTTTCTTTCTTTTCTTTTCTTCTTTAGATCTTCCTTTGGGATGGTTGGATGATAGATGCTCCAAGGCTTCACATGGTGCATAAGATGAGATCTTATGACCAATGCTCATCCTAATCCCCCATAACAAATCATTCCAAAATCCTAAATATACAAATTTTTACATGAAAAGAAAAAGTATAAATCTAACTAACACCTGTAAAATAAAGGTTAGTCAAATCATACGACAGAAATCCCAAGCATGTATATTGGACTTATCATCCCACACATGAGAAACTAAGTCCACCTAGCCTATGGATTATGCTAAGGGGTATAAGCACCTGCAAGCAAGGAGCATTTATATTTTTATTTATGATAGCACCCTTTTAGCACAATCCCCTATATAAAAGAATAGTTAGACTAAGCACGTCCTACCATTCATTCTACAAGCATACACCCTAACAACCAATATAAAATATTTATCATAAAACAAAAAATAACATCAAACCATGCACCGACCTAACCTAAAGCTAGAAGTGGTAACTTAGGCTAATGTGTGTGCTTTGAAGGTTTGTGTGGTATGCTTAGCTTAGGACTTTAGATTCAAATTTTCTAAGTGTGAAGAACATGTTCAACTTAGAGGAGGGTTTTGTTTAAGTTATTTAAGTGTTTTTGGATATTTTTATTTCATGTTTTAATTTGGTTTGAGTGAAACCTACAATTAATTACAAAGTTATAAAGAGAGGGAAAGAGAAGGGAACTTCTCTTTCGTTTCCTAATCCTTAAGTAATTTTTAAGGTAAGTTCACATTTTAATTTCATTTAGGTGAATGTTTTGATTAAATTTTTTAATCAATCCTAAGTTTAGACAAACTCTAAACAAACCTATTCAAAAAGAAAGACATTTTAAGATTAAATAAAATGAATCAAAATTCACATAACACACATTACTTCAATTCTTTCCCAACATTTATAACATGCATATGGATGGACCCTAAGCATATCTATATATGCAATTGAGAATAGTTAACACACTTTATGATGCATGCTAAGTAATCCATTTAGGAAAATTTAGAAATTGAATATGTATGATTTTTCTTAAGTAGAAAAGGTTTTCTTATCCAAAATATCACATAAATACATGAAATTAAGAAAGGCATTAGTGAGTACAACACCATTATTAACTAGAGGTGTAAGGTACAATACCTACTTAGGGCTACTTAAAGCCTCACAACCTCAAGATTGTCCAGACTAATATACCACTTTTTCTTAAGTACTAACATACATATAAAAGAAATGAAATGGAAAAGGAATATGCAAAAGTTGTTAAAATAGTTTCATTTTTGTTTATGCAATTTATTCATGCAAGTGTAGACAATCCTTCTTAGATGATGGCATAAGGATGAATAAGGTATAGGGTTAAGTAAATGTTGGGTTCTTTTCAAATGAACCCTACATCTTACCAATCCTTATTCAAAACTATGCTAACATAAGGAAAGAAAGAAAGGCTACAACACACATGACTTTATAGCCCATCATATGCAGGCTTATAATTAAGATATGAATAGCACACTTTCATATTATTTCATTTATAAGTTTTGAAAATATTTTGGATTTAGTAGTGATAATAGCCATTCATATTTTACTTTAGCCAACACATGCACATTTGACATAAAGCAAACAATTTCATTTTAAAATTTTGAGACATGAAATTATGAATGCATGAATCACATGACATACAACTTAACATATTGGAAAAGATCTAAAGAAATGTCACCATGCAAACAAACTCACTTTACTTAAATCTTAAAGACATTCTTAAAGAATAAGAAAATTTAGAATAAATCAAAGTGAATTTCAAAATGATTTTTGTTTAGTTTGAAATTTGATTTAATTTTGAAAAGATGATATGAGTTTGTTGTTTCCAACCCATTCACTTATGTGTTTTGTATTTTTGTTAATTTTAGATAACTAATTCCATTTTAAAGCATTAATTAGGTTAATGTATGAATTAAGTGGCTTAATTAACCCTTACCTACACCACCTTAGAAAAATTAACTAAGCAATTATGAGCCTATGAGATGACATAAAACCCACAAGGTATTTAAACTTGCAATGCACCTAATAATGAAAAGGCCTAATGCAATTTGGCTCACAATTAAAAGTTAATTAAGCTAAGGGATTTAGCTTAAGTACTTTTAAAACACCCTTTCATACTTATGAAAGGGGTTTTAATTTTATTTTAGACTTAGGCTATTAAACACCTAAGTATCTACCAAAGGTAGATTAATTAAGTTCTGGAACTTTTTAGAATTTTTGAAAATTGTTTAATGGGATAATTAATGAATTAACCCTTAATTAAGAAGGGATTAAGGAGAAAAAATGGGGGTTTAGGGAATAGCTTAAAGGAAATACCCTAAAATTATTCCATAATACCCTTACTCACTAGATCTGACCTTAATCAAACTCAATCAAAGGGTAAATCCACTAATCATATCTTAATTACCCTTAATTACATGAAAAGGGTAATTAGGGAATGAGTTAGCAATTTTCCCAATTAAGGTCTTAATAAATCTTAAGAAAATTAGGGGAGGCAGAGGTCATCCCCTAAAATGAACCCTTAAAAATTTGAGATCAATTGATAACTTAATTAGAGAATAATTAGCCAATTAAAATTCTCAAAGAACCCAAATTCATTAAAAAAGGGAACTCAAAATCTATTGAAAACATTTTAAAAATATTATAGATGAAATTATATATCCATAGCATTTTTCCTTATATTTTTTGATTTTTCTTGAAGGAGTTATGATTTTTAGAAGATTTTTAAATTTATTAGGAATTAATTAAAATATCTAACTAATCCTTGCATAATACCAGCTTATGGTGCGACGCATGGCGGTGTCGGTCAACGTGCTTTACACGTGTCACACCGTGAGCTACCCACTTAAACATCACATCCAGGGGGCAATTGGTGGTGCACACACTTTTATCTGTTGTCGTCCGATCAAAGATCGGACGACTGAGGATTAACCTGCAGCTTAAAATAGAAAAAGGATTTCTAAAATGTGCCTAATAATCTCAGCCGTCCATCTAAAATGCATGGATGGATGGTTGAGATGGGCCAAGTTCTTCCTTGAGGATGAATGGAGGCCGTCCATGATCTAAGGGGAGATCCGAGCCCGATCTAGCATTGAATCATTCAAGACTCAACCCACACCATCTAGAGAAGTAGAGCGGCCAATCCAATGGTCACAAAGGACCAACACCTCCTAATCTAAGTGGTCAAAAAATCACATACCTCACCGGAGGTGATTACTGGTGCTTGAGATCGATGAGGTAGCTTCGTCTAGTGGAGACAAAACCCTGTTGGAGTTCCTAGACCTTGAGGTTGAGTGGATCAATGGGTGGACTAACTCCTCTTGAAGATCCTTGCAACTTTGATCCAATTGAGGTTATCCTTGCTATGGGAACTCAAATGGATGCTTGGGCAGGCTCGACTTGGTCCTTAGATGAAGAGTGTGTAAGGAATTTGGATGAGATCAAGTGTAGAAGAAGTTTGTTCTTCAATGGATCTCCCCTATTTTTTACTGTGCAAAATCGAAGAATGGGGAATTTAAATCCTCTCTAGGAACCTTGGGAAAGCTCTCTGATGATTGCTAAGGGTTCCTAGGTTCCAATCGAATGTGAGTGAAGTTAATTTTTGGTGAATTAGGGGAGTATATCTCCCCTTATGAAAATCAGATAGCGGACAATGAGCTTGCCATTTTGATCTAATTGACCTTATGGAGTGGGTTGTTTAGGTTTCGATCAATGCACATGGTTGTTTGGCCAAGGGAGTGGAATGTTAACTCCCATGTGCATCAAATTGAGCTTATGAGGGAGTATGAAAATTGAATTTTGCCATAGGTGGTTGGGTTTGGTCCATGGGTCAAATGGGTTGATTGAAACCCATTGGGTTAGCTGCAACACTCATCACTAGGTCCCCTTGAGCTTTTAGGAAAGCCTCAAGTGATTATTATGAGTGTATGACCAAAATACCCATGGGCTAGGCCAAAATTTGTTCTATGGCCTAAGGGTAAAATGGTCATTTTTCTATTTTTTTTCCAATTTGGGTATGTTTGGTATGTTGAGAAAATAGGTTTGGCTAAGTTTCATTAGATTTGGAATCCATTTGATAGGGTTTGGCTCATGTTGACCCATTTAGGTCAAAATGGGTCAGCTTAGGTCAAGTTGACTAATTGGTCAAATTAGGTCAAACCAAGGTTGGATCAAGTTCATATGGTCATCTGAAATATTTTGGTGCCTTTGGTTTGGTTCAATTTGGATTAGATTTGGTTTTGGCTCATATGACTCATTTAGGTCAAATGGGTCAAGTTGACCTATTTGACCCATTTGACCTATTTGCTAGGCCAAGGGTAGGTTTAGATTTGGTTAGTCATATGGAGTGGATTGGTATCTTTGTTTCTAATCAATTTGGTTAGTTCAATTTTGGCTCAACATGACCCTTTAGGTCATGTTGGGTCTAAGGTCAATTGGGCTAGGTTGGGTCTAGTTGGCCAATTGAGGCTTTGGTCAAGTTTCATAAGTGATTTGGGATGGACTTGACTCATTGCTTTCAATCAATTTGGCTTAGGTCAAGTTTTGACACATTTTGGCCCTTTAAGTCAAAATGGGTCAACTTGGGTCAAGTGGGCCAATTGGGCTAGGTTAGGCTCAAATGTTGGCTTGGTCAAGTTCAAACATAGGTCTTAGGTGAACTTGGATCAATTTCAATCAATTTGGCCTATGGTGGATTTTGGCTATGTAAAGTTTCATTTTAGGTTAAGTATTGGCTTGGTCAACCCTTAGGTTTGACTTGGTTTGGCCCGATTTGACTTATTGATCATCCCATGATAATTTTTGGCTCAATCCAATTTGGTTAGGATCAAAATTTGGCTTATAAGGGTACTTTAGGTCACTTTGGGTCAAGTGAGCCTAAGTGGGTCAAATGGCTTGGTCAAAGCTTGATTTGAAGTTGATTGATCTTGTATATGACTTATGATTGAAGTATAAATCCATTTACAAGTGGTTTGAAGTCAAATTTTTGATCCATTTGAAAATTTCATATTCAAAGGAGAATATGAAAGGGTCTTGGGTTTGATTTTGATTTGGGTTTTGATTGTTTGATTGAGTTTGGGTTTATATATGGGCTCATGATTGTATATTGATTGAACCATGAGAGAAAATCTGGTTTGATTGATTTGAAAGTGATTTGACTAAGTTCAAGATTGAAAGGCTTATTTGATTTTGAGTGATTTAGATTTTGATTGGTTTGATTGTTTGAATTTATATTTATATATATATATATATATATATATATATATATATATATATATATATATATATATATATGAATAAATGAGAATATAAATGGATCGTGAGAAAATTTCAAGGATTTGAAGTGTTTTAATCATGATTTGGGTTAAATCCATCAATGAAAATTTAAAGAATTTAAGGGAATTTTTTAATTTAAAATTTAATTTTTGAATTGGATTTGATTGATTTATATTTATATATGAGAATACAAATAAGTTTTGAGAAAATCTCATGAGTTTAAATGAGTATGATCAAAGTTTAGGTTAAATCCATTAATGAAAAATTAAGAGATTTAAGGGAATTTCAAGAGTTTTAAATTTGGAATTTAATTTTTGCCTTTGATTGGATTGATTTATATTTATATTTCATTCATATATGAGAATATAAATGAAAATATAAATAAGTTTTGAGAAAATCAAATAGATTTGAATAGGTTTGATCAAGGTTCAGAGTTGATTTGGCTAAGTCCTTTAATGAAAAATTAAAGAGACTTAGGGAGATTTTTGTAAATTAATTTTGAATTTTGAGTTTGATTTGATTGATTTGAGTTTATATTCATTTATAAATGTGAATATAAATGGATCATGAGAAAATCTCAAAGATTTGAATAGGTTTGAATCATGATTTTGGTCAAGTCCTTAAGGGAAGATTAAAGACTTAGGCAAAATTTGGACTTAGGAATTTTTTTATGGATTTTGATCATGGGTTTCAATCATGGATTTCAATCATGGAATTGATTTGGAGTTTGAGAAAATCAAATAGAGTTGATTTAGAGTTTGACTTGAAAGAAGGAAAGTGAGGAATGGTTTAGGGTAAGGGTAAGAGATTTTTCTAACACCTAAGGCATGACATATTCTATGGCTAACTCTTCTAAGTCTTCTAGGGCTTGGTGAGAGTGTCCACCTAATTACTAGATTTGTCTTAAGACTAAAGAACTCTTAAAGTCTAAGAGGAGTCCTATACTTAAGATGGAGGGGTTTAGAGCTCATTTTAAAAATGAGGTCAACTAAAGAACACTGTACGTATTAGTGTTGCCCAAAATGATCAACAACACCGAAAGGTCATAAGCACTAACAAAAACTATCCATTCCTGACCCAAGGAAGAGAAAGAATCTAGAGCTTAGTGTAATGTGGCTCTACTTATGTCCAAGACATAAGAGAGGGGGGAAGAAATCCACTAAGGGATATAATGTGAACCTTCCACTAGGGAGTTCAAGTCATCTACAAGGAGGTGAAAGGTTTGGTTCGATATGAATCTCACTGAGGAAAGATTGGGGGAGAGAGAGTTGAATTTGTTTTAATTTTGTTAGGTTTGAATTTTTAGAATGAACCATGTTGGTTTGCAATGGGTTGCATTGAGTGGGAGCCTTGGAGGCTAAGACCCAACTGAAATTTAGCAATCCAAAGGGATAGTCTACTAGGCACATTGTAGGACTAACCAGACAAAGAGATGCCTTTCAGTATGCAGTAGCTGTACTAGGAAGAAAGCGTAGTAGACTTACATCCTCCAAAGTAGAAACCAGTTGTTGGGGTAATCTATTGGCAAGGCAAAATTGAACCCAACCTAGGGCTGACTATTGAGTGAATGCCACTAGGTGACTTAGATAAACTCAAACATAGTTAAGATTAATTTTATTTTTAAATTTGTTTATTTTGATTATGATGGATTCCATAGGTTTGTGATGAACTGCACTGAGAAGGGGCCCCTAGACCTAACTCAAATTTACCAATTCAAAGGGAGTAGTCTACCAACCATAAAGTAAGACTATCCAACCAAGGAGAAATATCTTTTGGTACACAATGGTCAAGTCTTAAGAAGAAAGCATGATGACTCATATCTTCTAGAGACAAAACCATTAGGGTGATCAGTGCTTTGGGCAACAAATCAAACCCGACTTAGGGCTAACTATTGAGTAAATGCCACTAGGGAACTTAAATCAACTCAAAGATAGTCAAAGATAGATTTCATTTTTTAGATTTATTATTTTGATGATTACGAGTTGTGATGGATCACTGCTTGAAGGAGTTATAGAAACCTATACCTATCTTAGAGTTACTAAAGGGAGTAGCTTCTTTACGATGGGAGAACTATCGACCAAAGGAGTGCCTTTGGTTTTGCAATGATCAATTGAAGAAAGAAAAGACTCGGGACATCCTTCCACTAAAAGACCACGGTGATTGGTTTCTTTGGGCAACAATGATCATTTCTCTCATGCTAGAAAGAATGTGTCATAGTCTTACATCTTCAAAGCAGAATGATTGGGGTAACCTCCTTGTACAAAACATATTGAACGACCTAAGCGACTATGGGTGAGAGTACCACCAAGGATTTATCTCAACTTAGGTAGTGAGGCAATTCCTATAGGGTGTTCTGCTGACACTGCCCTGAAGATAGGATGCCTGCTTAGGAGAAGGGGCCCTTTAAGGGCTTGAATCCTATTCCACAAGCAAATTAATTTCATTTATTTTGTTTATTTTAGTTTATTTTATCATGGACCCTATTAATTTGTGAGGGATCAAACTGAGAAGGAGCTTATATTAGCCTAGACCTATCTCAGATTTACTGAACCAAGGGAGAATCTGCATCCATTGAACAAATTATCCAACTACAGGGGTGGTTACTAGGAAAGGGAAATTGTCCAATCCAAAAGTAATGTAAATATCAAAAGGACTTGATCCAAATAAAGTGCCCAGGGATGGGTGGGGCTTAATCCAAAACCACGGAGAAGATGACATGGCTAGTCATAAATCCAATAGGTATTTGGTGTCCAACTCAAGGGAGAAAGCAATCATATCGCCAAGAGTGGTGTAACCATGGGTGAGTCTTATCGACATAGTGAACATCAACCAACCTAAGGTGCTCATGGGTTTACAACAATCGCCTAGGAAGAAAGCTTGGGGACTCACATCTCCTATAGCGGCTCTGGGATAGTCGTCTTGACTGATGGGTGCTATCGACTGACTCTGAGTGGCTGGACTTATATCAGCTCAAAAGAAGTCAAGAGGAAAGGAGCCTCTAGGGACTTATCCTAAACCTCAAATACACTCAACCTAGTTAGAGCAAGATGGTTAGTTCAAGATGAAAGCAGGACTCACATCTTCTTAAGCAAAGTCACTCATGAGGTAGCTTACTGGCTAGGCAGTGAAGCATACCATACTAACAAGGCACTCTTTGATTTGCAATGATCATGTTAGAAAGAAAGCATGGGGACTCACATCATTTAAAATAAGAGACCACTAGGGTGAAATACTAGCTAGGTAGCATGTAGACCCGACCTAGAGCAGCTAATGAGTGAGTGCCACAGGGGATTTACTCCCACATCAAGTAGCTCGAGATAAAAGATTTATGTTTGTGTTTGTGCATGTGTTAAAAAGAATAGGATGCCTCTAGGGGACTCTTACACTTGCCTTAAAACACACTGGGAATTATGAAATGATGCCACAGATGACAATAAGAATTCCTACCAAGAAAGGATGTTACTTGGGTTCTCTCACACCTAACTTAGTTATGCTAATCAAAATAGGATGCCTCTCAGGTTCTCTTACACCTATTCTAAAAGCATCTGGAGATTATGTTTGTGTTGTGAGGGATAGAATGCCAGGGGACACACCTACCTAAACATGTGGATTCAGAAGCAAATAACACTTCGAAGAAGAAGATTTGATGAATGGAATCGATTTTGTTCTTTTATTAATGAATTATTTTCAAATAAGTTTTATTTCATGGGTAATATTTCTTTAGATAGAGCCCATTAATTGGAAGCATCGGTGTTCCCTTTATAATCAATAAGTGATAAGATCCTCCTTGAGGCCTTCTCATGACATAGGGGCCTTCCCAAATGGGTTCAAACTTACCTCCCATCTTTGAAAACAATTACTCTCCTTAGACTAACACAAGTTCTCCCTGAAAAACCAAAGGGACCATTGTTGTGTGCTTGAATCATTTTGGCCTTGTACAGCTCAAGGTTCTCGCACGTAGGCGACTTTCCTCCAAACTTTGAGCTCTTCTAACCGTAACTTCATATTATGTTCTATAACGATCTTGTTACCCAATTCTATCCTTAGTGAAGAGAGTTGAACTTCTAAAGGAAGAATGGCTTCAGACACATACACTAAGAAAAATAGGGTAGACTGAGTTGGAGTTCAGTATGTGATGCGGTAGGTCCACAAACTTCAACCAAACTCGTTCACTATCACTTTATCATCAAGAGTCTTCTATGGATGAGAGTTTTGTTGAATGCTTCTATTAAATCATTAGCTCTAAGGTAGTAGATGGTAGAGTATCTCTAATCTATACCATATGTTCTAGCAAAGTTGATCTTCATTTTGAATGCCATTATTATCGGATATAATTCATCGAGGCACCCGAACTTATATACGATATGGTTCTAAAATTGAAGCACATGTGTTGTGACTCTCTATGAGTGGGATGGCTTCCGCCACTTGGAAAAGTGGTGGTAGATGAATGATGCCCCTTTAAAGAAGGAGGATCGATCAACCCATGTTCCCAACATTCAAATGGCCATGAAGCCAAAGTAGGGTGTAGAATGTTGGGTGGTTGGTGGAGGACCACACACCATGCACGACGATGACATCTCTAGCTACATCCATGCGTGATCATAGATGGGCGTAGATCCAGTCTCTTCACTTCATCTTTATCGATTCACATAGACACAGTGTACCTTTACAATGCACGAGCATCATGTTTATCTAAACAACGTAACCACATTTGGTCAAAGGACTATTGCAGTGCCATCAACAAGAGCATAGAAAAGCTCTCTATTTCACACGATGGGCTTGAGATTTCTTGAGGTAGTTTTTTGGTGTTCAAGTAATCTATGAATGGTTGCCTCAATCTAGCTCCTTGTCTTTTGGCAATGACAACCTCCCCTTAAGAGAAAGTATCTTGATGAGTTCCGAATCAATAAGGGATAAGACTTGTCTATTTTTGACCCTTATTGAAATGGACTCATCTTCCGGACATGCCAACTCTTTGGCAAGTTTGGCCAAGGCATCTACTACTGTGTTCTGCTATGGGAACCTTGTAGATTATAACTTCGAGAATCTGGGACAACAGCTTCATGGTATACTCATTTGAATGACGAAGCTTGTATTTGAGAACCTAGTAGGACACAACAATCTGGTTGATGACCAACTAGAATCCCCAAAGATGTTGACGCTCTTGACATTGATAGTGATGGCTAACTCCAAACCGGTAATCAAAGTCTCATACTCAGCTTCATTGTTGGTGAAGGGGTTGGAAAGATAGTATGAGAATCTCATCACATCATGATTTAGAGTTAGAAGAACTATTCCTACCTCTGCCTTTCCTGGGAGAATAGATCGTGGTGCTTCTCTTTTAAGAAAATAAGCAGCACCATCAAAATACATCTCCCATCGATAGTTGCTGGCCTCCCCTAAGTTCAAGATTTGTTCATCAGGGAGATGATCACTAAGCAGAGAATGAGCAGGAAGTGGGTGTCTTTAAGAAATCACAGTGCATGTATTCTTGCATGAGGGTAAAATGTGATATCAAACTGAGAGTATCATGGACCAACGAATGCATCAGTGTTGGTGTCATGAGGTACTATGGTGGATTGGTTCGGGAGATCAAGTTCACCTTATGAGAAAGCATGTAGTGTCATAGCTTCTGAGATGCAAAGATCAAAGCTAGCCAATGTTTCTCAATATGTGGATAGTTTGCTTCAGTAGGAATTAGATGACGGCTGAGGTAGTAGAGAGCACTTTTTTCCCTCATCGTTGGCTTGGGCCAATAGAGCATCGAGAGAGTCATCCAATGTAGCAGTGTAAAGGATCAACGTCCTGCCTAGGATAGGGCTGCGAGAACTAGTGGCTTCACCAAGTATTCTTTTGTTGTCTTTGAATACGTGCTGACACTTGTCATCCCACTTGAACTTGGCATCCTTTTTTATAAGTACTGAGAATGGTTTGCATCTCCCTGATAAGTTTGAGATAAAGCATCTTAGATACACTTGACATCCTTGAAAGGATCTGAGTTGACTTAAACTCTTAGGAGGCAAAATTTCTAAGATAAATTTAATCTTTTCAGGATCTATTTCTATTCCCCAGTGTTGAACAATAAACCCAAGGAATTTCCCTAAAATGACTCTGAATGCACACTTTAGGGGATTCATCTTAAGGTTATATTATCTTAACCATTCGAAAACTACTCTCAAGTTAAAGAGATGGTCTTCCTTTTCTATGCTTTTAACTACTAGATCATCAACATAACACTCAACTTGATGATGGATGATTTCGTTGAAGATCTGCATGGCCCGTTGGTATGTAGCACCAGCATTTTTAAGGCCAAAAGGCATGGCCCTATAATAGAAGATTCTGATCGGGGTTTGAAAAGCTGTGTTTCTATCATCCATGAAAGAGAAGACTACATGAGATGAGGCGATGTCCACCATTAATTCTGGTATAGGAAGAGGAAACTCATCCTTAGGACATGCCTTATTTAAGTCCCTAAAATTGATGCAAATGCAAATTTGGCCATTCTTCTTCTTAATTAGGATGACATTAGCTAACCAGGTAGGATATTTTTCTTCCCTAATGAAACTAGTATCGATCAGTTTCCTGACTTTAGAAATGACATGTTGTTCAATTTCTAATCGCATTTAGGAGCTTGCTTAATAGGGGTAACGATAAGGTCTATTGCTAGCTTGTGGACTGCTGCATTAGGAGATAATCGAGCATTTCTGGACTTGAGGATGATGAACCCAAAAATAACCTCTTCTACTTCATGTCACTGGAAGAATTAGGGACTTCCTTAACTACTATACATTCAACTTTCTAAGGTGTAAGCGAGGTAAGAGCTAAGGTTCCCAACTGTTGACAAATAGTTTCACATAAACAAGATTCAAATACTTTGCTTTGCTTGGAGGCCTGGTCTTCATCTTTTGTTGGATGAAAAGCCACCTCCAATGGAACCTCGATTCGGTATACTAATCACATTAGACTCATCCTGAGTTGGATTGCAAGTTTGTGAATAGTGTACTCCATCTGGAACATGACCTCTATTAGCTAAAGGTTCAATCTCATAAGCCTCTATTCTACCTCATCTCTACTAGTTTGAATCATCTACTACATATGTTATGATGGAGCAAACTATGTGAAATGTGATATGCAGATCCAGTTCTTCTTCAATTCCCCTTTCTTGCTCACTTTGACTTTTCTTTTTCTCTTCATTTTCTTTTATCTTTTTTTTGTTTCATTTTCTTTTTCTTTTGATCATGCATTTGAATTTTGTCCAAGTTCATGAGAAAGGGTGTTTTGAGGAAGATAGTAGGTTGCATCCTCGTAAATCTCAACCTCTCTAACTGAGAATGGATTTTCATCCCCATTGACATGGTACTCAATTCCACCTTTTTTGAACTTGATGCACTGATGAAGGGAAGATGGAATGATCTTGTCAAGGCATACAAAAATTAATGAAGTATTCAAATCAATAATGTAGAACTTGGCCTTTCCATCCCATTTCCAATGGTAACTATAGAACCTAAGCACCTTTGATCATTGAATCTTCTTAACATCATCCTATCTCCTCAGAGAGTAGAGATGTCGATCTTCAAATAGGTAAGGGTATTTAGACTCATAATGTTTACTGATGCACCTGAATTTATGAGAACCCAATGAGTTTGAACCTGTCCATATCGATTGTAATGTATAGGGGACGATTGTACTCCAAATGTGAAGGTCGTCATCTATGAAAGTGATCCTCTTTTTTTTGCATAGTTGCTTCCTCACCTATAGTAGTCAGTTGAGCTAAGCATATTTCAAGATCAGAGATTAGTGATCACCTCTTTGGATAAGACAAGCATCATATATGCAAAGATAATAACTTTCTTAGATGAGAAATTGTAGTCCACCTTTGATCTTCCACAAGCATATCAAGTGGAGCATCATGGAACTTCTCGATCTTGATATCAATGACTGTTTTCCTCTATCAGAGGTGCCTAAAGAACCTTGCCACTATGGAGGTTGACTTCGATAATCTATAAAGGCAAGGTGGTGGCAAGTTTACACACCAGCTCATCTCCCTTCTCATGGGACTCTCAAAATCTAATGATTATCTCAAAGTGAACTGGTATTCAGAGTTGGAAAGTCAAACTCAATAAAAAGGAAGATCAGAATTTTTATAGTTGGTTAGACTTGAAGAGTTATCGTTAGGAATATAAAAGACAATTCATCAGAAGAGACATAGATGTAATTTAAATCAGCTTTATTTTTCAATTTCTTAGAAGTATTTGTTGATACAAAGTAGAAGTCAAGTAGAGTGAGTGGAGTAAGAGATTTGATGCCCAATCCTCAAGAGTTCTACTAGTAGAAGAAATGAAGAACTAGGTGAAATGGAAGTCACCTTGAAGCCACTAGTCACATGGTGGATGCTTAAGACTATCAATTGACACATGCTCTTCTTCGTGATTACTCTCCAACTTTCCAAAGTTGACGATAACTTCAAACCTTCCTTGGTGTTGGAGGTTTTGACTCAAGCACCATAAGAAAAGCTTCTTGATCTTGGATTATTTTGTAGAGGTTTTAGACAAAGATATGTCCCAACCTTCTTTGGTTTTGATAATCACTTGTTTCCAAGGATTACCCAATGACAAAGGTGTTCCACAAGGTCTTCCTTTGAGATGATGATAGCATCGATCTTGAAACTGTGTTCAAGCCAGCCCTTAAAAGTGAAGCAATCCTCCAAAACATGGCTTAACCTATGGTGGTAAGGGAAAAAGTTTGAATCATGACTTTTTCCTACTTCCTCTGGTCTCCTAGGCTCAAGTAGCTAAAAATCAGGTTTCTTTAAAAGATTCTTAAAGAATTTCCTGATTACCTCCCTCTTAAAAGAATAAGATTTGTTTAACTTATCTAATAGAGTAGGTGGACCATAGCTACCTGGTGGGGATATAAATCGATGGTGGTGGTATGGCGGTATTTTGCTGGAGTGGAGGGAGGTGGGAGGTATGGGCCTAGTGGGCAAGGAGGTGGAGTATGCTAAGGTTGTGGTCGCTTGGACTGATCTCTAGCCATTTTTGTGTCAGATTCCTCTGTACATAAGCCTTCTCCAATATATAGATGAACATTACTAGTGAGCTAAGTAGAATCTGGGGAAGCTACACTACCATCTATTGATAGTACTAATGTGACTGCTCTGCCTACCGGTATCTACTAATAACTTGATCTTTGCTCAACTACTATTGGTGTGATGGGAATATATGTAAAATCATCTATCACTGGTGTTCCCATGCCCTGATCAACTGGTGAAAACTATGAATATTTATTTCTTCTCTCTCTTGAGTACATGAGTCTTTCATCGTTGCTTTCTATTACCACTCTACTCCTATGACAATCTTTTGGGAGCCTGAGTTGTGTGTCAAGAGAAAAATAAATCTTGAGCTAGTTGGGCTCTCTCTAGTCTATGATAATATATGTAGAAACCTAACTCCTAAAAAGAAGAGAAGCTATGGTGAATCCGCAATAGTCATAAGTGATTAATCTCTATATAAGCATCGTATGAGATTATATAGAAGCCCAAACTAGCCCCTATCAAAAGTATGAAAGTCCATTATGTAGTAACTGCTAGTTGGCGGCTAAGAGGTGTTGGTCCTTTGTGAAAGAAATTTCCATTGCATGTGAAATTCATTGGATATTTTGTAGATGGTGTGGGTTGAGTCTTGAATGAATCTATGAAGGATCAAGCTCGGATCTCCCCTTGGATCGTGAATGGTTCACATTCATCCTTAGGGAAGAACTCAGCCCATCTCAGCCATCCATCTGCACATTTTAGATGTATGGCTGAGATTATTAGGAACATTTATATATCCATTACTCGATTTAAAATTGAGTGTGTATCCTCAGGCTAAGAATAAAAATGTGTGCGCCGTCGTCGTCTCCCTGATCTGATAACTTAAGTAAGAGGCTCATGGCTTGATGCATGCAAAGCGCCGCCACCGCATGCATGCGTATTAGCCAAAGGATTATTATTAATTCTAAATTAATTCAAATAACTTCAAAAAATCATAACTCCTCATAGAAAAAATAGAAAAATATAAGAAAAAATGCCTTGGATAGATAATTTCATCTAGAATATTTTAAAAATATTTTTAGTGTATTTTCATTTTCCCTTTTTCTCTGAATTTGGGTTTCTTTAGAAGGCTAATTAGTTAATTATTTTCTAATTAAGTCACCAATTGATCTCAAATTTCTAGGGTTCATTTTAGGGGATGACCTCTACCTTCCCTAATTTTCTTGAGATTTTTTTGAGGGTTTAATTAGGAAAATTGCTAGCTCATTCCCTAATTACCCCTTTCATGAAATTAAGGGTAATTAAGGTGTGATTAGTGGATTTTCCCTTGGATTAAGTTTGATTAAGGTTAGATCCAGTGGTTTATGGAACAATTTTGGGGCATTTCCCAAATTCCCTAAACCCCTTTCTTTCCTTAATCCCTTCTTAATTAAGGGTTAATTTATTAATTATCCCTTTAAATAATTTTCAAAAATTTTAAAATCTTTATAACTTAATTAATCTAGATTGGGTAGATTCTTAGGGGTTTAATAGCCTAAGTCTAATTAAGGAAATTAAAACCCCTTTCATAAGTGTGAAAGGGTGTTTTAAAAGTACTTAAGCTAAACCCCTTAGCTTAATTAACTTTTAATTGTGAGCCAAATTGCATTAGGCCTTTTCATTATTAGGTGCATTGCAAATTTAAATACCTTGTGGGTTTTATGTCATCTCATTGGCTCATAATTACTTAGTTAATTTTTCTAAGATGGTGTAGGTAAGGGTTAAGTAAGCCACTTAATGCATACCCTAACTTAATCAGTGATTAAAATAGATTTAATTATCTAAAAATTAAACAAAAATATAAAAATTGCATGGGAATGGGTTAGGAATAGCAAACTCATCTCACCTTTTTCAAAATTAAATCAACCTTCAAACTAAACAAAAATTATTTTGAAATTCACTTTGATTTATTCTAAGTTTTCTTATTCTTAAAAAATGTCTTTAGGATTTAAGTAAAGTGAGTTTGTTTACCTTATTTCATTGCTTTATGTCTTTCCCAACATGTTAAGTTGTATGCCATGTGATTCATGCATTCATAATTTCATGTTTCAAATTTTAAAAATAAAAATTGTTTACTTTGTGTCAAATGTGCATGTGTTGGCTAAAGTAAAATATGGCTATTATCACTACTAAATCCAAATATTTTCAAAACTTATAAATGAAATATCAAAATTGAAAGTGTGCTATTCATATTTAATTATAAGCTTGCATGTGATGATTATAAAGTCATGTTTAGTGTTTCTTCCTTTCTTATGTTAGCATAGTTTTGAATAGAGTTGGTAAGATGTAGGGTTCATTTGAAAAACCCAACACTTACTTAATTCTATACCTATTCATCCCTATGCCATCATCTAAGAAGGATTTCTATACTTGCATGAATAAATTGCATAAACAAAAATGAAACTATTAAACAACTTTTGCATATTTCCTTTTCCATTTCATTTCTTTTATATGCATGTACTTAAGAAAGTGGTATATTAGTCCGGACAACCCCGAGGTTGTGAGTTTTAAGTAGCCCTAAGTAGGTCTTGTACCTTACACCTCGCAATGACTGTTGTACTCACTTATGCCTTTCTTACTTTCATGCATGTATGTGAAATTTTGGATAAGGAAAACCTTTTCTACTTAAGAAAAATCATGCTAAATCTTCTAAATTTTCTTAAATGGATTACTTAGCATGCATCATAAAGTGTGTTAACTCTCATTTTCATGTATAGATATGCTTAGGGTCCATCCATATGCATGTTATATATGTTGGGAAAGAATTGAAGTGTGTGTTATGTGAATTTTGATTCATTTTATTTAATCTTAAAATGTATTTCTTTTGAATAGGTTTGTTTAGAGTTTATCTAAACTTAGGATTAATTAAAAGATGTAATCAAAACATTCACCTAAATGAAATTAAAATGTGAACTTACCTTAGAAATTACTTAAGGATTAGGGAAGGAAAGAGAAGTTCTCTCTCTTCCCTCTTCATAACTTAGTAATTAATTATAGTTTCACTTAAACCAAATTAAAACATGAAATAAAAATAACCCAAAAAACTTAAACAACTTAAATGAAACCCTCCTCTAAGTTGAACATGTCTTCACACTTAGAAAATTTGAACCTAAAGTCTAAGCTAAGCCACACAAACCTTCAAAGCACACATTAGCCTAAGTCACCACTTCTAGCTTTAGGTTAGGGGTGCATGGTTTGATGTTATTTTTTTATGATGAATATTTTAGACGGATGTTAGGTGTATGCATAGAATGAATGGTATGTGCTTAGTCTAACTATTCTTTCTAGGGATTGTGCTAAGGGCTATCATAAATAAAAATATAAATTTGCTTGTGTGTTTATACCCTAGCATAATCCATATAGGTGGACTTAGTCACCCATGTGTGGGGTGATAAGTCCAATATACATGCTTGGGATTTGTGTGGTGATTTAACTATTATTATTAGTATTAGCTAGATTTCCTTTTCATATAAAAGTTTGTATATTTAGGATTTTGGAATGATTTGTTATGGGGATTAGGATGAGCATTGGTCATAAGATCCTATCTTATGCACCATGTGAAGTCTTAGAGCATCTACCTTCCAACCATCCAAAGGAAGGACCAAAAGAAGAAAGAAGAAAAAGAAAGAAGAAGGAAGAAGGAAGAAAAAAGAATAAAGATTGAAGACCACCATAACAATGAATTCCTTTGCTTAAATTATAATTTAATTCATTTTTAATCTGGGTTGTATAAGGGTAGAGCTCGACTATCCAATTTGATATTTTCGGGTTTGTGTAGTGGTGCCTGACCACAAATGATCATTTATTCTTTTTTGCGATTAGCTTTATAAATTATTTGATTATTTGTTTAGCTTTTGCATTAAGTGGCATGATTTTCTTTTCTTCCTTGCTTTATGTATGGCTAGATGTGGATTAGGCTCTTTAGGAAAAATAAATCTTTACCCAACTTAACAATTCAAATAAAACTAAATAACTCATAACCTCACCTAAAGCTTAGGATTAAAATCAAGATAAAAGAATTAGCAACCCTGGATGAGCATTTCTTTATAATATCATGCACAAATGCATCTTATTTCACTCTTGATTGGAGGGCTTCCATCTTTGAGAAACGGCTTGACCTTTGAGGCCGTGGTGGAAACTCACCTCCTAAACTTGATTTTGGCCAATAATCTACTCTCTCATGCGTTAGTCAAAAAAAAGCCTATTAGCTTGAGTCAAAATGATTGTCCAAAAATGAAAATAAAATGAAATTTGAATTGCATTAGATTTAGGTCATTTGAAGCATACCCTTTACATGATCTAGTCTCTTTAGGGAGTGAGTTTAAGGACTTAGTCTCTTTCTAAATAAAAATAGCCTAGCTATCTTGCATAAGCATAAAGACTTGCCTACATGTATTTATAAGGAGTTAGTCAAATTATTTGTCCTATCTTTGGAGATTTATTACAAACTCTCTCAGCTCCCTAGATTTAGGTTAAGGTTGCTTTTTTCCTTGGCCATAAGCATAATTCCTCACCTCTTAGGCATTTCCTTAATCTTGTGTTAAGAATCTTAAGTCTAAAATTCTAATAAAAATACAACTCAAACTAAACTAAATCAATTTCTAAAATGTAAAGCCCAATTTTATGGATAGTTTCGCGTTTCCTAGCATCATGAGCATCTTACTTATTCCATTTTGGCTTGATAATAACTCCCTCTTTTGATCAATCCCATTTGATCTTCAAAATAAAACCAATCGATTGATAGTCCTTCCTATTGAAATCTTAAGACAACAATCATTTACCTTAATTGAGAGTTTTCAAAGGATCTCCCCTTTAGATGTAATTAACTATGGGGCTTGCCTTTAGAACTTAATGAACCCATTTAAAATAAACCCTACTTTACTTTTCCATGTAAAGTAGGGAAGAATCTCGTACATATGCGCATCATCCTTTGGGAGTCCTTATTGAGGTGATTGGTTCCATTAAAGGGTAGTGACTTTTATCTTTCGAGATAGTACACTATACCTTGATGATGTATCCGATCACCTGAATAAGTACATCTATGAATTTGCATGTTGTCTCACTAAGATGAATTTCTATAAGGTCTCTTCTTTCTTTTCTCCATGATTTGAAAGGAGCTATAAGAGAAAACCAACAAATTTTTAATTCGCCAGGGATTGTTCCTCTCTCCATCTTTAGTAAATGATCATTGTCTTTGAGTATCGAGTGGGTTTGTACATTGGTATGAATCCAAGACTATCCTTCTTTTCATCGGCACTTAGCTCATTTCATTCTTGAGTTAAGTTAGCCAACATATTTAAGTTTTAGGACCACATTCCTTGTTAGTCTTAAAATTGTCATTGGGTTTCTCTAATGGGTAAAATGAAAATATCTAAAATAAAAAGAAAACCTCTCTTAAGGACTTCCTCCTTATCATCTTCATGATAAAGAAAGGTTCATCCTAAAATAATTAAACTTCCATAAAGAACTTTGCTTTTCAAAAGCACCCTTTTCAAAAATGCACTTAATAAATATTTTTCATAAATTTTTTTTTCACCCACATTTAGCAATTCATATAATTGTTACATGTAGGGATTTTTAAAACTAAACTAATAACATTTTCCAAAAGTACAAATGAACATATTCTTTCAAATCACTTTGATGAAGATTTCATTTTCAAAATAAACAATTATGTTTTCTAAAAATCACAATCATAATCATAAAAGTCTTTCAAAAAGCACACATGAATTCTTCTATTCAATACATTCACACTTATTGAGTGGAAAGTTCATTTGTAAACAAAATTAAAATTTTCAAAAAAAAGTACATGTGAACATCTCCATTTAATATACTTAGGTTTATTAAATGAAGATTTCATTCCGAACTAAAAATAAAATATCATTTAGGAAATTCTACTTATGCATATCCCACATATGTTTTAAGTTAGGATTCCTCTCTTTCAAAAAACAACAATCACACATAAAATAAAAAAAATAATATTTCAAAAAATAGATCTCCATTCTACTTACTCAAATTTGATGAATGGAGGTCCTCCTTTCAAAACATCCAAATCAATAATCATGTTTCAAAAAATTTTCAAAACACATTTGGAATTTCATTTAGCATAATCAAATTTGCTAAGTAAAGTTTCAAAATCCTAAATAAAAATCCAAAAATTTTCAAAATTCTAAACACATTTTTGGAACTTCTTTTAACATACACAAATTTGTTAAGTAAGGTTTCCAAAATCAAAATAATTCAAAATAAACATTTTGGAACTTCATTTAACATACAAATTTGTTAAGTACCAAAATCAAATCAAAATTTTCAAAATTCTAAACATATTTCATTTAACATACCCAAATTTGTTATGAAGTTCCAAATCCAAAATCAAAATTTTTTTCCAAACATAAATTTGGAATTTCATGTAGCATAATTACATTTGATAAGTAAAGTTTCCAAATTCAAAAATTCAAAAATAAACAAACACATTTGGAATTTCATTTAACATAGCCAAATTTGTTAGTAAAGTTTCCAAATCCAAAAATCAAAATTTCAAAAAAATTTTTAAAAACATTAGGAACTTCATCTGACATACCCAAATTTGTTAAATTGAGTTTCCAAATCCAAAATTAAAATTTCAAAACAACACATTTGGAACTTCATTTAACATACTAAATTTGTTAAGTAAAGTTTCCAACCAAAAAAATTCTTTTTTCAAAACATATTTTGGAACTTCACATAGCATTTCAAGTAAAGTTTCCAAACTCAAAACAAAAATTTCTCACACACCTTTGGAACTTCTTCCCTTAGCATACCAAATTTGCTAAGGAGAAGTTTCCATTTTCAAAATAAAAAAATGAAATCAAAATTTTAAACACACCATTTGGAATTTCATTTAGCATACTCAAATTTGCTAAGTGAAATTTCCATTTCACAAAACCAAGTGGGATTTCATCTTTAGCATACCAAATTTGCTAAAGTTGAATATCCACTTTCAATCATTTCAAAAATAAAACAAAATACTTAGGATTCCATTAGCATACCAAATTTGCTAAATGATCCTACCCTTTTCAAAAATCAAAATTTTTCCAAACAAATGAAACACTTAGGATTTTCTTAGCATACCTAAATTTGCTAAGAATCCTATTTTCAAAATCAAACAAAATACACTTGGATTCTTCACTAAGCATACCTAAATTTGCTAAGTAAGAATTCCAAAAAATTTCCAAATCAAAACAAAACAAAATTTTCAAAAAAGAAATAATCACTTTCACTTTACTTAGCATACCTAAATTTGCTAAGTGAAAATTCCAAAACTATCAAACAACACAAAATCAATTTGACCCTTACTTTAACATACCCAAATTTGTTAAAGGAAAGGGTCCTTAAATCAAAATCAAAAAAATTCAACAATGAACCTATGGAAGCATCTTATCAAAATCTTGAATCCATATTTCAACATACCTAAATTTGTTGAAGTTTGAATTCATACTCAAATTTCTCTATCAATCAATCTTTCCAAATTCATTTGAACCCTACTTAACACTTCCAAGTTGTTGGGTGTGGGTTCAAATTTTTAAAATTCAAAAATTCAAAATCTATAGAGATAGAAATTGATGCAAGTTCATTTCTCATTGTGATCTCTTTTATCGCTGCAATGGCAGGTTCACAAAAATTTGTCTTTACCTTCCCTCATGGCATGGATCTAGCTTGGATTAGATTGACTTCCCTCATTTGGATCATACCCATTTGATCCACTTTGGCCATGGATTTGAGGGGGCCAAGATCACTTGTGAGGGCATTCCCCTCACAAAGGTGGTGGGAAGAGGGCCATCGTGGTAGACTTACCCTCGGATTAAGTGATCTCCTCACTAAAGAGGAAAGGTGTGGTAATACCACAACCTTCAGTGGTTTCGATGGTGCATCGGCAGTGAGTAGTTCATCCTCAAGTTGCACATGTTGCTCTTGAGCTAACACTCTCATCCTCCAAGGGTAAGGCTCCTTTCAGATTTCCCCACATTTGAGGGTTTAGCTCACATTCCTCCCCCTACTGCACTCAGCAGAAATAGAATCGTATGGTCAAAGGTTCCATACTGGGATAGCTAGAGAGCAGCAGTCACCATGGATGAGTCTCATGATCACACCGCCAGTTATGAAAACTAGTTTCATCCTCTCTTAGGATCGATAGAGAGATGCCGAGGATCTCTCATCGCCTCCTCTGGTGCATCTACAATAGTTTCTAGTAGGAGGTCATACGGCTCACTCTATTCTATGCTCAAAGTGAGCATACTGGATGCTCAAAGGGTGCTCAATTTGATTTATGATCTATTATCCCTCACAGTGTAGGGAGGTAGATCATTGTGAGAGGGCGAGGCCCATACATCATATCACTGAGAGAGTGATGAGTTCAGCCACCGCTTTTTTGTTGATTTTCAGCATGCTACCACGCCATCATAATAAGTATCCTCCTCATGGGACACCATCACAGGGCAACTCCTTTACACAGAGAGTTAGTGGTGTCTCCACCCCACCGCTCTACCCCATGTCCGCCATCGCGGTGTTTCTTCACACATTCCATCTAAGGCCATGAAGGCATGGGAGAATGTACCCTGGATCCGACTATGGCGGGGGATCCTACACCTCCTCCACCACCCATTATGTTAGGACTGAGCTCTTCTGCTTGACCTTCGCCCAGTGGTGGTGAAGTGGCAAACCCCATATCGTGGTCATTCCTTCACCAACTCACCCATTCAAGGATGAGATGGTGACTACTATCATGGATATTCTGATGACAGTAACGGGTAGAGGATCATCCTGATTGTTACCTCTACAGCGATCGAGAGTATCATTCTTCTAGTGAGTAGCATAGATTGACTCCCGGAAAGTAGGTCGGTGCTCATGATAATAATCACACCCGCCCCAAGCTATTTGTACCTACGAGTTAGATCATCCTTAGATGAGATAGTTGTACACTATTTATGGAGAAAGAGGAGATCTTAGGTATGCATGGTCGATGAAGAAAGAGTCGCTTCCCAATGAAGATGATGGGAGATTCCGTATGCATGGTCGATACTAGAGGTTCTCTTCTTAGGGAGCAATAGACCATGGAAGGTGATGAGGTTGATCAAGGTGATACCACAAAATCAACCCATCATCTCCGACAGTAGTTAAGGCAGAAAGACAAATAGATTGATAGGATGGCACAATAAGGACTTGGGCGAATGTTAGGTTTAAGCAAGCCCTCCAGTTCATCCTAGCATGATGTCGACTAAACTAGTGCATGTCTTAGATCTAGTTAAGACTCTACCTCCATTGAGCAAGTAGCACTAGCTGTAGAAGGTAGTGGGAAGTACCTCCATACAGAAAAGATGAAAATCCATGGTTGAGCAAGGTGAAGGAAGCTTGGCTCAAGCCGGGGAGGATCATCGTTCCAAAGGGTAGACCCTACCCAGAGAAATTTGATGCTATCCAGTATCCCAAGGGTTTTGTGTCTCCTTGCTTCAAGAGCTTCGATGGAAGTGGGAATTCGAAGAAGCATATAGCTCACTTGGGCCGTTGTAACGCAGTGGCAATGCTTTACTCTTAGACTCTTTGTCGAGCCTAGTGGTATCTCTTTTGATTGGTATGTTGAACTACCCAATGGCAAGATATTTGAGTTAGAGCAACTCTTCATCAAGAGATTTGGGAGCTCAGAAAGGGTTGTAGAAGATCTGTAGCCCAACAACACTCCGGTGAGTCACTTGTTGATTATATTCTCCGATGGCATAACCTGAGTATGAAGTGTGAACCATAGCTATATGAATAGCATGCCATTGAGATTCTCTTGAAGAATATCCATGGCCCAGCTGCCTTCATGCTTAAGGGTTTCACCATAATGACATTTAAGAAGCTAATCAATAAGGCAGCTAGTCTACAAGGAGTGGCCAAACAGTTGCCTTTTCTAGATTAGTTGCCAAAGCAGAAATCTTAGAAGGTTTATAAGAAGAAACTGACAATAGCAAGGTTGACAAGGTGAAGTAGCTAGAGATCCAGAGACCCGACCCTAGCCTCCACCTCCTTTGCCACCACCGAGGTAGCCATACCGGCCTCCAGTCATACCACCACCAACAATGGTATGCATCTATGCTGCTAGGTAGCTATGGTCCACCTACTCTATTAGATAAGTTAAACAAATCTTATTCTTTAAGAGGGAGGTAATCAAAAAAATCTTTAAGAACCTCTTAAAAAAACCTAATTTTCAGGTACTTGAGCCTAGGAGACTGGAGGAAGTTGACAGAAGTCATGATCCAAACTATTGCCCTTACCATCGTATGCTAGGCCACATTTTGGAGGATTGCTTTACTTTAAGGACCGCTTGAACAGTTTCAAGATGTTGTCATTATCCCAAAGAATACCTTGGAACAACCTTCCAGTTCCATTAGGTAATCCTTGGGGATACAAGTGATCCTACCAAATAAAAGAAGGTTGGGACATTTCTTGTCTAAAACCTCTAAGAAAATAATCTAAAAAGATCAAGAAGCTTTCTTGCAAGTGCTGAGTCGCCAAACCTCCAACACCAAGAAGGTTTGCAAGGCCAACTCTAGGAAAGTGGGAGCTCAAGCAACAGAGCATGTGTCCCGGATAGCTTAGCACCATGGTGTCCTACGCCTTCATTTAGCTTCCACATTGACTTCTTCCATTTTAACTAGTTTCTATTTCTTCTGCTAGTAGAACTCTTGTATCAGTGGATAAGGGCATCAAATCCCTTACTCCACTCACTCTGCTTGACTTCTATGTTGTACCCCAAAATACTTCCAAGAACTTGAAGAATAAAGCTGATTTAAATTTAATCTATGTCTCTTCTGATGAGTTATCTTCTTCTATTCCTAGCGATAACTCTTCATGTCTAATTAACTATAATAATTATGATCTTCTTCTTTCTGATTCAGAGTTGGATTTTCCAACTCTAGAATAGTACAGGTTCACCTCTTGAGATTGTCTTGGAATCATCCGATTTTGAGAGTCCCATAAGAGAAGCTGTAGGTGAGGCTCAAGTGCATGTAGAACTTGCCACCACCTTGCCTCTAGAGTTTACTGAAGTCAACCTCTATAGTGGCAAGGTTCTACCTCCTAAGGTAGCACCTCTAGATAGAGGAAAATAAGTCATTGGCACTGAAGATTGAGAAGCTCTTCCACAGGATGCTCCACCCTTGGATATGCTTGTGGAAGACCAGCCAAAGGTAGACTATAACATCCTTTCTCATCTAAGAAAGTTTCCATCTAAGCTAAGCATATATGATGCCCTTATCTTATCCAAAGAGATAAGGGAGTCACTAATCAAGGCCCTTCTTAATCTTGAAATATGCTTAGCTCAGTTGACCACTATAGGTGAGGAAGCATACTGCAAAAGAAGCCCAAGGGATCACCTTCAGATGAAGACCTTCTAGGGGACTTGGAGCACAACCGCCCCTATACATGACATGGAGGTTCAGACTCTCATGGTTCTCTCATGGATTCATGCATCAAGAACATTATGAGTCTAAAGACCCTTGCCTATTTGAAGATTGACATCTCTACTCTCCGAGGAGATAGAATGATATTGAGAGGGTTCAATGATCAAGGTGAGCGGACTTTAGGTTCCATAGTATTATCGTTGAAGATCGGAGACTGGAAGATTGAAGCCAAGTTCTACATCATTGATTCAAATACTTCATTCACTACTTTGCTTGGTAGGCCTTGGATACATCAGAATAAGATCGTTCCATCCTCCCTTCATGGTGCATCAAGTTCAAAAGATGGAATTGAGAATCATGTCATGAGATGAAAAGCCATTCTCGAAGAGGTTGAGATCTATGAGGATGCGACCTACTATCTTCCTCAAAACACCCTTTCTCATGAACTTGGACAAAATTCAAATGCAAATGCATAACAAAAGAAAATGAAGCAAAAGAAAAGATAAAAGAAAATGCAAAAAAAGAAGAAAAGTCCAAGTGAGTAAGTAAGGGGAATTGAAGAATAACTGGATCTGCATATCACATTCCACCCACAGTTCATTCCATCATATGCACATATGGGTAGGATGGCTCATCCTCCACTGTAGAGGCGAGGTAGAAAGGAGGTCAGGTGGGAGACCCTAGTTGGCCTTCACCAATAGTCATGTTCAGTTCATAGAGTACTATTCACATAGACTTGGAATCTAGCTCGAAGGATGAGTCTAATGTGATTAGTATAGTAGCCAACCCCTCTTAGCAGGTTCCATTGGAGGTGACTTTTGATCCAGCTAGAGACAAAGATCAGCATCCAAGCAAAGCAAAGTATTCGAATATGGTTTATGTGAAACTATCCTGCAACAGTTGGGAACCCTAGCCCTTACCTCACTTTCATCTCAAAAAGTTGAAGGTTTAGTAGTTAAGGAAGTCCCTGAGTCTTCCTGTGACATGAAGCAAAAAAGGTTCTTTTTGGGTTCATCATCCTCAAGTCCAGGGCTCAATGTAGAACTCGAGGAAGATATTTTTAAAGAATTAATGGAATTACTTTTGACTTTTACTGGCATTGTGTTCAAAATCTTATACAGAAAGGTTTAGTTCTTCACACTTTCTCCAAGTATAGGTCAGAATATTTTGAAAAATTATGGAACAATACAGACAGGGAAGCACAATCAAGAGTAGGACTAGGATTCGACACAGTGGGTCTAATCGATGACGAAGATTTTTGCCTAGTTGTTACCCACCATTTGGAATATAATAGGTTCTTCTCATAGATCCCCAACTCTTATGAGAATGTGTGTTTAGAAACTTCAGATGATCCAAATGATCTACAAGTTAAAGAGGAACCACCAAAATTTGAAGAGGAGATTCATTCAACAATCGACAAGCTAAAAGAAATCAACCTCGGGACAAAAGAAAATCCTCGCCCAACATGCATCAATTTGTTACTAAATGAAGAGGAAACCAATGACTTAGTTAAGCTTTTGACTAAGTTTAAAGACTGCTTTGCATGGAGTTATAAAAAAATGCTCAGATTATCTCCTAACATTGCAGTCCACAAGCTAGCAATAGATCCTAATGTTACCCTTATTAAACAAGCTCCCAAACACATGTGATTAGAAATTGAACAACATGTCTTTTCTGAAGTCAAGAAACTGATCAATGTTGGTTTCAACAAGAAAGAAAAATATTCTACCTGGTTAGCTAGTGTCATCCCAATTAAGAAGAAGAATGGCCAAATTCACATTTACGTCAATTTTAGGGACTTAAATAAGGCATGTCCTAAGGATGAGTTTCCTCTTCCTATAACAGAATTAATGGTGGACATTGCCTCATCTCATGCAATCTTCTTTTCCATGGATGAGTCATCTTGCTATAATCAAATCAAGATGTCTCGAAGATGAAAGAAACACTACTTTTCAAACCCGACGAATCTTCTATTATAGGTCATGCCTTTTGGCCTTAAAAATGGTGCTACATACCAATAGCCATGACTCGTGATCTTCAATGAACTCATCCATCATCGTTGAGTGCTACATTGATGATCTAGTAGCAAAGAAAAGGAAGACCATCTCTTTGACTTGAGAGTAATTTTGAACAAGACATAATATAACCTCAAAATGAATCCTCAAGTGTGCATTCGAGTTGCTCGTGGAAATTCCTTGGGTTTGTTGTTCGACACCGAGGAATATTTAGAAATTCCACCACCTAAGAGTTTAACTCAATTGATCCTTTCAAGGATGGCTGGCGTATCTAAGATGCTTTATCTCAAACTTATTAGGGACATGCAAGCCCTTCTCAACACTTGTCAAAAAGAATGCGATGTTCAAGTGGGATGAGAAGTGCCAACATGCATTTGAAGACATCAAAGAATACTTGATGAAGCTGCCAGTTCTTGTGGTCCCTATCTGGTCATCATCCTTTACGCCGCATTCTCTGGCTCTATTGGCCCAATGATAAGGGGAAGGAAAGTGCACTCTACTACCTTAGCCATCATCTGATTCTGGTGAAGCAAAATATCTACCTATTGAGAAATATTGCCTAGCTTTCATCTTTGCATATCAAAAGCTACGACACTACATGCTTTCTCATAAGGTGAACTTGATCTCAAGAACCAATCCACAAGTTACCTCATGACACACGATGAACACTTTTCTAATGTTGGCTCATTGGTCCATGATACTCAGCTTTGATATCATATTGTACCCCTCGTGCGTAGAAGGATACTAGTGATTTCTTAGCAAAGACACCCACTTCTTGCGATTCTCCGCTTAGTGATGATATCTCGATGAACAAATCATGAACTTAGGGAGAGGCAACCGATGGGAGATGTATTTTGATGGTGCCGCTTTTCTTAAAGGTGAAGCACCCATCTATTCTCCCAGGAAAGGCAGGGGTAAGAATAGTTCTTTTAACTCTAAATCGTAATGTGATGAGATTCTCATACTATCTTTCCAACCCCTACACCAACAATGAAGCTGAGTATGAGCTTTTGATTGTCGGTCTGGAGTTAGCCATCACTATCAACATCAAGAGCATCAATATATTTGAGAATTCTCAGTTGGTCATCAACCAGATTGTTGGATCCTACCAGGACCTCAAGCCCAAGCTTCATCATTACTATGAGTATACCATGAAGCTGTTGGCCCAGATTCTCGAAGCCACCATCGACAAGGTTCCCTGAGAAAAGAACGTAGTAGCAGATGTGTTGGCCAAACTTGCCAAAGAGTTGGCATGTTTGAAAGATGAGTTCATTTCAATAAGGGTCTAAAAAAGATAGGTCCTATCCTTTATTGATTCAAAACTCATCGAGAGACTTTCTCTTGAAGGGGAGGTTGTTGTTGCCAAAATGGACAAGGAGTTGGATTGGAGGCAACCATTCATAGATTACTTGAACACTGAAAAACCACCTTAAGAGAAATCTCAAGCCCATCAGGTGAAATAAAGAGCTCTTTCCTATGCTCTTATTGATGGCACCCTATACCACCGATCATTTGACCAAATATGGTTACATTATTTAGACAAACACGAAGCCCATGGCATTATAACTGAGGTACATTCAGGTCTATGTGGAGTGCATCAGTCTGGTCCAAAGATGAAGTCAAAGATCAAAAGACTTGGATACTACTGGCCTTCTATGATTACAAGTTGCATGGATGTAGCTAGGAGATGCCATCAATGTCAGGTGCATGGTGTGGTCCTCCATGAACCACCCAACATTATACACCCTACTTTGGCTTCATGGCCATTTGAGTGTTGGGGTATCGACATTGTAGGTCCGATCGATCCTCCTTCTTCCAAGAGGCATCGATTCATCTTAGCTGCTACCGACTATTTTTCCAAGTGGGTGAAAGCCATCCCACTTAGAGAGGTCACAACTCACCATGTGCTTCAGTTTTTAAGGAACTATATCATATATAAGTTCAGGGTGCCTCGATGAATTATATCTAATAATTGTTTTGCATTAAAAAGCATGAAGATCAATAGCTTTACCAGAAGACATGGTATAGATTGGAGATACTCCACCATCTACTACCCTAGAGCTAATGGCTTAGCAGAAGCATTCAACAGAACTCTCAACTGAAGAAGATTATTGATGACAACAAATGATATTGGAATGAGCAAGTTGAAGCCTTGTGGGCCTACAACACCACATACAAACTTAAACTAAGTCTACCCCATTTTCCTTATTGTATGGTCCGAAGCAGTTCTTCCCTTAGATGTTTAACTCCATCAGTAAGGATAGCATTGGGTAACAAGATCACTATAGAGCAGAATGCAAAGTTGCAGTTAGAAGAGCTTGAAGGTTTAGACCCACAACAAGTTGGTCCGCCCTAAGTCTTTCCGAGTAGGAGAACTTGTGTTACTCCTAAGGAGACCAATTATTGCCCATTGAAAAATGGGAGGCAAGTTTGAACCCACTTGGGAAGGCCACTATATCATTTAGAAGGCCTTCCAAGGAGGATCTTATCAAATTATTGATTATAAAGTGGAACATCCGATGCTTTCAATTAATGGCTCTTTCTAAAGAAATGTTACCCATAAAACAAAACTTGTTTGAAATTAATTCATTAATAAAAGAAAAAAAATCTGATTCCATTCATTAAATCTTCTTCTTTCAAGTTGTTTTTGCTTGTCTCTAATCCATGACGTGTTTAGGGTAGGTGTAAGTGTGCCCCAGTGGAATCCTATCCCTCTATCACAACACAAACACAATCTCCCGATTCTTTTAGAATAGGTTTAAGAGAACTTGAGAGGCATCTTATTTCGATTAGCATAACTAAGTTAGGAGTGAGAGAACCCAAGTGGGATCCTTTCTTAGTGGGAATTCTTGTTGCCATCCGTGGCATCATTTCATGATTTTCCAATGTGTTTTAAGGTAGGTATAAGAGTCCCTTAGTGGAGTCCTATTCCTTTTTACGCATGCATAACAACAAACACAAATCTTTTATCTCGCACTATTTTGATGTGGGAGTAAGCCCCTATGGCACTCACTCATTGGATTCTCTAGCTTGGGCCTTCGTGCTACCTCGCAGTATGTCACTCTAGTGGTCATTTATTAGAGGATGTGAGTCCTCACACTTTCTTCCTAATTTGATCATTGCAAACCAACGAGCACCTTTTTAGTATGGTATGCTTCACTGCCCAGCTAGTAAGCTACCTCATTTTAACTTTTAAGAAGAAGTGAGTCTCCATGCTTTCTTCTTGAACTAGCCATCATGTTCTAACTAGGTTGCACATTTTTGAGGTTTAGGATAAGTCCCCTAGAGGATCCTTTCCATTTAACTACTTTTGAGTTGATATAAGTCCCTCAGTGACATTCACTCAGTAGTCTCCCTAGGTCAGATAACACTTGTTTAGCTAAAGACATACTATCTCAGCAGTAAATTCAACTATAGAAGGATGTGAGTCTTCGAGCTTTCTTCATAGGCTAATTATTGAAAACTGACGGGAACCTTAGGTTGGTTGATGTTTGCTATGCTGACAGTGACTCACCCGGTGAGTACACCTCTCTTGGCAGATATGAGTCCCTGTGCTTTCTCCTTTAGATGGACATCAAATACCTATTGAATTTATGACTAGCCATGTCATCTTCTCTAGGTGTTGATTAAGCCCTAGCCCCATCCCTGGGCACTTTATTTGGATCAAGTCCTTTGCGACCCCATTTAGACACTACCCGGGTTACTTTTGGATTGGACAGCTCCCCTTTCCTAGTAGCCACCCCTGTGGTTGGAGACTTTGTTCAGTAGATGCACAGATTTTTCCTTGGTTCAGTAAATCTAAGATAGGTCTAGGTTGATATAAGTAATAGGGTCCACAATCAAATAAATAACTAAAATAAAACAAATAAAATTAATTTTTTCTTGTAGATTAAGAATTTAATCCCCCAAAGGGCCCCTTCTCCCAAGCAGACATCCTATCTTTAGGCTCATGCCGAACTCATAGAATTGCGACTACCTAAGTTGAGATAAATCCCAGTCGACTCACTCCATCAGTGGTCGTTCAATCTATTTTTCCACAAGCAGGTTACCCCGATAATCATCCCGCTTTGAAAGATATAAAACTATGATACATTCTTTCTAGCATGATTGTAACAAACAGATGGGCATCCCTAGGTCTAGTTTGATTTGTTGCCCAAAGAAACTGATCACCCCAATGGTATATTCTAGTGGAATATGTGAGTCCCCGAGCTTTATTTCCTTTAATTGATCATTGCAAACCGAAAGGCACTCCTTTGGTCAGATAGTTCTCCCATCGGTTGTGAAGCTACTCCCTTTGGTTCGGTAAATCTGAGATAGGTCTAGGCTTCTACAAGCTCTTCTTAGTGTGATCCATTGCAAACCAATGGAATCCATCAAAATAAATAAATTAATAAAATGAAATTAATTCTTGACTATCCTTGAGCTAATCTAAGTCCCCCAGAGGCATTCACTCAATAGTCAGCCCTAGGTTTGGTGCAATTTTTTGCCCAAAGAAACTGATCACCCTAGTGATTTCTTAGAAGATTGAGTCCCCGCTTTCTTAAGACTTGACCATTGTGCACCAAAGGCATTTTTTGGTTGGATCCTTACCTTGTGGGTAGACTACTCCCTTTAATTGGTAACTGAGAGTTCAGGCTTCATGGCCCCCTACCAAAAATCATAAACCTATGGGATCCATCATAATCAAAAACTTAAAAAATGAAATCAATCTTGACTATCTTGAGTTGATCTAAGTCCCCGTGGCATTCACTCAATAGACTCTAGGTTCAATCTATTGCCTTGCCAATAGATTACCCCAACAACTGGTCCTTACTTGGAGGATGTAAGTCTACTATGCTTTCTTCCTAGTACAGCTGCTGCATATCAAAAGACATCCCTTTAGCTAGTTAGTCCTACTTTGTGCTTAGTAGACTTCCCCCCTTGGATTAGTGAATCTGAGCTAGATCTTAGCCATCATGACTTCTATTCAGTACAACCCACTGGAAACTAATAGGGCTTCTAAAATTAAAACCTAACAAAAATTTGAAATAAATTCAACCCTCTCCCTCAGTGGAGATCTTGCCTTAGTGAGATTCAGATTCAAATCAAACCTTTCATCTCCTTGTAGTTAACTTGAACGTGCTTCCCTAGTGGATGGTACACACTCCATCCCTTAGTAGATTCTTCCCTATCTCTTATGTCTTGGACATAAGTAGAGCCACATTGCACTAAGCTTTGGATCTTTTCTTTTCCTTAGATCAGGGATAGATAGTTTCTATTAGTGCTTGTGATCTTTCGGTGTTGTTGATCATTTCGGTCAACACCAACACGTGCGGTGTTTCTAGTTAGTCACACCACACCTATTGCTCTATTTGTTGACCTCTTTTTTAGAATGAGCTCTCAACACCTCCATTTAGGCATAGGACCTCTCTTAGATTTTAAGGGTTCCTTAGTATTAAGGCACATCTAGTGATTAGATGGACACTCTCACCTAACCCTAGAAGACTTAGAAGAGTTAGCCATAGGAGTAGGTCATGCCTTAGGGGTTAGGAAAATCTCTTACCCTTTAGCTTAAACCATTCCTCACTTTCTTTCTTTCAAGTCAAACTCCAAATTTCTATGATTTTCTCAAACTCAATTCAATTCCATGATTGAACTCCATGATTCAATTCCATAATAGAATTCCATGATTGAAAAATATAACCAAAATCCATCAAAAATTCCTAAGTTCAAATTTCCTAAGTCTTTATCCCTTTCTTAAGGACTTAGCCAAAATTGTGATTCAACCTATTCAAATATTTGAGATTTTCTCATGAATCATTTATTTTATCATTTATATTCACATTTATAAAATAAATATAAATTCAAACCCATCAAATCAAATTCAAAATTCCAAATCAATTCATGAAAATTTTCTTAAGTCTCTTTAATTTTCCATTAAAGGACTTTTGCCAAAATCAACTCTAAACCTTGATCAAATCAATTCAAACCCTTGGGAATTTCTCAAAACTTATTTATATCCTCATTTATATTCTCATATATAAATGAAATATAAATATAACTCAATTAAATCCAAAGCAAAAATTAAATTCTAAATTAAAAATGCTTGTAATTCCTTAAATCCCTTAATTTTCCATTAATGGATTTAACCTAAACTTTGATCAAACTCATTCAAACTCATGGAATTTTCTCAAAATATATTTTTATTCTCATTTATATTCTCATATATAAATGAAATATAAATATAAATCAATCAAATCCAATTCAAAATTAAATTTCTAATTAAAAATTCTCTTAATTCCTTTAAATTCCCTTTAATGGATTTATCCCAAATCATGATTAAACCACTCAAAATTCTTAAAATTTTCTCATAATAAATTTATATTCTCATTTATACTCACATATTTAAATGAAATATAAATTCAAGAAGTCAAAACCAACTCCAAAAATCAAACTCAAATCAAACCAAAATCAAATCTAAGCCTTTGAAGTCAAAATCTTGAACTTAGCCAAATCACTTTCAAATCAAGCCAAACTCTTGATTTTCTCTCATGGTTCAATCAATCCTACAATCATGAGCTCATATAAAATCCAAACTCAATCCTTCAATCAAAACCCAAATCAAAATCAAACCCAAGACTCCTTCATATTCTTCCTTTGAATATGAAATTTTCAAATGGATCTAAATCCATTTGACTTCAAAGCACTTGTAAATGGATTTATATTTCAATCATAAGTCCATATACAACATCAATCAACTTCAAATCAAGATTTGACCAATTAAGTTGACCCACTTAGGCTCACTTGACCCAAAGTGACCTAAGGTACCCTTATGAGCCAACTTTGATCCTAACCAAATTGGATTGAACCAAACTCATATATCTCTCTCATCATGATCAACAATCATCATGGGATGATCAATCAATCAAATTGGTCAAACCAAGTCAACTAAGGGTTGACCAAGTCAACACTAACCTAAAATGAAACCTTACATAGCCAATCCACCATAGGCCAAATTGATTGAAACCTTTGATTGAAGTTCACTCATGACCTATGTTTGAACTTGACCAAGCCAACATTTGAGCCTAACCTAGCCCAATTGGCTGACTTGACCCAAGTTGACCCATTTTGACCTAAAGGGCCAAAATGTGTCAAAACTTGATCTAAGCCAAAATGATTGAAACCAATGGGTCAAGTCCATCCCAAATCACTTGTGGAACTTGACCAAAGCCTCAATTGGCCAACTAGACCCAACATAACCTAATTAACCTTAGACCCAACATGACCTAAAGGGGTCATGTTGAGCCAAAATTGAACCTATCCCAAATTGATTAGAGACAAAGATACCAAGCCACTCCATATGACTAACCAAATCTGAACCTACCCATGACCTAACCCAAATAGGTCAAATGGGTCAAATAGGTTAACTTGACACATTTGACCTAAATGAGTCATATGAGCCAAAACCAAATCTAATCCAAATTGAACCAAACCAAAGGCACCAAAACATTTCAAATGATCATATGAACTTGACCCAACCCATGGTTTGACCCAATTTGACCAATTGGTCAACTTGACCCAAGTTGACCCATTTTGACCTAAATGGGTCAACATGAGCCAAACCCTATCAAATGGACTCCAAATCCATTGAAATTTTGCCCAACCTATTTTCTCAATATACCAAACATACCCAAATTGAAAAAAAATAGCAAAATGACTATTTTACTCCTAGGCCATAGAACAAATTTTGGCCTAACCCATGGGTATTTTGGTCATACACTCATCATAATTACTTGAGGCTTTCTTAAAATCTCAAGGGGACCTAGTGATGAGTGGTGCACCCAACCCAATGGGTTTAGGTCAACCTATTTGCCCATGGACCAAACCCAACCCCATAACATGAAATTCAATTTTCAAACTCCCCCCAAAGCTCATTTGGATGCACATTGAAGTTAGCCTTCCACTCCTTTAGCCAAACCAACCATGTGCATTGATCTAACATCTCAAACAACCCATCCCAAACCAACCATGTGCATTGATCAAAATGGCAAGTTCATTACCGACCGTCTGATTGCCATAGGGGGAGATATACTCCCCCTAATCTAATAAAAGTTTAATTGCCACTTGATCGATTGGAGCCTAGAGAGAGTCAGAAAACATCAAAGAGTTTTCCCAAGGCCCCTAGAGAGGATTTGGATTGTTCATTCATCAGTTTTGCACATTGCAAAATAGGGGAGGTCCATTGAATTATCAACTTTTTCTATACTTGATCCCACTCAAATTCCCTTTGCACACTTGGTCTAGGAGCTAAGTTAAGCTTGCCCAAGCATCCAATTGAGTCCCATAGCAAGGAAGATCTCAATTCAATCAAAGTCACAAGGGAGATCAAGAGGAGTTGGTCCACCCATTCATCCACTTAACCTCAAGACCTAGGAACTTTAACGGGGATTTGTCTCCACGAAAAGCTCCTCATCGATCAAGACGGTGATCACCTCCGTGAGGTTAGTGATTTTTCACCACTTAGGCTAAGAGGTGTTGGTCCTTTGTAAAATAAATTTCATTGGTGAAATCCACCATTGGATTGGCCGCTGGTCCTTTAGATGGTGTGGGTTAAGTCTTGAATGAATCAATGAAGGACCGGGCTGTGATCCTTGGATCTGAATGGTTCACATTCATCCTCGAGAAGAACTCAACCATCTCGCCCATCCATCCCATTTTAGATGGACAACCGAGATTAAAGCATTTATATCCATTACTCAATTTAAAACTATGTATCCTTAGCATCGATCTTTGATCAGCTAAGATAAAATGCAAATCGCCATCCCCTTGAATTTGAATTCATGTACGATGCGTAAAGCTACGATCGCCGCCACACACGCGTGAGCGTATTAGCTGGATTAGTTAGGGATTATTATTAATTCCTACTTAATTCAGATGTCTTCAAAAAATCATAACTCCTTATAGAAAAATTAGAAAAATATAAGAAAAAATGCCATGGATAGATAATTTCAACGAGAATATTTTAAATATATTTTCAATGTATTTTGATTTTCTTTTTTATCTGAATTTAGGTTTCTTTAGGGAGGTTAATTAGTATTACTAATTAATCTCAAATTTCTAGGTTCATTGGGGATGACCTCCCTAATTTTTGAGATTTTCATGCTTTAATTGGAGAAATTTAGCTCATTCCCTAATTACCTTTCATGTAATTAAGGGTAATTAAGGTGTGATTAGTGGATTTTCCTTAGATTAAGTTTGATTAAGGTTAGATCCAAAGTGAAAAGGGTTTTATGAAATGTTTGGGGATTTTCCCTAAGCTATTCCTAAACCCCTTTTCTTTCCTTAATCTCTTAATTAAGGATTAATTCATTATCCCTTTAAATAATTTTAAAAAAATTATAAAAAATTTAAACTAAGTAATCACCTTGGGTATTCTTAGTGTTTAATAGCCTAAGTCTAATTAAGAAATTAAAACCCATTTTGTAAGTGTGAAAGGATGTTTTAAGAGTACAAATTAAAACCCCTTAGCTTAATTAACTTTTAATTGTGAGCCAAATTGCATTAGGACTTTCATTACTAGGTGCATTGTAAATTTACATACCTTATGAGTTTTATGTCATCTCATTATTCATAATTACTTAGTTAATTTTTCTAATGTGGTGTAGGGTTAATTATTTAATGCATACCTAACCTAATCAATTCTTAAAAAATGGATTTAATTATCTAAAATTAAACAAAAAAATATAAAAAAAATAAAGGGTTAGAATAGCAAACTCATCTCACCTTTTTCAAAATTAAATCAAACTTCAAACTAAATAAAAATTATTTTGAAATTTACTTTAATTTATTCTAAGTTTTCTTATTCTTTAAGAATGTGTTTAAGATTTAAGTAAAGTGAGTTTGTTTATTTCATTGCTTTATATCTTTCCCAATGTGTTGTATTCCATTTGATTCATGCATTCATAATTTCATGTTTCAAATTTTAAAAATAAAATTGTTTACTTTATGTCAAATGCATGTGTTGGTAAAGTAAAATATATGTATTATCACTACTAAATCCAAAATATTTTCAAAACTTATAAATGAAATATCAAATCTAAAAGTGTGCTATTCATATTTAATTATAAGCTTGCATGTGATAGATTATAAAGTAATGTTTAGTGTAGCTTCCTTTCTTCTTATGTTGGCATATGTTTTGAATATGGATTGGTAAGATGTAGGGTTCATTTGAAAAGAACCCAACACTTACTTAATCCTAAATTTATTCATCCATATTCATCATCTAAAGGATTACACTTACATGAATAAATTGCATAAACAAAAAAAATGAAACTATTAAAAATTTTTGCATATTCCTTTTACACTTTATCTTTATATGCATGTTAGTACAAGAAAGTGGTATATTGACAATCTCAAGGCTTTTAAGTTATAAGTAGGTCTTGTACCTTACACCTTTTAACAATGAGGCTATACTCACTTATGCCTTTCTTACTTTCATGCATGTATGTGAAATTTGTTTAAGGAAAACCTTTTTACTTAAGAAAATCATGCATCTAAATCTTCTAAATTTTCTTAAATGAATTACTTTTGCATGCATCATAAAGTGTTTTAACTACTTTCTTTTCATGTATGGATATTGGGGTCCATCCATATGCATGTTATATATGTTGGGAAAGAGTTGAAGTAATGTGTGATAGTGAATTTTGATTCATTTTTCTTAACCTTAAAATGCCTTTCATTTTGAATAGGTTTGTTTAGAGTTTGTCTAAACTTAGAATTGATTAAAAGATCTAATTAAAACATTCACCTAAATGAAATTTAAAAGTGAACTTACCTTAGAAATTACTTAAGGAAGAAAAGAAAGTTCTCTTCTCTTCCATAACTTAGTAATTAATTATAGGTTTTACTTAAAACCAAATTAAAATATGAAATAAAGAAAACCCAAAACACTTAAATAATTTAAATTGAACTCTCCTAAGTTGAACATGTCCACACTTAGAAAAATTGAATCTAAAGTCCTGTTAGCATACCACATAAACCTTCAAAGCACACCACTTCTAGATTTAGGTTTTGTCATGGTTTGATGATGTATATTTTCTATGATGAAAATTTATAGATATTAGGTGTATTGTAGAATGAATGCTAAGACATACTTTAACTATTCTTTCTCTTGGATCGTGAAAGGGTGCTATCATAAAAAAAAAAATATAAATGCTTTTTGCTTGTAGGTGCTTATACTTATCATAATCCATATTAGTGGACTTAGTCACCCATGTGTGGGTGATAAGTCCAATATAAATGTTTGGGATTTTTGTGATGATTTGACTAACTTTTGTCTTGATTTACCTATTCTTTTTCATGTAAAATGTATATTTAAGATTTTGGAATGATTTATTTTGGGAGATTAGGATGAGCATTGGTCATAAGATCCCATCTTATGCACCATGTGAAGCCTTAAAGTGAAGCCTTAAATATGTCATTTGAAGCATGTCCCTTTACATGATCTAGTCTCTTTAGGGAGTGAGTTTAAGGACTTAGTCTCTTTCTAAATAAAAATAGCTTAGTTATCTTGCATATAAATAAAGACTTGCCTACATGTATTTAAAATCATAGGAGGAGTTAGTTAGCAGCCGCCCCTAGGCGGCTATAAGTCCAAGCTATTGGGTGGTTTGCCCTCCCTTAGTGAGGCAAACCAATTACCCATTTTTTTCCTTAGATTTAGGTTGTGCTTATGGCCCTTGCCAAAGCTCCCTAGATTTAGTACTGAGATTGCTTTTCCCCTTGTGGGCTATAAGCATAATTTCTCACATCTTAGATATTTCCTTAATCTTATGTTAAGGAATCTTAAGTCCTAAAATTCTAATGAAAATATAACTCAAACAAATTAGATCAATTTCTAAAATGTAAAGCCCAATTTTAGGATGGTTTGAGGTGTTCGCTAAGTTTCCTAGCATCGTGAGCATCTCCTACTTATTCCCATTTTGGCTTTGATAATAATTCCCTCTTTTGATCAATCCCATTTGATCTTTAAAATACAAACCAATCGATTGATAGTCCTTCCTATTGAAATCTTTAGAGATAATGATCATTTACCTTAATTGAGAGTTTTTTTAAAGGATCCTATCCTTTAGGATATAATTAACTATGTGGGATTGCCTCTATAGGAACTTAACGAACCAGTTTAAAATAAAACCTGCTTTACTTTTCCATGTAAAGCAGGGGAAGAATCTATAGTACATATGCAGACCCATCATCCTTAGGAGTCCTTATTGAGGTGATTGGTTCCATTAAAGGGTAGTGACTTCTATCTTTTGAGATAGTACATCATACCTTGATGACGTATCGATCACCTAAATAAGTACATTTACAGATCTGCATGGCATCTTACTAAGATGAATTTCTATAAGGTCTCTTCTTTCTTTTCTCCACATATTTAAAAGGTGACTCCCTATAAAAGATTTATTAACCAATATCCATTGGAGAATATAATCAATAAGTGACTCACCGAGTGATATTGGACTACAATGAGATCGCCTATAGTAACCCTTTACTGAGCACCAGCAAATCTCTAGGTGAATAGTTGCTCTAACTCAGCAAATATCTTTACTGAATTATTGGGTTGTTCAGCATACTAATCAAAAGAAATACCCATTAGGCTACTGACAAAGTCTAAAGAGTAAAGTGTCACTGCCACCTACGTTGCAACAAGTAGCCCTAAAGTGAGCTGTATGCTGCCTCGGATTCCCACTCACATCAAAGCTCTTGAAGGAAGGAGGCACGAAACCCTTGGGATACTTGATAACATTGAATTCCTCTAGGTTGGGTCTACCCTTTGGAACTGATGATTCTCCCTAGGCTTGAGCCAAGGCTTCCTTCACTGCTGCTCAACCATGGATTTTAGGTCTTTTTTATGTATGGATGTACTTTCCACTACCTTTCTATACAGACTAGTGCTACCTTTCTCAATAGGAGGTAGAATCTTAACTAGATCTAAGACATGCACTAGTTCAGGCTGAGTGACATCAACTATACTAGGATGAACTAGAGGGGTTTGCTTCTGAAGCACTAACACTGCTGCCAACAAGTCCTGCAATTGTTGTGCCATCCTATCAATCTGCTCATCTTTTTGCCTTAACTGATGTTGGAGGTGATGGGATGATTCTACGGTGTCTCCTTGATCAACCTCATCATCTTCCATGCCCTGTTGCTCCCTAATAAGTGAACCTCTAGTATCAACCATGCATACTCCAGTTGAATCCCCCATCAAGTCATCTTCATTGGGATCAAAGCTGACTCTTTCTTCATACCATGCATACCCTAAGATCTCCATTTTCTCCATAAACTAGTGTGCAACTATCTCATTTAAGGATCGATCTAACTCAGCATGTACAAATAGCTTGGGTTAACTAGTGTGATCACTATCATGCACTGAGAGGCACCGGACCTCGCCTGTAGCTGGGGAGTAAATCATGTACATATTGTACTCACTAGAATAATGATAATCTTGACTATGGCTGTAATTGGGGTAACAATCTTAGGATGATCCTCTTCCACTGTTGCCACTAAAATGTCATCTAGAATATCCATGATAGTCATCACCATCTTCGCATCCGGCTGAATGGGTGGAGTTGGTGAAGGAACAACCACGATGCTTCGGGGTCGCCACTCATTGCACCACCGATGGGGAAGAAGGTCGAGAAGGAGAGCTCGGCCCTACCACAATGGGTGGTGTAGAAAGAGTAAGATCCCTTGGCCGTAGTCAGATCAACAACGAGGTATGTTTCTCCCTGGATGCGCCTTCATGGCCTTCGATGGAATTGGTGATGCTAAAACCTGCACTGGTGATGGCGAACATGGGGTAGAGCGGTGGGGTGGAGACACCACCAACTTTCTGTGTATAGAAACTGCCCTCCTATGATGGCTGGTCCCTGTGAGGAAGATACTATCAGTATGATTGGCTTGAGTAGTATGCCAAGATGGAAAGTCAACCAAAGGAGAAGCGATTGACTGACGGCTGAACCTCCGTGACTCTGTAATGTATGATGTATAGGCTCACGATCCCTCTTCTGATAGATTTTCCTCCCTACTATGGGGATAGAGATTATAAATGAATCGAGACTCGAGAGTCCATGCTCTACCAACGCATGAACAGCTAAAGCGCACCTCCTACTAAATCAGCTAGCTATAGATGCACTTTTGGAGGAGGAGATAAACGAATCCTCTTAGCATCCTCTTTATCTGATCCTAAGAGAAGATGAAACTGGTTTTTTAACCAGAGGTGATGTGACCATGGGAGACTCATCCACGGCTAACCTAACTGCTGCCTCAAGCTCTCTAGCTATCTTAGTGTGGAACCATTTGACCAGATGATTCTTGTTTTTATGCTGGGTGCGAGTAGGATGAGAGGAGTGTGAGCTAGAACCGTACTCAAATATAGGGGAGGCAAGCCCTGAAACTAGGGGAGCCATACCCTTGGAGGGTATAGATGATAGGGTGCTAGCATGCATAGGGGCAACATGTGCAACTCGAGATGACCGCCACTAACTGGAACCGACATCAAAATCAAGTTTTATAGTATTGCTGCCTTTCCTCTTGGTGAGGATATATCTGAATCAGAGGGTAAGTCTACCATAATGACTGGCTTCTGCCCGACCACCTTCTTCCTGCTGACTGTTGTGAGGGGAATGCCCTCATAAGTGATCCCGGCCTCAAATCCATGGCCAAAGTGGATCAAATGGGTATGATCCAAATGAGGGAAATCAACATGATCCAAGGCTAGATCCATGCTGTAAGGGAAGGTAAAGACAAATTTCTAGGAACCTGCCATTATACTAACTGAAACTGAAACTGTACTTGAAAAGAATCTACAATGAGAAATGAACTTGCATCCATTTTTTGTCTCCATAGATTTTGAATTTTAAAAATTTGAACCCACATCCAACAACTTGGAAGTGTTAAGTGGGGTTCAAATGAATTTCGAAAGATTAATTGAAAGAGGAAATTGAGTATGAATTCAAACTTCAACAAATTTAGGTATGTTGAAATATGGATTCAAAATTTTGATACGATGCTTCCATAGGTTCATTTTGTTTTTCAATTTGAATTTTGTGATTTGGAGGACCCCTTCCTTTAACAAATTTGGGTATGTTAAAGTAAGAGTCAAATGATTTTTCTTTGTTTGATTATTTTGGAATTCTTACTTAGCAAAATTTTTTTTTGTTCTGATTTTGGAAAATTTTGGAATTCTTACTTAACAAATATAGGTATGCTAAGTGAAGAACCCAAGTGTATTTTGTTTGAGTTTGAAAAAAATAGGATTCATAGCAAATTTAGGTGTGCTAAGAAAATCCTAAGTGTTTTCATTTGTTTCAAAAATTTTGATTTTGAAAAGGGTAAGATCCTTTAGCAAATTTGGTGTGCTAAGGGAATCCTGAGTGTTTTGTTTTGTTTTGTTTTTGAACTAATTGAAAGTGGGGTTTCAACTTTAGCAAATTTAGTATGCTAAAGATGAAATCCCACTTGTTTTTATGAAATGGAAATTTCACTTAGCAAATTTGAGTATGCTAAATGAAATTCCAAATGTGTTAAGTGAAGTTCCAAATGTATGTTTGAAAAATTTTGTTGGATTTTAAATTTGGAGGCTTTAGTTAACACATTTGGATATGTTAAATGAAAGTCCAAATGTGTTTGAAAATTTTAAAAACTTTTGGATTTTGATTTTGGAAACCTTACTTAACAAATTTGTGTATGTTAAATGAAGTTCCAAAATGTGTTTAGAAATTTTTTTGAAATATGATTGTTGATTTTGATGTTTTGAAAAGAGGACCTCCATTCAACAAATTTAAGTTTGTAGAATGGAGATCCATTTTATTTTTGAAATATGATATTTTTATTTTTTGTGTGATTGTTGCTTTTTTGAAAGAGAGGAATTCCAACTTAAAATCATATGTGGGATATACTTAAGTAGGATTTCCTAAATGATATTTTATTTTATTTAGTTGGGGATGAAATCTTCATTTAATAAACCTAAGTATATTAAATGAAGATATTCACATGTGTTTTTTGAAAATTTTATCTACAAATGAACTTTTCATTCAATGGGTGTGAATATATTGAATAGAAAAATTTATATGTACTTTTGAAAATTTTATGATTGTGATTGTGATTTTTAGAAAATATGATTGTTCATTTTTGAAAATGAAATCTTCATCAAAGTGATTTGAAGGAAGATATTCATTTGTGCTTTTGAAAATTGTGATTAGATTTTTTTATGAAAATCCCTACATGTAATAATTATATGAATTGTTAAATGAGGTTGAAAATTTTGTGGAAAATATTTTATTAAGTGCATTTTTAAAAAGGTGCATCTGAAAAAGCAAAGTTCTTTATGGAAGATTTATTATTTTTAGGATGAACCTTTCCTTATCATGAAAATGATAAAGGGGAAGTCTTTTAAGAGTTGATTTATTTTTATTTTAAATCTTTTCATTTTACCCATTAGAGAAACCAACAGGGTATTTAAGATCAACAAGGAATGCGGTCCTAAAACCTAAAGATGTTGGCAAACTTAACTCAAGAATGAAATGAGCTAAGTGCCAACAGAAAGAAGGATAGTCTTGGATTCATACCATTGTATAAATTCACTATCGATACTCAAAGACAATGATCATTTACTAAAGATGGAGAGGAACCATCCCTGAGTCGAAAAAATCTATGGAGAAAAATTCCCACACACATATAGAGTCGCCTTTAAATCTGTGGTGAAAGGAGAGGAAAAATTATATATGTGAAAACTTATCTTGGAAAGATGCCACATAGATCTGCAGATTTACTTATTCAGATGATCGGATACGTCATCAAGGTATAGTGTACTATCTTGAAAGATAGAAGTCACTACCTTTTAATGGAACCAATCACCTCAATAAGGACTCTTAAGGCCAATGGGTTTGCATATGTACCAGAGATTCTTCTCTTACTTTACATGAAAAAGTAAAGCTGGGTTTATTTTAAACATAGTTCATTAAGTTTCCTACAGGGGCAAGCACCCATAGTTAATTACATCCGAAGGGATAGGATCCCTTAGGAAAACTCTCGATTAAGGTAAATGATCATTGTCTTTGAAGATTTCAATAAGAAGGATTATCAATTGATTGGTTTATATTTGAAGATCAAATGGGATTGATCAAAAGAGGGAGTTAGTATTGAAGCCAAAATGGGAAATGAGTAAGAGATGCTCATGATGCTAGGAAACCTAGCAAGCATCTCAAACAATCCTGTAGTTGGGCTTTATATTTTAGAAATTGATTTAATTTATTTGAGTTATATTTTTCATTAGAATTTTAGGACTTAGATTCCTTAACACAAGATTAAGGAAATACCTAAGAGGTGAGGAATTATGCTTATGGATCGAAAGGGGAGAAGCAACCTCAGAACCTAAATCTAGGGAGATTCGGCGAGAGCCAAAAGGATAACCAAAATTTAAGGCAAAAAATGAGTAATTGGTTTGCCTCCACAAGAGAGGACAAACCACCGTATAGTTTGGACTTACAACCTGGGGTGGCTGCCAACTAACTCCTCTACGATTTTAAATACATATAGGCAAGTTTTTCTACTTATGAAAGATTGCTAGGCTATTTTTATTTAGAAAGAGACTATGCCCTTAAACTCACTCCCTTAAGAGACTAGATCATGTAAAGGGACATGCTTCAAATGATCTGAATCTAATGCATTTCAAATTTCATTTTATTTTTATTTTTGTACAATCATTTTTTTACTCAGGCTAATAGGATTTTTATGACTAATGCATGAGAAATTAGATTATTGGCCAAAAAAAGCGAGAAGGTAGGAAGTGAGTCTCCATCACAGCCCTCAAAGGTCAAGCTGGTTCTCTCGTAAAGGTGGAAGCCTTCCAATCAAGAGTGAAATAAGATGCATTTGTGCATGATATTGTAAAAAATGCTCATCTAGCTAAGGGGTTGCTAATTCTTTTATCTTGATATTAATCCTAAGCTTTAGGTGAGGTTATGAGTTATTTTAATTTTAGTTTGAATTATTAGGTTAGGTAAAAGATTTATTTTTTTGTAAAGAGCCTAATCCACATCCAGACCATACATAAAGCAAGGAAGAAACTAGGAAAAGCATGCCACTTAATGCAGAAGCTAAACAAATCATCAAACAATTTATAAAGCTAATCGTAAAAAGAATAAATGGTTGTTTGTGGTCGGGCACCACCGCACAAACCTAAAAATAGCAAATGTGGCTAGCCGAGCTCTACCCTTATACAACTCAGATTATAAATGAATCAAGTTACAATGTAAAAGGAATTCATTATTATGGGGGTCTTCAAGCTTTATTCTTCTTTCTTCTTTCTTCTTTCTTTCGTTTCTTTTCTTCTTTGGATCTTCCTTTGGGATGATTGGATGGTAGATGCGGCTTCACATGGTGCATAAGATGGGATCTTATATAACCAATGCTCATCCTAATCTCTCATAACAAATCATTCCAAAATCCTAAATATAAACTTTTAGAAAGGAAAAGTATAAATTTAACTAACACCTACAAAATAAATGTTAGTCAAATCATACCACATAAATCCCAAGAATGTATATTGGACTTATCACCCCACACATGGGTGACTAAGTCTACGACTATGTATTATGCTAAGAGGTATAAGCACCGCAAGAAAAGCATTTATATTTTTATTTAAGGTATCACCCCTTTAGCATAATCCTCTGCAAAAAAGAATAGTTAGACTAAGCACATCCTACCATTCATTCTACGAGCATACGCCCTAACATCCAGTCTAAAACATTCATCACAAAATAAAACATAATATCAAACCATGCGCCGACCTAACCTAAAGCTAGAAGTTGTGACTTAGGCTAATGTGTGTGCTTTGAAGGTTTGTGTGGTATGCTTAGCTTAGGACTTTAGATTCAATTTTTCTAAGTGTGAAGAACATGTTCAACTTAGAGGAGGGTTTCATTTAAGTTGTTTAAGTGTTTTGGGTTATTTTTATTTCATGTTTTAATTTGGTTTGAGTGAAACCTATAATTAATTACTAAGTTATAAAGAGAGGGAAAGAGAAGGGAACTTCTCTTTCCTTCCCTAATCCTTAAGTAATTTCTAAGGTAAGTTCACATTTTAATTTCATTTAGGTGAATGTTTTGATTACATCTTTTGATCAATCCTAAGTTTAGACAAACTCTAAACAAACCTATTCAAAAAGAAAGGCATTTTAAGATTAAATAAAATGAATCAAAATTCACATAACACACATTACTTCATTTCTTTCCCAACATATATAACATGCATATGGATGGAACCTAAGCATATCTATACATGAAAATGAGAATAGTTAACACACTTTATGATGTATGCTAAGTAATCCATTTAAAAAATTTAGAAGTTGAATATGTATGATTTTTCTTAAGTAAAAAAGGTTTTCCTTATCCAAAATTTCACATACATACATGAAAGTAAGAAAGGTATAAGTGAGTACAACATCATTGTTAACCAGAGGTGCAAGGTACAAGACCTACTTAGGACTACTTAAAGCCTCGCAACCTCGGGGTTGTCCAGACTAATATACCACTTTCCTTAAGTACTGGCATACATATAAAAGAAATGAAATGGAAAAAAAATATGCAAAATTTGTTTAATAATTTCATTAAATTCCTTTAGACTATTAAATGTCTAAAGGACTACCCAAAGTTGATTAAGTTTTCTTAAAGATGATTTGTAATTTAAATTAATTTAATTAAGTCATTAATTGATTAATTAAAACCTTCAGTTATCTTTAATTAAGATGATGAATTAACTTAGCGAGAGAGATCAAGAGAGGTCTCGATCTCAATCACTAAGTCATTTCACTTAATTAATTAGGCTCTAATATAGCTCACATCTTAATTAGTTAGTTAATCAAAGGTTAATTAATCACTTAATCTTCAATTAATTGAAATGGAGAAAAAGGCTTAATGAAATGATCATAAGGAATGAACCTAAACCATTTCCCTAAGATTATTCATTGTTAATAATAGGCAATAAGCTTAATTAGTGGGTTAAGGTACTATTCATTTAATTAATTATCATTAATTAAGTTGAGTAATTAAGGCTTAATCAATCAATTTCCCTAATTAGCTATCCAATAAATTTGAAGAAAATAGAGGAGGATGAGGCCATCCCCTAAACATCTTTGGAAAGTTTGAAACTAACTGGATAATTAATCAAAGAATAATTAGGCTAATTAAAATTTTAATTAAACCTTAATTAAGTAGAAATTACTATTCCAAATTAATTAATAATAATTTTAAATGGTTCTCCTCTAAAATATCTTCAAAATGAGCCCTCATTTGTATTTATTTTATTTCTTATAATTAGTTATGAATTTTGAAAGTTTTAGCCTTAAAATTCAATAATTAATCCATAATTAACTCTTTAATCCCCTCGAGGCCACGTGGCTACCAACGCGGTGTGTTTTCCATGTGGCATGACAGGATAGGTTATTTAAGTTATCACATCCATCATTGCGGCAGATGCGCTTTACTATGGACCATCCGATTTGGGATCGGACGACCACAATCAAATTCCATGGTTAAGGAGAAAATTGATGAATTTATGCATGATTTGATCATGACCATCCATTCCAATCATGTAGAATGGATGGCCCATGATCTATCTTATCCCAAGTAGCGAGAGATGGAGACCATCCATTGTTCATCGCTCGATCCAAGCTCACCTGAGCTAAAATGGAGATTTAATCAATCTCCACCTTTAGGGAAGCAAAATAAGGAAAACCAATGTTGGAAATCTCATGACATGGAACATTCTTTCATAAAGGACCAAAATATTTTCATATAAGGATTGGTTTTAATGACATACCTCATCAAAGCTTGTGTCTAGTGGTTCCAATGATTGAGGAAGATTCATTTGGTAGAAACGAAGCCATGTTGAGCCGCAAGAGCTTTGATTTGAGGTGGATTGCTCGGTCAACCAACTCACACACCTAGGAGCTTCGGCTTCGATCAAACTCAAACCTTCGGTGGCTTGGAAGCTTGGGAAATGATTCATTTAGCTTTGACTTTGTGTGATGATGGTGTGGGTAAGAGGAATAAAGGGTTGGTAGAGGATTGAAGAATTATTGATCGAAGGAAGGATGCCCTATTTTGGTTTCACACGCAGAGAGAAAACCTAAACCAGGGAGGCTTTTGGAAGGCTTGGAAAAGCTCCGAGGAGTTTTGAAATCATTCAAAGAACTCTCACAATGTGAATCGTGATAAATCCCACTCGAATTGAGGGGGTATACCCCTAGATCATGCTTGATGGATGGACGGGATGGGCTAGCTTATTTTGGCTAGCTGGCTATTGTCAGGCTGCTAGAGAGGTCACATCTAACTCCACGTGGCTCGACTTGACTTGATGAGAGGCTTCCCATGGGCTAGTGTGAAAAGATCTCTTGGCTTGAATCCATGGGGTGTTCAATTTATGTGGGAGGTGAGTCAACTCACCTCCCATTGGTCCGCTGACCTGCGTTGGTGAGTTAGGTGGGTCAGGTGGAGCCTCACTAGAGTGTTCGAGGGCTGCCATGGTGATGGGGGAGTTGACCTTGCTTGTTAAGGTGAGGATCTAATGGAAAGAAGGTTTATACAATGGCTAATCCCCTTAAGTGGGGTCAACTATGGATTTTGGCTAGTTTGGGAATGAGTTAGGACTAGTTAGGGTGCCAGTCTTAGGGTCCCTTGAGTTGATTTTGAGTGATTTGGCTTCATTTGGTCAAAATGGGCTCATTTGAGCTAGGTTTATTTGGTTAACCAATTAGTCTAATTGGGTCAAACCAAGGCTTGTTAGTTCATATGATGATTTGGGATGTTTTGGTTTAATTGATTTGGGTTCGTTTGGCCTATATTTGGATTTGACTCATTTGGATTCAAATGGGTCAAATGAGTCAAGTTGACCAAATTGGAATTGGTTAGGTGTTGAGTCAAGTTCAATTGGCTAATTGAAAAGGATTGTAGATTTTTGTTTGAGTTAATTTGGGTTTAATTTGAATTTTGGCCAATTTGACCCATTAGGTCAATTTAGACAAGGTTGGATCAAGTTGACCAATTAGTCAAATTGGACTCAATTATGGCTTTGGTCAAGTTCAATAATCAATTTAGTGAACTTGAGCCGTTGGTTGCAATCAATTTGGATCAAATAATGATTTGACACATTTTGGCTTTTTAGGCCAATTTGGGTCAACTTGGGCCAAATGGCCAATTGGGCTTGGTTTGGCTCAAGTGAGGGTTTGGTCATGTGCAAACATTGATTATGAGTTGGTTTGAATCAATGATTTTAATCAATTTGGTTTATGCTGGGTTTTGGCTAGTTTGGGTTTCATTTGGGCTAAAGGTTGACTTGGTCAAAGGCTAAGTTGATTTGGTTTGACCCAATTTAAGATAGTTGATCACGCTAGGGTGATTGCTTATTATGTTATGAGGTTTAGATGTGCTTCGATCAATCTAATTTGGGTTGGATTAGAACTTGGCTCAAAAAGGATTCTTAGATCACTTTGGGTCAAGTGCTAAAGGATCAAATGGCTTGATCATGGCTTGATTCAAGTTTAGTTTGGCTTATACATGGATTTAGGATGAAAATATAAATCCAATTTTAATTAGTTTGGAGTCAAATAAATTTTGGTTCTTATGATAATTTCAAGTCAAAGGGGTCAACATGGGCTTGATTTGTAAAGAAACCAATTGATTCTGGGTTGATTTGGGTCAAGATTTGATTAAGTTTATGGAGGTTGGTCTATAAGGCTTAAGAAAGGATTTTTGGAATTTAAATTTTATTTAGTTTTTGGGTTTCAATCATTTGGAGTTGGATTTGGATTTGAATTTCAGGAGGTTGAATTGATCTTTGAGAAAATCAATTGAATTGGTATTGATTTGAATTTGATTAAGGCTAAGTCCATAAGATAAAATCAAAGGGCTTAATAAAGATTTGGAATTTGAATTTGGTCATGGATTTCAATCATTTGAATTGAATTGGTTTGGAATATGGATTTGGATTTGAATTTGAGGTTTGGTTTAAGGAAAGCATGGATTGGGTTTAGGATATGGGGTAGGCATGCCCTCCTAAATCTTAAGGCACAATCTATTCTAATGGCTAACTCTTCTAAGTCTCTGCTTACATTAAGTGTTCACCTAATCACTGTGTCTTAAGACTAAAGAGCTCTTAGTGTCTACAATAGTCCTAGATCTATGGAGAGGAAGTTGAGAACTCACTCCAAAAGTGAGGTCAACAAAAGGACCCCCAATATGTGTGGCATAACTAACAAGGCACACCGCACATATTGGCATTGGCCGAGACAATCAACAATGTCCAAAGGATCATAAGCACTAATGGAAATGATCAATCCCTAAACCTGAGAGGTGAATTGAATCAAGATCTTAGTGCAATGCAACTCCACTTATGCCAAGGGCATAAGGAAGGAAGAAGGGATCTGCTAAGGGATAAACCATGTGAACCTTCCACTAGGGAAGCAGGTTCAGGTTATCCACTAGGGATAAGAGGTTGAGTTTGATTGTAAAAATGTTTTAGGAAGAGTAGATCTGCTGGGGATTAGGATTTATAATCTGCCAAGGATGGGTATATGAACCTTCCACTAAGGAAGCAGGTTCAGGTTGCATGAATTTGATTTGGTTTATGCCTCGGGAGGAATTTCATTTGATTAGTGGGCATCCACTGAGGATGAAACAATGATTTGATTTTATTTTGGTTTGGGCCTCCATTTTGGAGAGAATGTGATTTTGATGAAGTGGGGAGTATACCTACATGAGATATGAGCTCTAATCCGCTAATGAAATAAGATGGATTTGATTCATATGGGGGATGTATCTACTGGGGATAAAGTTATGGATGGATTTAGTGAAGATTCCACTGGGGAAGGATGAATAGATTTAATAAAATGGATCATGGCAGTGTACGATGGATCCACTAAGAAGGGGTCATATCAACTTTATCCTGTCTTAGATTTATAAATATGAAGGGAAAGTCTACCAACCATAAGGTTATGGTGAAAATTTTTATTTTCTTTTGAGAATAAGAAATATACTTCCATCTTCACTCTATGCAAGATAAAATGAGGATAAAAATATACATCTTCTTCTTTTATGTAATTTTGACACCATAGATCCTGTGTATTGAGGTGATCAAGTACAACATTGAGGAGAGTGTACTATCTCAAAAGATAGAAGTCACCACCCTACAATGGACCTAATCAAACAAGGACTCTAAGGATAATGGGTTCGCATGTGTACCAAAGATTCTTCTTACTTTACATGAAAAAGTAAAGTAGGGTTTATTTTAAACCGTTTGTTAAGTTCCCTACAGGCAAGCCCCATAGTTAATTACATCCTAAGGAATGAGATCCCTTAGAATACTCGATTAAGGTAAATGATCATTGTCTCCAAAGATTTCAATAGTAGGACTATCAATCGATTAGTTTATTTTGAAGATCAAATGGGATTGATCAAAGAGAGGGAGTTATTATCAAGCCAAAGGAAGATAAGTAGGAGATGCCCATGCTAGAAACCTAAAGCATCTCAAACTATCCTATGGTTGGGCTTTACATTTTTGAAATTGATTTAGTTTATTTGAGTTAAATTTTCTATTAGAAATTTAGGCTTATGATTCCACAACACAAGATTATGAAATGCCAAGAGGTGAGGATTTATGCTTATGGCCCACAAAGGGGAAAAGCAACCTCGAACCTAAATCTAGGGAGCTTTGGAGGGCCAAAAGCACAACCTAAATATAAGTATTTGGTTTGCCTCCACAAGAGAGGACAAACCACCCGACTGTTTGGACTTACAACCACCTGGGGGTAGTCTTCAACTAACTCCTATGATTTTAAATTCATGTAGGCAAGTCATATGCTTTATGCAAGATAACTAGACTGTTATTTATTTAGAAAGAGACTAAGTCCTTAAACTCACTCCTAAAGAGACTAGATCATGTAAGGGTATGCTTCAAATGACCTAAATCTAATGCAAATCATATTTCATTTTATTTTCATTTTTTGGAAAATCATTTTGACTCAGGCTAATAGATTCATATGCCTAATGCATGAGAAATGAGATTATTGGCCAAAATCGGAGAAGGGAGGAGGTGTGTTTCCACCATGGCTCTCAAAGGTCAAGCCAAGTTTCTCGGCAAAGGTGGAAGCCCCAATCAAGAGTGAAAATAATATGCATTTGTGCATGATGTTATAAAAGAAGTACTCATCCTAAGGGGTTGCTAATTCTTTTATCTTGATTTTAGCCTAAGCTTTAGAGGTTATGAGTTCTTTATTTTAATTTTGAATTATTAAATTTGGTAAAAGATTTATTTTCTAAGAGCCTAATCCACATCCAGGCCATACATAAAGCAAGGAAGAAACTAGGAAAAGGATGCCACTTAATGCACAAGCTAAACAAATCATCAATCAATTTATAAAGCTAATCAAAAAAGAATAAGAGGCCATTGTGGTCGGGTACCACCGCACAAACCCAAAAAAAATAAATTGGGTAGCTGAGCTCTACCCTTATACAACCTGGATTATAAATGAATTAAATACAATTAAGCAAGGAACTCATTATGGGGTCTTCAAGCTTCATTTCTTTTCTTCTTTTCTTCTTCTTTTCTTCTTTCTTCTTTGGTTCTTCTTTTGGATGGTTGGAAGGTGATGATCCAAAGGCTTCACATGGTGCATAAGATGAGATCTTATGACCAATGCTCATCCTAATCCCCATAACAATCATTCCAAAATCCTAATTGCAAAATTACATGAAAAGAAAAAGTAAATCTAGCTAACACCTACAAAATAAAGATTAGCTAAACAAACCACACAAATCCCAAGCATGTATATTGGACTTATCACCCCACACATGGGTGACTAAGTCCACCTGGCCTATTGGATTATGCTTAGGGGTATAAGCACCTACACAATAAAAGCATTTTTATATTTTTATTTAACATAGCGGCCCTTAAGCACAATCCTCATAAAGATAATGGTTAGACTAAGATCCCCCTACCATTCATTCTATGCACATTCACCCTAACATCCATACTAAACATATATATCATAAAAAATAAAGCAAACATCAAACCATGCACCCTAACCTAAAGCTAGAAGTGGTGACTTAGCCTAATATGTGTGCTTTAGAGGTTTGTGTGGTATGCTTAGCTATGGCTTTAAGTTAGAATTTTCTAAGTGTGAAGAATGTTCAACTTAGAGGAGGGTTTCATTTAAGTGATTTAATTATTTTGGGTTGATTTTATTTTATGTTTTGATTAGTTCAAGTGAATCCTACAATTAATTACTAATATAAAGAGAGGAAAGAGAAGAGAACTCTTTCCTTCCCTAACCTAAGTAATTTCTAAAGTGGATTCATGTTTTAGTTTTGTTTAGTGAATGTTTTGATTAAGTGTTTTAATTAATCCTAAGTTTAGATGAACTCTAAACAAACCTATTCAAAAAGAAAGACATTTTAAGATTAAGTAAAATGAACTAAATTCACAAAACATACATCACTTCATTTCTTTCCCAACATGTATAACATGCATATGAATGAGTCCTAAACATATCTATACATACAAATGAAAAATGTTTACACACTTTATGATGCATGCTAAGTAATTCATTTAAGAAAATTTGAATGTTTATGATGCATGATTTTCATTAAGTAGCAAAAGGGTTTCTTATCCAATTTTCACATGCACATATGAATGTATGAAAGGCATAAGTGAGTACCATTGTTAACTGGTGTAAGGTACAAGACCTACTTAGCTACTTAAAGCCTCACAACCAGGTTGGACTAATATACCACTTTCCTTAAATACAAGCATGTACAAAAGAAATGAATGGAAAAGAAAGAATGCAAAAGTTAGTGTTGATTTATATTTTATTTTATGCAATTTATATGTAGTATAGAATTAGGAAGTGTTAGGTTCTTTTCAAATGAACTATACACTTTGCCAAATTATTCAAAACTATACTAAAAGAGAGGAGAAGGAAAACCTACACTAAGCACATCCTTATATTTTACTCACATGCAAACTTATAAATATAAGATATAAGTAACACACTTTCAATTTTGATAATTGATTTATATATTTTGAAAATAATTTGATTTAATAGTGATAATAGCCACTTATATTCTTACTTTAGCCAACACATCCTTTGATTTTTGAAAAGCATGGATGCATGAAACCATATGACACACATATTTAGCATGTTGGGGAAGAACTAAAGCAATGAAAGCATGTAAACACATTCACTTTAATTAATTTCTAAAGACAATCTTTTGAAATAAGAAAGCTTAAAGTAAATGAAAGTTTATTTAATATGAATTTTGTTTGATTTTGAATTTGAATTAATTTTGAAAATGTGAATTGAGTTTGCTATTCCTAACCCATTCCCACATGTGTTTGATATTTTTGTTCAATTTTAGATGATTAGATTCATTTTATATTTTGATTAGGTTAAGGTATGAATTAAGCATGTTAATTACCCTTACACCACCTTAGCATAGTTAATCAAATAATTATGAGCCAATGAGATGACATAAAACCTCACAAGGAATTTAAATTTGCAATGCACCTAGGAAGGGGCCTAATGCAATTTGGCTCATGATTAATGATTAATTAAGCTAAGGGGTTTAACTTAAGTAATTTCAAAACACCCTCACACATATGAGTTGAATTTTGATTTCTTAATTGAACTTAGGCTCTTGAACACCCAAGCATCTACCCAAGTAGATTAATTAAGTTCTCAAAAGTTTTAGAATTTTAAGAAATTAATTAAGAGGGTAATTAGTGAATTAACCCTTAAGAGAGAGGATTAAGAAAGAAAAGGGGTTTAAGGAATAGCTTAGGGAAATGCCCCAAAATTATTCCCTAAACCTCCTACATTGAAATAGACCTTAATCAACTTCAACAAAGGATTAAACCACTAATCAAACCCTTAATTATCCTTAATTACATGGGGGGTAATTAGAAATGAATTAGCAATTTCCCAATTAAGCCACCAATAAATCCCAAGAAAATTAGAGGTAAAAAAGTCATCCCCAAAATAAACTCAAGAAGTTTGGGAATATTAATGGATTAATTAAAGGGTAATTAGTAAAATTAAGATTTCTAATAAAACCCAAATTAGAGAAAAGAATATTCAAAATTAATCAAAATCAATTTTAGAATATTCTATGTTCAATTATCTTCTAATGCAATTTATTTCATATTTTTTAATTTTTCAATGTTGAGATATGAATTTTAGAAGTTTAGAATTAATTAGAATTAAAAAAATTAATTAAATCTTTAATCCTACATGCGTATACCGACATGCCTTCCTTTAATGGTGAATTTTGATACACTTAAATCCCATCGTAGCACCATGCATAAGCCATGCTTTTGCTCCGTCGATCAAGGATCGACGGCGAGATTAAAGCTACCATTTAGAGGGATAAATTAAATATAAAGTGTTTATTCCGCCCATCCAAAATGCGATGGACGGCCGAGATCTCTATTCTCCCCTTGGAAAATGGAGATCCCACTTAAAGAGAAGATGAGCTCATCGAGCTGATTGGATTGAAAATCAACCCACACCATCTAACCCAATGGCAAGCACATCTAATAATCCATGGGATCAAAATTTCTTTCACAAAGCTCCACACCACATTGAGTTTAATGGTCAAAAATGGCCTACCACCTGAGGTGATCACCTGCACCGATTCTGAGAAGCTTTGTTTGAGATGAAGCTTTGGTGAAAGTTTTAGCTCTTGAGGTTGAGTGGATGGCTCTATGGACCAACACCTCCAAGTGAGCTCTGCCTTTGATTGAATCCTCTTGCCTTTGGAGCTTGGGAAAGAGCTTTGGGAAGCGACTTGATCCTCCGATGGAGTGGAATTTGGTTGATATTTAGTATTGGAGTTCAAAAATCAATGGAGCTCCCTATTTTACCTTGTGAAAGAGAAGATGAATTGGAAAGTGCTTAGAGCTTGGGATCAGGGAAAAGACTGTTTTCTTGACTAATCATAATGGCATGAAGATTGAAATTGAATTAGGGGAGTATATCTTGCAATCGAGAAGGAAGCCATTTTGATCCAATTGAGCTCAAAGGGGTTTGTTAGGTTGTTTTAGGCTATCCTTGGGTTTGTTTTAGGCTGGGGAGTGGATTGGGAGTCCCATGTGCTCATTGAGTGGAGAAGAGATTCCCATGTGCCATTTCCATGCACATGGTCGGCCTTGGGTGGGGCTGACCAAACCCATTGATTGGGTGCACCACCCTCCTAGTTCACTTGACCTATTAGAGAGTATCAAGTAGGTATGAAGAGGATTGACCAAATTCAAGTGGAATTGGCCAAAAATTTGTTCTATGGCCTAGGGTAAAATGGTCATTTGACTAATTTTGAATTTGGATATTGGGTATGTTGAGAAAATAGGTTTGGCCAAGTTTCATTGGGATTTGGAGTTCATTTGGTATGTTGACCCATTTAGTCAAAATGGTCAACTTGGGTCAAGTTGACCAATTGGTCAAAGGGTCAAACCAAGGGTTCAAGTTCATATGACCATTTGAAATGTTTTGGTGGCTTTGGTTTGATTCAATTTGGTTTAGGTTTGAATTTGGTTCATATGACTTCATTTAGGTCAAATGGTCAAGTTGACCAATTTGACCCATTTGACCTATTTGAGCTAGGTCATGGGTAGGTTTAGGTTTGGTTAGTCATATGAAGTGGATTGGTATCTTTGTTTTCAATCAATTTTGGTTAAGTTTGAATTTGGCTCAACATGACACTTAGGTCAAGTTGGGTTCAAGGTCAATTGGCTAGGTTAGGTCTAGTTGGCCAATTGAGGCTTTGGTCAAGTTCAACAAGTGATTTGGAATGAACTTGACCCATTGGTTTCAATCAATTTGGCTTAGATCAAGTTTTGACATATTTTGACTTTTTAGGTCAAGTTGGGTCAATTTGGGTCAAGTGGCCAATTGGGCTAGGTTAGGCTCAAATGTTGACTTGGTCAAGTTCAAACATTGGTCATGAATGAACTTAGATCATTGGTTTCAATCAATTTGGCCTATGATTTTTATGTTGGGTTTCATTTTTGAAGTGTTGACTTGGTCAACCCTTGACTTGGTTTGACCCAATTTGATTGATTGATCATCTCATGATGATTGTTCATGATGAGAGCATAGGTGAGTTTGATTCAATCCAATTTGGTTAGGATTAGAATTTGGCTCATAAGGGTACTTTCAAGTGACTAAGTGGGTCAAATGCTTGGTCAAAGCTTGATTTGAGTTTGATTGAACTATATGGACTTATGATTGAAATATAAATCCATTTTGCAAGTGGTTTGAAGTCAAATGGGTTTTGATTCATTTGAAATTTCAAGTTCAAAGGGTGAACATGAAATGGATTGGATTGCTTTTTGGATTGAGTTTTGATTAAGTGATTGAAGTTTATTTATATTTGATTCATGATTGAAGGATTGATTGAATCATGAAGGAAAATCAAGAGTTTGGCTTGATTTGAAGTTGATTTGGCTAAATTCAAGATTTTGACTTGAAAGGCTTAGGTTGGATTTTGAGTGAATTTGAGTTTGATTTTGGAAATGGTTTGATTGTTTGAATTTATATTTCATTTATATATGTGAATATAAATGAGAATATAAATGATGAGAAAATTTCATTTGAAGTGATTTGATCATGATCTAGGCTAAGTCCTTAAGAGGAAATAAAGGACTTAAAAATTTTGAGTTTTGAGTTTGAATTTTAAATTTAGTTTGATTGATTTAATTTATTTATATATGTGAATATAAATGAGAATATAAATGAGTTATGAGAAAATTCCATGAATTTGAATTGATTTGATGATTTAGGCTAAGTCCTTAAGAGAGAATTAGGACTTAAGAAATTTTGAATTTTGATTTGGTTTGATTGATTTGAATTTATATTTCATTTATATATATATATATGTGAATATAAATGAGAATATAAATGAGTTATGAGAAAATTTCATGAATTTGAATTGGTTTGAATATAATTTAGGCTAAGTCCTTAAGAAATTAAATATTTTGAACTTGGAATTTCAATCATGGGTTTCAATCATGGATTTCAATCATGGATTTCAATGATTGATGTAAGTTTGGAAAATCAAATGAGATTGGAGTTTGAGAAAATCAATTGATTGAGTTTGACTTGAAGGAAGGAAGGTGAGGAGTGGTTCAAGCTAGAAAATTTTCCTAACACCCAAGGCATGACCTATTCCATGGCTAACTCTTCTAAGTCTCTAGGGCTGTTGAGTGTCCACCTAATCACTAGATGTGTCTTAAGACTAAGGAACTTAAAGTCTAAGAGAAGTCTATGTCTAAGATGAGGGGTTGAGAGCTCATTCTAAAAATGAGGTCAACAAAGGGCTCAATAGGTGTGTGACCCAAGGAACACCATATTGGTGTTGATCAAATGATCAACAACAGAGATCAAGAAGCAATGTAAATGATCCCAAGAGTGTAAAAGAATCCAAAACTTAGTAATGTGGCTCTACTTATGTCAAGGACATAAGAGAGGGAAGGAGGAATCCACTAGGGATAGTGAACCTTCCAGTGGGAAGGTTCAAGTCATCCAAAGGGATGAGAGGTTTGATTTGATTTGAGTCATGGGAGAAATTTCCACTAGGGAAGAGGGTTGAATTTGTTTCAATTTTTAGATTTGGATTTTGAGATGGCCCTTGGTTTTGATGGACACAAGGAGCCATGGAGGCCTACCCAACCTGATTTACAATCCAAAGGGGTAGTCTACTAAACACATAGTAGGACTAGCCAACCAAAGGGATGTCTTTTGGTATGAAGTTATACTAGGAAGAAAGTTAGTACTTACATCCTCCAAAGTGGGGATAAGTTCGGGTAATCTATTGCAAGGAAACAATTAAAACCAACTATAATATTGAGTGAATGTCACGAGGGGACTTAGATCAACTCAAAGATAGTCAAGATTAATTTTTAGATTTATTTTGATGGATTCCATTGGTTTGTGATGGATCACACCGAGAAGGAGCTTATATGCCTAGACCTATCTTAGATTTATCAACCAAAGGGAGTAGCTTCCGATGGGAGAACTATCCAACCAAAGGAGTTTTCAATTTGCAATGATCAATTGAATGAAAGAAAGCTTGATGACTTACATCACTATAAAAGATCGATTGCTTTGGGAAATAAATCAAACAAGACCAGGGCTGCCGCTAGAATCATGCAAGAAGAATTATAGTCTTACATCTTCAAAGAGAATGACTGCAAGGTACCTTAATTAAAAAAATTGAACCCCTAAGGCAATTACGAGTGAGTGCCAACTTGGACTTATCTCAACTCGTAGTCGCAATTCCTATAGGGAGTTCTCACACACTAAAGATAGATGCCGCTAAAAAGGGGCCCTTTGGGGCTTGAATTCTAATCCAAGTTTAATTAATTTTGTTTATTTTGTTTAATGTGGACCATTAGTTTCAGGGATCAAACTAAGAAGGAGCTTATATCGACCTATCTCATTTATTGAACCAAGGAGAATTGCATCCTGAACAAATTCTCCAACCACAGGGTGGCTACTAGAAAGGGGACTATCCAATCCAAAAAGTAACCTGGGTAGTGTAAATGGGGGTCAAAGGATCCAAATAGAGTGCGAGGGGATCAAGGGCTTAATCCAAAACCCCAGAAGATGACATGGTTAGTCATATATCAAATAGGTATTCGGTCCAACTCAAGGAGAAACATGGACTCACATCTACCAAGAGTGGTGTATCCACCGTGAGTCATGATAGGAACATCAACCAACCTCAAGGTTTGCATAAATAATCGCCTAAGAAGAAAGCTTGGGACTCACATCCTCATATAGCGAAATTGTTGGGATAGTTCTTCAACTTGTTTATCCAACCTAGGATGACACTAAAGTGAATGCCACTGGGACTTATATCCTCAAATTAGTCAAGAGAAAAGGAGCCTGAGGGACTTATCCTCAAATATACTCACCTAGTTAGAACATGATGATTAGTTCAAGAAGAAAGCACGAGGACTCACATCTTCTTAAATAAAATCAACAGGTAGCTTATACCGCAAAGAAGCCTACCAAACAACACTCATTGGTTTCATCAAGTTAGAAGAAAGGGGACTCACATCTCCAAACAAGTGACCACTAGGGTGACATACTAGCAGGTAGATAGACCTGAGTGAGAGTGCCAGGGGCTTGCTCCCACATCAAAATAGCTCGAGAAAAGATTTGTTTTTTTTTGCATGTGTTAAAAGGAATAGGATGCCTCTGGGGACTCTTACACCTACCTTAAACATGCTAGGGGATTTGATGTGGTGCCAATGGAGATAGGATTCCCATTAAGAAAGGATGTTGCTTGGGTTCTCTCACACAACTTAGTTGTGCTAATCAAAATAGGATGCCTCTTTTCTTTACACCTATTCTAATAGCAAGGAGATTGTGTTTGTGTTGAAGAGGGATAGGATGCCATTGGGGACTCTTACACCTACCTAAACACATCATGGATTCACAAGACAAGCAAACAACGCTTCGAAAGAAGAGAAGATTTTATGAATGGAATAAGATTTTTGTTCTTTTATTAATCAATTATTTTCAAACATGATTTATTTCATGGGTAATATTTCCTTAGATAGAGCCCATTAATTGGAAGCATCAGGTGTTCCCCTTTATAATATCGATAAGATCCTTTGGTAGGCCTCTCTATGACATAGGGCCTTCCCAAGTGGGTTCAAACTTGCCTCCCATCTTTGGGCAACAATTGTCTCTTAACACAAGTTCTCCTACTCAAAAAAGACCTAGACCACTAGTGAGCTTGAATCATTTTGGCCTTGTACAACTTGAGGTTCTATGCCCTAGGTGACTCTCCTCCAAACCTTGAGCTCTTCTAACCAACTTTGCATTCTCAGTAGTGATCTTGCTACCCCTATCCCTTAGTGATGGGAGTTGAACTTCTAAAGGTAGAACAAGCCGACCCATACACTAAGAAAAATGGGGTAGATTGAGTTGAGTTTGGGGTAGGCCCACAGACTTCAAACCAACCGCTCATTCCACTATCGCTTATTATCATCAAGAGTCTTCTCATTTGGATGAGAGTTTTATTTGTTTTTGCTAAGCCATTTTCTGGGTAGTAGATGGTGGAGTATCTCTATACCATGTCTTCTATCATTGATCTTGGTGAATGCGCCATTATGATATAATATTCGAGGCACCCAAACCTATATATGATATGGTTCTAAAAAATTAAAGCCGCGAGTTGACCTCTGAGTGGGATTGCCACTTGAAAAGTATAACTAAGATGAACCGATGCCCTTGGAAGAAGGAGGATCGATTATGCCCACAATGTACCCAACACTTGAATGGCCATGAGGCCAATGTTGGTGTAGAATGTTGGGTGGTTGGTGGAGGACCACACCATTCGCATTAATCGATGCATCTCTAGCTACATCCATGTATATATAATCATCAAAGTAGTATCCTATCTGATCTTCATCTTCATCTTGACGATTGATGCCCACATATACAATGTACCATAATGCCATTTTGTATCTAAATAGTAACCATATGGTCATCAAGATAGTGCCATCAACGAGCATAGAGAGAGCTCTCTATTTCACTGATGGGCTTGTGACTTTTCTTAAGGTAGTTTGTCTGTTCAAATAATCTATGAATGGTTGCCTCCAATAGTTCCTTGTCCATTTTGGCAATGACAACCTCCCCTTCAAGAGAAAGTCTCGATGAGTTCAACATCAATAAGGGATATGACTTGTCTATTTTGGACTTATTGAAATGGACTCATCTTCGACATGCCAATTCTTTGGCAAGCCAAAGTATGCTACTACGTTCTCTCGGGAACCTTGTAGATGGTGACTTGAATTTGGGCCAACTTCATGGTATACTTCATGGTAATGATGTTTTGAGAACCTTGACGGCAATCATTGATGACCAATGAGAATCCCCAAAGATGTTGATGCTCTTGACACGATAGTGATAACCTGGACACAATCAAAGCCTCATACTCACTTCATTATTGGTTGGGTGGGGATGAGAATCTCACATCATGAAAGTGGAGAACTTTCTTCCCCGCCTTTAGAGATCATGGTGCTTCCCTTTGAAAAGAAGGCACCATCAAAATACATCTCCCATCGTTTTTCCTCTAAGTTCATGATTTGTTCATTGGGGAGATCATCACGAGAGAATGAGAAAGTGGTGTGCTACTAAGAAATCTAGTGCTTGTCCTTTTACATGAGGGGTATGAATGTGATATCAAACTATGAGAGAATCATGGACCATCATGCAAATGTCAGATAGCCAGTCATGAGATACTATGCGGATTGAGATCAAGTTCACCTTATGAGAAGCATGTAGTGTCATAGCTTTTGAGAGAAAAAGATCAAAGCAATGTTTCTAGGTGGATAGTTTGCTTCAATAGAATAAGATGATGGCAGGTAGTAGAGACATTTTCCTTCCCTTCATGCTTGGCTAGAACCGAGAGTTTCCCAAATAGTACTTGATGTCTTCAAAGGCATGTTGACACTTATCATCCCACTTGAACTTGGCATCCTTTTAACAAGTGTTGAGAATGGTTTGCATCTCCAGGGTTGGAGATAAAGCTCTTAGACAATCCTTGGAAGGAATATGAGTTGAGTTAAACTCTTAGGAGGTGGCATTTCTAAGATAGCTTTGATCTTTTCATAGATCTATTTCTATTCTCGTCAAATAACAAACCCAAGGAATTTCCCAAAGCTACTCAATGAGATTCATTTTGAGGTTATATTATCTTAACCATTCAAAACTACTCTCAAGTCAAAGAGGGTCTCTTCTTTTCTACTTGACTACTAGATCATCAATGTAGCACTCAATGATGGATGAGTTCATTGAAGATTTGAGTCATGGCCTGGTATGCAAAGATTTTAAGGCGAAAGGCATGACCCTATAACAAAAGATTCATCGGTTTAAAGTAGTTTCTTTCATCTTCGAGACATCTTGATTTGGTTGTAGCCAGATGACCCATCCATGAAAGAGAAGACTGCATGAGATGAGGTGATGTCCACCATTAGTTTTAGTATAGGAAGAGCAAACTCATCCTTAGGGCATTCCTTATTTAAGTCCTTAAAATTGATGCATATGGAAATTTTGCCATTCTTCTTCTTAACGGGATGACATTGCTAACAGGTAGATATTTTTCTTCCATGATGAAACCAAAGATCAATCGCTTGACTTTAAATGACTATTGTTTGATTTAATCACATGCATCAAGAGCTTGCTTAATAGGGGTAGCTAGGATCTATTGCTAGCTTGTGGACTTTTGTGAGATAATCAAGCATCTCTTCATAACTCCATGAAGTAGTCTTTAAACTCCAATAGCCTTGGTTTCTTCTCTTCATTCAAGAACAATGATCGCATGGATTTTTCTATCCGAGGTTGATTTCTTTAAGCTTGTCAATTATTGAATGAATCTCTTCATCAAATTAGTGCATCTTTGATTTGGAGATCATATAGATCATCCGAGGTTTCTAAACACACATTCTCATAAGAGTTATGGTGTGAGAAGAACCTATCGACTCCAAATGATTGGTAACAACTAAGCAATCATCATCATCAATTGACCCATCAATCAATCCTACCCGCTTTGATTGTGCTTCCCGCTTATTGTTCCATAGCTTTTCAGTACCGGCGTCCAAACCATGTATGAGGAACTAAACCTTTAGTATAAGATTATGAACAAGAGAGTAAAAGTCAAATGGTAATTCTATTAATTCTATCTCCTCAAGTTCTACATCAACTTCATGACTTGAGGATGATGATCCCAAAAAGAATCTCTTCCTATCTTTGAAGACTTAGGGATTCCTTAACTACTAAACCTTTAACTTGAGATGAAAGTGAGGTTAGAGTTAAGGTTCCCATACCACCTAATAGTCTCACATAAACTGATTGAATACTTTTTTTATCTGAGGCCCATCTTCATTGGTCTGATCAAAGTCACCTCCAATGGAACCCGAGAGGGTTGGCTGGTATACTAATCACATTAGACTCCTCGAGCTAGATTCCAAGTCTATATGAATAGTAGGGTACTCCATGAACCAATGACTTAGATGGCCAACCAGGGGTCTTCCACCTCTGAACCTCACTGGGTGGAGGTTAAGTCATCCTTCCCACATGTCTATATGATGGAATGAATTATGGGTGGAATGTGATATGCAGATCTATTTCTTCTTCAATTTTCTTGTTCACTTGGATTTTATTTCTTTCTTTCTTTTCTTTTATCTTTTCTTTTCTTCATTTTTTTTTTGATTTGAATTTTGTCCAAGTTCATGAGAAAGGGTGTTTTGAGGAAGATAGTAGGTCATCCTCATAAATCTCAACCTCTAACTAAAATGGCTTTTCATCTCCATTAACATACATAATCAATCCCATCTTTAAACTTGATGCCAATGGAGGGAGGATGAATTATTATTATGATGTATCCAAGGCCTACCAAGCAAAGCAGTGAACAAAGTATTCAAATCAATGATGTAAAACTTGGCTTCAATCTTCCATTCACCTATCTCCAAAGGTAACACTATAGAACCTAAAGCCCGCTCACCTTGTTCATTGAATCCTCTCAACATCATCTGATCTCCTCGGAGTGTGGAGATGTCATCCTCAAATAGGCAAGGGTCTTTAGACTCATAATGTTCACCACACCGGATCACCGAGAACCTCGAAAGTCTGGACCGTCAGCGTCATGTGAGGGGACTCGCTAGCCCAAGTCCCCTGGGAAGAAGGTCTTCATCCTGTGAAGGTGATCCCCTGCTTCTTTTATAATGTGCCTCCTCACCTATAACCTTGAGCTAAGATATTTTAGATCAAGGAGAGCCTTGATGATTCCCTCATCTTTGGAACAAGGCATCATATATGCTTAGCTTAGATGATAACTTTCTTAGATGAGGAAGGACATTGTAGTCCACCTTGGGCTGATCTTCCATAAGTATATCCAAGGGTGGAGCATCCTGTGAAGGGGCTTCTCGATCCTCTATACCAATGACTTGTTTCCCTCTATCTTGAGGTGCTGCCCTGGGAGGTAAAACCTTGCCACTATAGAGGTTGACTTTGGTGATCTCTTGTGGCAAGGTAATGGAAGGTTCTACCTGCACATCAGGCTCACATACAACGTCTCCTATTGAACCCTCAGAATCGGATGATTCCAAGTCTATCTCAAGATGTGAACTCATAGTATTCAGAGTAGAAAAGTCCAACTCTGAATTAGAAAGAGGAAGATCATAATTGTTATAGTTATTTTGACTTGAAGAGTTATCATTAAGAATAGAATCAAACAATCCATCAAAAGTAACATAGATGTAATTCAAGCTAGCATCCTTCAATTTCTTAGATTTTTTTGGAGGTAAAAAGTAGAAATCAAGTAAAGTGAGTGGGGTAAGGGATTTGATGTCCTTATCTGCCAATATAAGAGTTCTACTTGTAGAAAAAGAAGAACTAGTTGAAGTAGAGGAAGTCACCGATGTGGTAGCTGCAATGGTAGGCTAGAGGATGGACTCTGTTGGTTGTTGCCATCAAGCTATCTCGGCACACATGAGCTCCCCTTTCCTCAAGTTGGCACTAGCAACTTGCAAACCTTCCTTGATGTTGAGGAGGTTTGACCTGCACCCAAGAAAGTTTCTAAATCTCCTAGATGATCTTTTTAGAGGTTTTGGATAAGGAAATATTCCAACCTTCTTTAGTTTTGAAGGATCACATGTATCCCCAAGGATTACCCTAATGGAACTGGATGGTTCTTCCACAAGGTATTCCTTCGGGATAACTACAACACCGGTCTTGAAGCTATGATCGTGCTAGTCCTTAAATGTGAAGCCATCCTCCAAAATATGGCCTAGCATATGGTGGTAGGGGTAAAAGTTAGGATCATGACTTTTGCCTACTTTCACTCCTCCTAGGCTGGGTAGCTAAAATCAGCTTCTTTAAGAGATTCTTAAAATGTTCATGATTACCTCCTCTTAAATGAATAAGATTTGTTAAGCTTATCTAAAAGAGTAGGACCATACCGGCTGGTGTGTGTGCTACGCGGTATGGTGAGGGTAGTCGGGTTGTGGAGGTCACTGTGAGGCTAGTGGTCGCCTCTGGTGGAAAGGAGGTGGAAGCAAGGTCGCTAAGGACGTAGTCTCTGACCGATCTTTAGCTACTTCCCATCTACCATCACTATTCCTTCTTCCTCTAGACCTTTTGGCTTTGCAAAGTAAGTCTTGAAAAGGTAACTGTTTGTCCTCTCCTTCTAGACTAGCCGCCTTGTTGATTATCTTCTCAAATATTTTAATAGTGAGCCCTTAAGTGTGAAGGCAACCAGGCCATGGATATTCTTTAAAAGAATCTCAATGGCATGTTGCTCGATAGCTTCATTTTCATACGTGTTATGCCATCGAGAATATATTCAACAAGGGACTCACAGGTGTTGTGCTACAATGAGATCATCTAATAACCCTTGTCGAGCTCCAAAGAACCTCTTGATAAAGAGTTGCTCCAACTCAGAAATATCTTACTAAATAGTTGGAAAGTTCAACATACCAATCAAAAGCAATCGCTAGCTACAAATGAAGAGATATTAAAGCATCATTGCCACGCATTACAACAATTGGATCTAAAGTGTGCAATATGTCGCCGGTTTCCATTGCCATCAAAGCTTGAAGGTGGCACAAAAAACCTTGGGATATTGGATTGCATAGAATTCCTCCAGGTTGAGTCTACCCTTTGGAATTGATGATCATCCCCAGCTTTGAGCTAACGCTTCCTTCACCGCTACTCAACCATGGATCTGATATCTTTCTCCTGTATGGAGGTACTTTTCACTGCCTTCCTATACATGCTAATGCTACCTTGCTCAATGGGAGGTAAGGTCTTGGTTGGGTCTAAGACATGCACTAACCCGACTAATATGGAGTAGTATGATGAACTGCTGGGGCTTGTTTCAAGTACTAAAATTAGCTAACAAGTCCTCAAGCCTCACCATCCTATCTATCCGCTTTTCTTTTAATGATATCGAGGTGTTGGGTGATTGGGCTATGTCTTCCCGATCAACCTCATCACCTTCCATGGCTTGCGCTCTAAGGAGGGATCCTCTGTATCTACCATGCACTCAACTGAGTCTCCCAACAAATCATCTTTATTGATCAAAGTCGATTTTCTCTCCTCATGACCCCATTCCCCAAAAATCTCCTTCTTCTATAAGATAATATGCAACTATCTCCTCGAGAATGATCAATTTGAATGGGAACAAATGATTTTGACCGTGTGATCACTATCATGTACTGAGAGGCATCGAACCTTGCATGCACTGGAGAGTCAATCCTATGTGGATATCACTAGAAGAGACACACTCCTGACTATCACTAACTCTGAAAGGGGTGACACTTCTAAGAGGTTCTACTATCATCGATGTAGCTGGGAAATCATTTGCTCCCTCTACAATAGATGGTACCATCTTAATGTCTTAAACGTGGAGTTGTGAAGGAACCACTATGCTTCGTGGTCACTTTCCACACCACCATCAAAAAAGGTCAAGCAAGAGAGCTCGACCATGCCACAATAGGTGGTGTAGATGGAGTAGGATCCCTCAGTGGTAGCCGGATTACCAATGATGTACGCTTCTCCTTGGATATGGCCTTCATGGCCTTCGATGGAACTGGAGATGTTGTGACGTGAATTGGTGACGGTGGATGAGGGGTAGAGAGGTGTGGTGAAGACACTACCGGCTCTCTTAGGATATGGACCCTCTTCTTATGATGGGTCATCCTTGTAAGAAGTATTCTATCTATGGTTGGCATGGGCAGCACGCCGAGCTAGAAAATTGACAAGTGCAGAAGCTATCGACTAGAGACTGAACCTCCACCTCTCCCTGCTGGTGATATGAACAGATGTATGGGCCTCTCTTGCCCTCTCCTATCGTAGATGTTTCCCCATTCTACAAGAGATGATAGATCTCAATTTAAATTGAGCTTCAGACTTAGAACGTCCATAAGCTTTGCCGACCTGCATAAAACTGATCGGAGGTCGGCATACAACCTCCTACTCTGAGTAACTAAGGGCTAGTGTTGAACCATTGGTGGAGGTGAAGTGCGGATCCTCCTAGCATCCTCTCTGTCTGATCTAGAGAGAGGATGAAACTAGTTCGCTATAAATCAGTGTAAAGTACATCCTCACACCTACCACGTAATGCCTCCATCTCCTGGAAATCTAATATGATATCGCTTGATCATGTAGTTTTATTTCTCCTCTGGTGGGTAGATGAGTGAGTAAGAACTGACCCAACCTCAAAAGTGGGAGGCAATCTGAATCGAGGAGCCTTACCCTTAGAGGGTGCCAAAGAGTGTGTAGTAGCCTTACTAGAAAGACTGAAACCATGGGGGCATGCGCCATCACTATCACCAAATTGGTGGACTACCGCTTTCCCTTTTAATGAGGATATGTCAATGAGGGTAGATCAATCTAGATGACCGACGGCCCATGAACCACGCCTACTAAAGCTTGTGAGGGAGTGCCCTCGAGGTGATCTTCACTCCTCAAATCCTCAAAAATGGATAAGTGCATGATCACTGGGAGATTGGCCTTATCCAAGGCCAAGTCCATGCCATGAAGAAAGTGAACACAAACTTCTATGGCCATTTCTAATCAACTCAAAAAATTGAAAGACCGAATCAGATAACATGACGATGCTAAGAATGTATAAAAATGAGCTTAGATCAAATTTCAATTTTTGTTGATTTCAAAACTTGAATTTAAAATTTGAACCCACATCCAACATCTTGGAAGTGTTAAGTAGGGTTCAAATTGATTAGAGAAGATTTAGAAATTTAATTGGAAAGAGGAACTTTTGAATATGAATCCGACTTCAACAAATTTTGGTATGTTCAAAAATGGATTTAAATATTTTTAGAAGGATGCTTCTATAGGTTCATGTTTGAAATTAGATTTTGATTTGAGGACCCTTTCCTTTAATGAATTTGGGTATGTTAAAGTAAGGGTCAATTAATTTTTATTTTTGATTTGATATTTAGAATTTTACTTAGCAAATTTGGGTATGCTAAGTGAAGTGTTTGAAAATAGTTATTTCTTTTTTATGAATTGTTGTTAATTTTAAAAATTGGAATTCCCACTTAGCAAATTTAGGTATGCTAAGTGAAGAACCAAAGTGTATTTTTGAAAGATTTTTGAAAATAGGATTCTTAGCAAATTTGAGTATGCTAAGAAAATCCTAAAGTGTTTCATTTGTTTTGGATATTTTGATTTTTTTCAAAAGTAGGATCCTTAGCAAATTTGGGTATGCTAAAAAAATCCCAATGTGTTTCCTTTTAGTTTTGATTTATTTTTGATTGAAAGTGGAGATTTTACTTTAGAAAATGTGCAATGCTAAAGATGAAGTACCACTTAATTTTATGAAATGGAGATTTCACTTAGCAAATTTGAGTATGCTAAATGAAATTCCAAAATGTGTTCAAAATTTTGTGTTTGGTTTATTTAAAAGGAAACTTCTCTTTAGCAAATTTAGTATGCTAAAGAATGAAGTTCCAAAAGTGATTGAAAATTTTTGGTTTTGAATTTGGAAACTTTGCTTAGCAAATTTGAGTATGCTAAATGAAGTTCCAAATGTGTTTGAAAATTTTGTTTTGAATTTGGAGACTTCACTTAGCAAATTTGATGCTAAATGAAGTTCCAAATGTTTGAAAATTTTGTTTTGAATTTGGAGACTTCACTTATTTAGTATGCTAAATGAAGTTCCAAATGTGTTTGAAAAATTTTGGTTTTTAATTTGGAGACTTCTCTTAGCAAATCTAAGTATGCTAAATGAAGTTCCAGATGTGTTTGAAAATTTTTTTTTGAATTTGGAGACTTCACTTAGCAAAATTGAGTATGCTAAATGAAGTTCTAAATGTATTTAAAATTTTGTTTTGAATTTGGAGACTTCACTTAGCAAATTTGAGTATGCTAAATGAAGTTCCAAATGTGTCTTCAATTTTCGAAATATGATTGTTAAGTTTTGATTTTTGAAAAGAAGACTTCCATTTAACAAATTTGGGTATGTAGGAATGGAAGTCAATCTTATTTTTGCAAATGTGAAAATTTTGTTTTGTGTGATTGTTGCTTTTTGAAAGAGGGAATTACAACTTAATCATATATGGGATATATTTAAGTGGGATTTCAAATGATGTTATTTTATTTGAATGAAATCTTCATTCAATAAATTTGGGTATATTGAATGAAGATGTTCATATGTGCTTTTGAAAAAATTTAGTTTGTTTGAAAATGAAACTTCCATTCAATAGTGTGGGTATATTGAATGGAAAGGTTCATGTGTGCTTTTCTTCTTCTTTTTTTAAAGTTTTATTTTAAATTTTGATTTTGATTTTTGGAAAGATGATTATTCATTTTATTTTGAAAATGAAATATTCATCAAAATGAATTGAGGGAAGATGCTCATTTGTGCTTTGGAAAAGATTATTAGTTTTATTTTTGAAGATTCCTACATGTAACAATTACGAGAATTGCTAAATGAGGGTGATTTAAGAAAATTTTGAGGAAAATATTATTATGTGCATTTTTGAAAGAGTGCTTTTTGAAAAGCAAGACTTTTATGAAAACTTTATTTTGTCTTTATTATTATAGAATGAACCTTTCCTTTTTCATAAAATGATAAGGAAGAAGTCTTTAAATGTTTTCTTTTATTTAGATCTTTTATTTTACCCATTGGAGAACCCAACAGGGTTTTAAGACCAACACGGGGTGAGGTCCTAAAACCTAAAGATGTTAGCTAGCTTAACTTAAGAATGAAATAAGCTAAGTGCTAATGGAAAGAAAGGTAGTCTTGAATTTATACCAAAGTAAAACCCGTTATCGATACTTGATGACAAGGATCATTTACCAAAGATAGAGAGAGGAACCATCCCCAGTGGAGTCGACAGAAAAATCTATGGTGAAAATTTTTATTTTCTTTTGAGAATAAGATATATACTTCCATCTTCACTTTATGTGGGATAAAATGAGGATGGAAATATACATCTTCTTCTTTTTATGTATTTTGACACCACGTAGATCCAGATGTTCTATTAAGGTGATCGCATATTGAGGAGAGGTGTACTATCTCAAAAGATAGAAGTCGCCACCCTACAATGGACCTAATCACCTCAACAAGGACTCTAGAGGACAATGGGTCTGCATGTGTACTAAAGATTCTTCCCCTACTTTACATGAAAAAGTAAAGTAGGGTTTATTTTAAAATAGGTTCATTAAGTTCCCTACAGGGGCAATCTCCCATAGTTAATTACATCCTAAAGAATGAGATTCCTTAAGAATACTCTCGATTAAGGTAAATGATCATTGTCTCCAAAGATTTTAATAGGTAAGACTATCAATCGATTAGTTTATTTTGAAGGATCAAATGGGATTGATCAATGAAAGGAAGTTATTATCGAAGCCAAAGGAAGATAAGTAGGAGATGCCCACGATGGTAGGAAACCTAGCTAGCATCTCAAACTATCCTATGGTTGGGCTTTACATTTTAAAATTGAATTAATTTATTTGAGTTGAATTTTTCATTAGAAATTTATGGCTTATGATTCCATAACATAAGATTATAGAAATGCTAAGAGGTGAGGATTTAAGTTTATGGCCCACAAAAGGAAAAGCAACCTCAGAACCTAAATCTAGGGTGCTTTGGCGAGGGCCGAAAGCACAACCTAAATCTAAGGTGAAAATGAGTATTTGGTTTGCCTCATAAGAGAGAGAAAACCATTCAATTGCTTGGACTTACAACCGCCTAGAGGTGGCCACTAACTAACTCCTCCTATGGTTTTAAATTCATGTAAGCAAGTCATATGCTTTATGCAGGATAGCTAGGCTTTTATTTATTTAGAAAGAGACTAAGTCCTTAAACTCATCCCCTAAAGAGACTAGATCATGTAAGGGTATGCTTCAGATGACCTAAATCTAATGCAAATCAAATTTTATTTTATTTTCATTTTTTTGGACAATTATTTTGATTGAGGCTAATAGGATTCATATGCCTAATGCATGAGAAATGAGATTATTGGCCAAAATCAGTGAGAAGGGAGGAGGTGTGTTTCCACCATGGCTCTCAAAGGTCAAGGTAAGTTTCTCAAGCAAAGGTGGAAGCCCTCCAATCAAGAGTGAAAATAATATGCATTTGTGTATGATGTTAATAAAGAAGTACTCATCTAGCTAAGGGGTTGCTAATTCATTTATCTTTATTTTTAGCTTAAGCTTTAGGTGAGGTTATGAGTTCTTTATTTTTAATTTTGAGTTGTTAAATTTGGAAAAAGATTTATTTTTCTCTAAGAGCCTAATCCACATCTAGGCCATAAATAAAGCAAGGAAGAAATTAGGAAAAGGATGCCACTAAATGCACAAGCTAAACAAATCATCGATCAATTTATAATGTTAATCGTAAAATAATAAGAGGCCATGTGGTCGGGTACCACCACACAAACCCAAAATAAATTGGGTAGCCGATCTCTATCCTTATACAACCTAGATTACAAATGAATTACATATAATTAAACAAGGAACTCATTATTATGAGGGTCTTCAAACTTCATTTCTTCATTCTTCTTTTTTCTTCTTCTTTTCTTCTTTTCTTTGGTTCCTTCTTCTTTTGATGGTTGGAAGGTGGATCTAAAGGTTTCACATGGTGCATAAGATGATCTCTTATGACCAATGTTCATCCTAATCCCCATAACAATCATTCCAAAATCATAATTGCCAAAATTACATGAAAAGAAAAGTAAATCTAGCTAACACCAAAAATAGAGATTAACTAAACAAATCACACAAAATCCTAAGCATGTATATTAGATTTATCACCCACATATGGGTGACTAAGTCCACCTAGCCTATTGGATTATGCTTAGGGGCATAAGCACCTGCACAGTAAAAGCATTTTTATATTTTTATTTATCACTGCGCCCCTTAAGCACAATCCCCTACAGAAGATAATGGTTAGACTAAGGTTGCCCTACCATTCATTCTATGTACATTCACCCTAACATCAAACCTATAACATATATCACTAAATAAAAGCAAATATCAAACCATGCACTGGCCTAACCTAAAGCTAAGTGGTGACTTATTTAATATGCTTTTAGGTTTGTGTGGTTTAGTTATGGCTTTAAGTTTAAAAATTTTCTAAGTGTGAAGAATGTTCAATTTAGAAGAGGGTTTCATTTAAGTGATTTAATTATTTTGGGTTGATTTTATTTTATGTTTTGATTGGTTCAAATGAATCCTACAATTAATTACTAAGTTATAAAGAGAAGAGAAGAGAACTCTTTCCTTCCCTAACCAAAAGTAATTTCTAAAGTGGATTCATGTTTTTAGTTTTGTTTAGTGAATTTTTTGATTAAGTGTTTTAATTAATCTTAAGTTTAGATAAACTCTAAACAAACCTATTCAAAAAGAAAGGCATTTTAAGATTAAGTAAAATGAACTAAATTCATAAAATATACGCCACTTCTTTTCTTTCCCAACTTGTATAACATACATATGAATGAGACCTAGACATATCTATACATACAAATGGAAATATTTAGTACACTTTATGATGCATGCTAAGTAATTCATTTAAGAAAATTTGAATGTTTATGATGCATGATTTTCATTAAGTAGCAAAGGGTTTCTTATCCAATTTTCACATGCACATATCAATGTATGAAAGACATAAGTGAGTATGATGCCATTGTTAACCAAGGGTGTAAGGTACAAGACCTACTTAGGTCTACTTAAACCCTCGCAATGCCAAGGTTTTCCAGACTAATATACTACTTTCCTTAAATACAAGCATGTGTACAAAAGAAATGAATGGGAAAGAAAGAATACGAAAGTTTGTCTTGGTTGATTTATTTTTGCAATTTATATGTACAAATGTAAGTATCCTTCTTAAGTAATAGCATAGGAATGAATAGGAGATGGAATTAGGCAAGTGTTAGGTTCTTTTCAAATGAACTATACACTTTGCCAAATCCTATTCAAAATTATGCTAAAAGAGAGGAGAAGGGAAAACCTACACTAAGCACATCCTTATATTTTACTCACATGCAAACTTATAAGTAAGATATAAGTAACACACTTTCAGTTTTGATAATTGATTTATATGTTTTGAAAATAAATTAGATTTAATAGTGATAGTAACCACTCATATTCTTACTTTAGCCAACACATACAATTTGATATAAAGAAAATATTTTTATTTTAAATTTAATTTTTGAAAAGCATGAATGCATGAAACCATATGACACACATATTTAGCATGTTGGGGAAGAACTAAAGCAATGAAAGCATGTAAACACATTCACTTCAATTAATCCTAAATACAATCTTATGAAATATGGAAGCTTAAAATAAATCAAAGTTTATTTATTATGATTTTTGTTTGATCTTGAATTTGATTTAATTTTGAAAAGGTGAATTTAGTTTGTTTCTAACCCTTTCCCACATGTGTTTAATATTTTGTTCAATTTTAGATGATATTCATTTTATATTTTGATTAGGTTAAGGTATAAATTAAGCATGTTAATTACCCCTTTATACCACCTTAGCATAGTTAATCAAATAATTATGAGTCAAAATGAGATGACATAAAACCTCACAAGGAATTTAAATTTGCAATGCAAGAAGAAAGAGGCCTAATGCAATTTAGCTCATGATTAATGATTAATTAAGGGGTTTAACTTAAGTAATTTCAAAACACCCCACACATATATGAGTTGAATTTTGATTTCCTTAATTAAAACTTATGCTCTTGAACACCTAAGCATCTACAAGTAGATTAATTGAATTCTCAAAAGTTTTAGAATTTTAAAAATTAATTAAGAGGGTAATTAGAGAATTAACCCTTAATTAAGAGAGGATTAAGAAAGAAAAGAGGGTTTAAGGAATAGCTTAGGGGAAATGCCCCAAAATTATTCCCTAAATCTCCTATTCATACAATCTGACCTTAATAAACTTCAACAAAGGATTAAACCACTAATAAAATCCTTAATTATCCTTAATTACATTAAGGGGGTAATTAAGAAATGTATTAGCAATTTCTTCAATTAAGCCACCAATAAATCCTAAGAAAATTAGGGGAGGCAGAAATCATCTCTTAAAATACACTCAAGAAGTTTGGAAATAATTAATGGATTAATTAAAGGGTAATTAGCAAATTATGATTTCCAACAAAACCCAAATTCAGAGAAAATAAGTAATCAAAATTAATTAAAATTAAATTTATAATATTCTATGTTCAATTATCTTTCTATTGAAATTTATTTCAATTTTTTTTGATTTTTCTATGTTGAGATATAAATTTTAGAATTTTAGGCAATTAATTAGAATTAAATAAATCCTAATTACATCCTTAATCCTACAAAGATGCCACGTGGCTTACGCTTCCTTTACATGTGGCGTATCGATTGGCCACTTAAATGTCCCATTATAGTGCCGCGTGGTGGCAACGCTATGAACTTTTACCTCAGCCATCCGATCAAGGATAGGATGGCTGAGATTAAAGCTGCTATTCATAGGGGATTAAATTAAATCTAAAGTGTGTTTTAATCTTGATGTCCATCCAAAATATGTGGATGGATGGCTAGAGATCCTCCCTATTTTTCCATGTGGAAAAATGGAGACCATCCACTTTCAAAGAGAAGATCTGAGCTCGATTGAGCTTGGATTAGATTGAAAATCAACCCACACCATCTAAACCTAATGGCAAGCACATCTAATGGTCAAAATTCTATGGGATCAAAATTTCTTTTGCAAAGCTCCACACCACATTGAGTTTAATGGTCAAAAAATGGCATACCTCGCCAGAGGTGATCACCGGCGCTCGATTCCCTTGGAGAAGCTTCGTCTGGTTGAGACGAAGCTTTGGTGAAAGTTTTAGCTCTTGAAGTTGAGTGCATGGCTCTATGGAACAACTCCTCCTCCAAGTGAGCTCACCTTTGATTGAATTAGATCCTCTCTTGCCTTTGGAGCTTGGGAAAGAGCTTGAGCAAGCTCTACTTGATCTTTGATGGAGCTTGCCAAGGGAATTTGGCTGATATTGAGTATTGGCTAAGTTCAAAATCCTATGGAGCTCTACTATTTTCACCTTGTGAAAACTAAGAAGATGAAGTTGGCAAGTGCTTGAGTGAGCTTGGGATCACTAGGAAAAGACTCCTTTGGCTTCCTTACACTCAATCAATAATAGGGAACTGAAGATTCAAATGAATTAGGGAAAGTATATCTCCCCTTGGCAATGACCGAGAAGGGAGAGCCATTTTGATCCAATTAAGCTTAAGGCTTTTTTAGGCCATTATCCTTGAGTTCATTTTAGGCTAGGGAGTGGATTAGTCGAGTCCCTGTGTGCTCCATTTGAGTAAAGACATAATTCTCATGTGGTCATTTCCATGCACATAGTCAATTTGGCCCTTTTGCTGACAAAAACCATTAGGTTGGGTGCACAACCCTCCCTAGTGTTCGCTTGACCTATTAGGAGAGTATCAAGTAGGTATGAAGTGGGTTTGAACAAATTCCAAGTGAAATTGGCCAAAATTTATTCTATGGCCTAGGGGTGGGTCATTTGGCTAATTTTTGAATTTGGATATGGGTATGTTGAGAAAATAGGTTTGGCCAAGTTTCATGGATTTGGAGTTCATTTGGTATGGTTTGGCTCATGTTGACCCATTTAGGTCAAAATGGGTCAACTTGGGTCTAGTTGACCAATTGGTCAAATTGGGTCAAACTAAGGATTGCGTCAAGTTCATATGACCATTTGAAATAGTTTGGTGGCTTTGGTTTGATTCAATTTGGTTTAGGTTTGAATTTGGTTCATATGACTTCATTTAGGTCAAATGGGTCAAGTTAACCAATTTGACCCATTTGACTTATTTGAGCTAGGTCATGGATAGGTTTAGGTTTGGTTAGTCATATTAAGTGGATTGGTATCTTTGTTTACAATCAATCGGTTAATTTTGAATTTAGCTCAACATGACCCTTGGTCAAGTGGGGTTCAAGGTCAAACTAGGTTGGTCTAGTTGGCCAATTGGGGCTTTGGTCAAATTTAACAAGTGATTTGGAATGAACTTGGCCCATTGGTTTCAATCAATTTGGCTTATATCAAGTTTTGACACATTTTGACTTTTTATATCTAGTTTGGTCAATTAGGGTCAAGTGGCCAATTGGGCTAGGTTATGCTCAAATGTTGACTAGGTCAAGTTCAAACATTGGTCATGAATGAACTTAGATCATTGGTTTCAATCAATTTGGCCTATAGTGGATTTTGGCTATGGTTTCATTTTGGCTAAGTGTTGACTTGGTCAACCCTTAGGTTTGACTTGATTTGACTCAATTTGATTGATTGATCATCTAATGATGATTCTTGATCATGATGAGAGGCATAGGTGAGTCTGATTCAATCCAATTTGGTCAGGATTAGAATTTGGCTCATAAGGGTACTTTAGGTCACTTTAGGTTAAGAGAGCCTAAGTGGGTCAAATGGCTAGGTCAAAGCTTGATTTAAGTTTGATTGAACTCACAAATGGACTTCTCATTGAAATATAAATCCATTTGCAAGTGGTTGGAAGTCAAATGGGTTTTGATTCATTTGATTTCAAAGGAAAACATGAAATGAATTTTGGCTTGATTTTTGGATTGAGTTTTGATTAAGTGATTGAAGTTTATATTTATATTTGGATTCATGATTGAAGGATTGATTGAATCATAAGGAAAATCAAGAGTTTGGCTTAATTTGAAGTTGATTTGGCTAAGTTCAATAATTTGACTTGAAAGGCTTAGGTTGGATTTTGAATGAATTTGAGTTTGATTTTTTGGAAATGGTTTCGATTATTTGAATTTATATTTCATTTATATATGTGAATATAAATGAGAATATAAATGGGTTATGAGAAAATTTCAAGGGTTTGAAGTTTTGATCATGATCTAGGCTAAGTCCTTAAGAGAAAATATAAAGGACTTAGGAAATTTTGGAGTTTTGAGTTTGAATTTTTTTAATCTAGTTTGATTGATTTGAATTTGGATTTCATTTATTTATTTGAATATAAATGAGAATATAAATGAGTTATGAGAAAATTCCATGAATTTGAATTGGTTTAGGCCATGATCTATACTAAATCTTTAAGAGAGAAATTAGGGACTTAGGAAAGATGAATTGGTTTTGAGTTTTGGTTTGGTTTGATTGATTTGAATTTATATTTCATTTATATATGAATATAAATGAGAATATAAATGAGTTATGAGAAAATTTTATGAATTTGAATTGGTTTGAATATGATTTAGACTAAGTCCTTAAGAGGGAATTAAGGACTTAGAAAATATTTTGAACTTGGAATTTCAATCATGGGTTTCAATCATTAGTTTCAGTCATGGATTTCAATCATATAGTATTGATGTGAGTTTTGAGAAAATCAAATGAGATTGATTTGGATTTTGAGAAAATCAATTAGGATTGATTTGAAATTTGACTTGAAGGAGGAAGGTGAGGAGTTCAAGCTAAAGGATAAAATTTTCCTAACACCCCTAAGGTATGACCTATTCCTATGGCTAACTCTTCTAAGTCTCTAAGCTAGTTTGAGTCTTCACCTAATCACTAGATATGTCTTAAAACTAAGTAACTCTTAAAGTCTAAGAGAAGTCCTATGTCTAAGATGAAGGGGTTGAGAGCTCATCCTAAAAATGAGGTCAACAGAGGTAGGACTAACCAACCTAAGGGTTACTTTTCAGTGTGCAATGGTCAAGTCATGAAGAAAGCTTGTAGACTTACATCCTCCTAAACAAGGAACTACTGGGTGATAGGTTTCTTGCACAACAAATCAAAATTGACCTGAGGCAACTATTGAGTGAATGCCGTTGTGGACTCATATCATCTCAAAAATAGTCAAAATCAATTTAATATAAGATGGACCTATCTGGCGATGGATCCACTAAGAAGGGCTAATATCAGTCTGGTTTTATCTTAGATTTACAAATCCAAAGGGAAAGTCTATCAACCGTGGGGTAGAACTAACCAACCTAAGGGTTTCCTTTCGGTGTGCAATGGTAAGTTATAAAGAAAGCTTGTAGACTTCCATCCCCCTAAACAAGGAACCACTGGGGTTATCGATTGCTCGGGCAATAAATCAAACTCGACCTAAGGTGACTATTGAGTGAATGCCACTATGGACTCATATCAACTCAAAAATAGTCAAAATTAATTTTATATAAGATGGACCATGTCGGTGTGTGATGGATCCACTAAGAAAGGGCTAATATCGCCTCCCCATCTTAGTTTACAAATCCAAAGGAAAAGTGTACTAGCCATGAAGTCGGACTAAGCATCCTAAGGGTTGCCTTTCGGTGTGTAATGGTCAAGTCAAGAGAAAGCTTATAGACTTACATCCTCCTAAACAAGGAACCACTGGAGTGATCAATTACTTTCCCAACCAATCAAACCCGACCTAAGGAGACAATCGAGTGAATGTGTGGACTCATATCAACTCAAAGATAGTCAAAAATCAATCTCAAATAAGATGGACATTGTTGGTGTGTGATGGATCAACTAAGAAGGGGCTATGTCAGCCTAGTTCTATCTTAGATTTACAAATCCAAAGTTAAAGTCTACCAGCCACGAGATAGGACTAACCAACCTAAGGGTTGCCTTTCAATGTGCAATGGTCAGGCTAAGGAAAAAAGCTTATAGACTTACATCCTCTTAAACAAGGAACCGCTGGGGTGATCGATTGCTTGCACAATAAATCAACGACCTAAGGTGACTATTGAGTGAATATTGTTGTGGACTTCAACTCAAAGATAGTCAAAATCAATTCTATATAAGATGGACCTAGTGCGGATCCACTAAGAAGGGGCTAACATTAACCTAGTCCTATCTTAGATTTACAAATCCAAAGGGATAGTCTACCGGTTGTGGGGCTGAGCTAACCAACTTAAGGGGTCCCTTTTAGTGGTCAAGCCAAGAAGAAAGTGTGCAGACTTACATCTTCCAGACAAATAACCACTAGGGTGATCATTTTTGTGCAATAAATTGAACCCGACCTAAAGCTGCCCATTGGTGTGTAATGGTCGTGTGTAGAGAATGCATAATAGACTTATATCTTCCAAAGCAAGGATGACCATCTGAGGGTTGGTGATCGTTATCCCCAAGAAAATAATTCCTGTGTATTGGTGGCCAACTAAAGGAGAAAGCATGTAGTCATACCAAGAGTGGTGTATCCAGGTGGTCAAGATAGTGAACACAAATCAACCTAAGGCTCCATTGGTGTCATAATCAGAAGATGGTGTGTAGACTTACATATCCTTAAAATAGAATTGATTGTTGAGATAGTCTGTCATCAATGAGACAAGAGCTATCCCACCTAGGGCGACTACTAAGCAGAGAGTCCCGTGTAAGGACTTGACATAATCTTAAAGTAGTTTGGAGGAAAGGAACCATTGAGGGACTTATTCTAAGCCTTAAATATACTCAACCCAGCCAGTGCATGATGGCTAGTCCAAGAAGAAAGCGTGTAGGCTTACATCCTTTTAAACAAAGTCAACACGAGGTAGCTTATCGGCTGCACAGTAAGGCCTACCAAACTATTAGGATGCTCATCGCAGTGTGCAGCAGCCAGATCAGGAAAGAAGGCGTAGCGGACTTACATCCTCTTGAGCAATGGACCACTGGGGTGATGCATTTGCAGGGTAATATGTCAGCCCGACTTAGAGCATCTTATGAGTGAGTGCCGTAGGGAACGTTATCCTACATCAAAATAGCTTGACATAAAAGATATGTGTATTTATTTTATATGTGGTTGTGTGTAGTTTGTGTTGGTGTTGAGTTGACAAAGGATAGGACACCGCATGGGTTCCTTACACCTACCATAAACACACCATGGCAGATTCGCAAGCAAAGATATTCCTAAACACATAAGAGATGGAATTTAAGATGAAGAGAAATTTTATTGATGACTATTTTCAAACAAGATTTATGGATAGTATTTCTTTGGTAGAGCATGATGGAAGCTGGGTGCTCGCTTATAATTTATAAGTTGGTAAAATCCTCCTTGGTAGCCTCTCTATGAAAAGGGCCTTCCCAAGTGAGTTCAAACTTACCTCCCATCTTTTGACGGGAAATAATTGGTCTCCTTAGAATTAAAAAAATATCTTCTACTTGAAAAGCTCAGACAACAACTTATGAGCTTGAATCATTTTGGCTCTATACAACTCGAGGTTCTATGCAAGGTGTCTCTCCTCATACTTTGAGCTCTTCTAATCGTAATTTGGCATTGCTCCATGGTAATCTGCACCAATGCTATCCTTAATGATAGGAGTTGGACTTATAATGGTAGAACTCTGACCCATACACTAAGGTGAATGGGGTAGATTGAGTTGAAGTTCTATGGTGCGTAAGCCAAAGCTTCAACTAACCGCTCATGCCACTATCGCCTTGTTATGTGTTTTTTTAATATCCGGATGAGACTTTTGTTAAAGGCTCGCCAAGCCATTTTCCCTCAAATAATAGATGTTGGAATATCTTCAATCTATGTTGTGCCTCTAGGAAAAGCTATTGATTTTAGTGCTCTTGAATGCAGTACCATTATCAAATATAATTCATTGAGGTACCCTAAACCTATATACGATATGGTTCCTAAAAAATTGGTGCACATGCTGAGTTGTGACCTCCCTGAGTGAGATTGCCTCTACCCACTTGGGAAAGTAGTCAGTCGAAGCTAAGATGAACCGGTGATCCTTAGAAGAAGGAGGATCGAGTAACCCACTATGTAGTTCTAACACTCAAATGGCCATGAGGCCAATGCAAGATGCAGGTTGATGTAGACCACACCATGCACCTATTGGTGGAATCTAGCTACATCCATGTAGTCTGGATCATCAAGACCGAAGTATCCTAGTCTCTTGATCTTAGATTTCATCTTTGATCGATTGATGTGCTCATAAAACGAATGTCCCTCAATCACGATCTTATGGGCTTCATGTTTGTCCAAACAATGCAACATATGATCAAAGGATGCCGAGAAAAGTGTCACCCATGATAGCATGAAAGAGCTCTACTTCACGATGGGCCAACCATCTTCTGCTAATTTGCCTATATTTTGATAATCTATGAATGGTTGCCAATGACTCATCATCCTTTGGCAACATAACCTCCCCTTCAAAGAGAGTCTCGATGAGTTCACACAAAGGATTAGACTTGTCTATTTTGAACCCTTATTGGTAAGGACTCATCTTCTGCATGTGAACTCTTCTAAAGCTTATAATGCATCTTCACATTTTCTTCTCAAGAGATCTTGTAGATGGTAACCTCCGGATTTGGGGCAATAACTCCATGGTATACTTGTGATAATGTTGGAGCTTTTAGAACTTTGTATGACCCAATGATTTATGATGAGTTGAGAATCAGATGTTGATACCTGGATGCATAGTGCAATGGCTAACTCCAAACATCAAGCCTCATATTTCATTATTGGTGCATGGATTGGATAGATGATATAAGAATGTCATCATATCATGGTATAAAGTTAAGAGAACTATTCCTACCCCTGCCTTTCTTAGGAGAGTAGATCGTGGTTCTTCTCCTTTTTGGAAGAAAGTCGCACCATCAAAATACATCTCAGTTGGCAATGCCTGTCCCAAAGTTCATGATTTGTTCATCGTGGAGGTCATCACTAAATGGGAATCAACAAGAAGTTGGTGTCGGGTAAAAATCTAAGTGCTTGTCCTTTCACCCATGAAGGGTACCAAAATGATGTCCTCCATCAATTCGTATAGGAAGTGAGAATTCATCTTTTAGACATGATTTATTAAGATCCCTAAAGTCGACGTATATGTGAATTTGGCCATTCTTTTTCTTAATTGGAATGACACTGGCTAATAAGGTAGGGTATTTTTCTTCTCTAATAAAGCCAGCATTGATCAACTTCTTGATTTCAAAAATGACATGTTGTTCAATGTCTAATCGCATGCATCTAGGAGCTCTCTTGATAAGGTTAGCATTAGGATCTATTGCTAGTTTATGGATTACTATGTTAGGAGATAAACTGAGCATTTCTTTATAACTCCATGCAAAGAATCCTTAAACTCGCTAATCAAACTAGTCATTAATTTTAGTTTGATTCAACAAAGAACTGATGTATTGGATGTGGATTGTCTTCGCCTAAATTGATTTCTTTGAGTTCATTAATAGTTGACTTAATTTCTTCTTCAAACTCTAGAGGTGCATCTTTGATTTGAAAATCATCAGGATCATCTAAAGTATCTAAACATAGCTCCTCATAATAGTTTATGTGGTGTGAAAAGAACATATCAGATTCTAGATGATTGACAACTAAGCAATAATCATCATCGATTGCCTCCCTATAAAACCCCTAGTCCTAATCTTGATTGCATCTTTGCATTTGTTGTCCCATAGCTTCTCAAATACCAACTGTTTGAACCATGTATGGGGAATCAAACCTTCTTGCTAAATTATGAACACACGGAGTACCAATCAAAAGATATTTGTATTAAATCTTTATATGAATCATCCTCAAGTTCTACATCATCTTCATGACTTGAGGATGATGCTCCCAACAAAAAAACCTCTTTATTTTGACATCTGTGGAAGATCTAGGGGCTTCCATAATTATTAAACCCTCAACTTTTTGATAAGAAAGTGGGGTTAGAGCTAAGGTTCCCAACTGCTGCCTAATAGTGTCACATAACACTAACTTGAATACACTCATGCTTTGCTTAGAGGTCTGGTCTTCATCAATGTCTAGCTTGAGTGTCACCTCCATTGGGACCCACTGAGATGGGTTGGCTGGTGTGCTAACCACATAAGACTCATCCTCCGAGCTAGATTCTAAGTATATATGGATAACAGGGGTACTCCTAAGAACTGGAAAATAGCTCCTACTGGCTGGCCACAAACAAGGAGGTCTTCCACCTCTGGAACTACCTCTGGATTTGCCTCTTCCTCTGCCTGGTGGAGGTTAGATCATCCTACCCATGTGTTCGTATGGAGGAACAAACTATGGGTAGAATCTAACTTCAGGCTCTACTTCTTCCTTAGTGTCTATTTCTTGCCACTTGTATTTTTTTTCTTTTTTCATTTTCCTTTTCTTTTTCTTCTTTTTTTTGAACTTTTCCAAGTTTGTGAGAATAGACTTTTTTATTTTGAGGAAGATAGTAGGCTACATCCTCATATATCTCAATCTCTTTAATTGAAAATGGCTTTAGATCTCCTCTGACATAATATTCAATCCCATCTTCGCAAAATTTAATGCACTGATTTATAGAAGATGGAACCATCTTATTTTCATGCATCCAAGGCCAACTGAACAAAGCATTGAAAGATGTATTCAAGTTGATTATGTAGAACTTGGCCTCTATTTTCCAATCATCAATCTCTAATGGTAACACTATGGAGCCTAAAGCCCTCTCACCTTGCTCATTGAATCCTCTCAACATCATCCAATCTCTTTGAGTGAGATGTCAATCCTCAAGTAGGAAAGGTTCTTTAGACTCATAATGTTCACTGATACACCTGAATCAACTAACACTGTGGAGAGTCCGAATCTGCCCATATCCACTATAATGTAGAGGGGATGGTTGTGTTCGACTGTCCCCAAAAGAAGGTCTTCATCGATGAACGTAACATAACGTGCTTCTTGAATAACATGTCTCCTCTCCAATAGCAGTCAGCTAAGATAAGCATATCTCTTGATCGAGAATGGCCTTGATCAATGACTCCCTCATCTCTTTGGATAAGATAAGGGCATCGTATATGCTTAACTTAGCTAGCAACTTTCTCAGGTGAGTGAGGACATTATAGTCAACATTGACCCTCCTCCAAGCATATCCATGGGAGCATCCTCGGAAGGGGCTACTTGATCGCTAGAACCAATGACTTATTTACCCTTCTCCTGAGGTGCTACCCTAAGAGGTAGAATTTTGCAACTACAGAGATTTACTTTAGTGGCTTCATGAGATAGTTTAGTGGAATGTTCTACCTGCTCTTCAGGTTCACTACAGCTTCTCCTATGGGACCATCAGAGTGAGATGACTCCAAATCAATCTCAATGGGTGAACCTGAGTGATTCAGGAATGGGTAATCCTTATCTAAATCAGAAGTTGAATGATTAGAAGTAGAGTTATGATTAGTTAGACTTGGAGAGTTTTCTATAGGGATAAACTCAGGCAGATCATTAGAAGTAACAAAAATGTAAGTGGAATCAATTTTCTTCATTGAGTTCTTAGATTTGCATGGAAGTATAAAGTAGAAATCAAGTAAAGTAAGTGGATAAAGGGATTTGGCACCCCCACCCCTCCGCCAATACAATATGACTGCTAAAAGAAGAGCTAATTGGAGGAACTATAGCTGCAACTGTGAAAAGAGTACTAGAACCAGTTGGTGGTTGCGCTACTATACTATCCTGGGCAAGTGGATGCTGTTGCTACTACTGTTGGGCTCCCACCTCCCTCTACTTGTCCTTAGCAACTTGCAAACCTTCCTGAGTTGGTTTGAGATGCTCGTGCCCCGCAAAGTAGTTTCTTAATCTTAGAAATGATTTTCTTAGAGGTTCGAGATAAGGAGATATCCCAACCTTCCTTTGTCTTAAGAGGATCGCATGTATCCATAAAAATTACTCTAAAAAAACTTGAAGGTTATTTTAATAGATATTCCTTGGGAATGACAATGGCACCCGACTTGTAGCTATGCTCAAGCTAGTCTTTAAAGGTAATGCAATCTTCTAAGATATGGCCTAACATGCGGTGGTAGGGCAATAGTTTGGGTCATGACTCTTGCCCACTTCCTCTGGCCTCCTAGGCTCTAGTAGTTGAAAATCAGGATTCTTTAAGAGATTCTTAAAGATCTTCCTGTCTACCTCCCTTTTGAATGAATATGATTTATTCAATTTATCGGCAAAAGTAGGTAAATAATAGTTACCTAGGAGATAAGAATAGCTCAAGATGCATGTGGAGTGATGGCCATTGTGGCAACTGAGGTGGCTGATATGACATCCGAGGAGGTGGCAAAGGAGGAGGCAGTGAAGGGTGCTGAGCTCGAGGCCTATCTTATTGAACCCTAGTTGGCTACTTCGCTTATCAACTACTGTGACTACCCCTAACTTCTTCTCAAATGCCTTCTGAGGTTTGGGCTTGGCTGACTGGTCATGGAAAGGCAACTGTTTGGCTTCCTCTTATAGACTAACTACCTTGTTGATTAGTTTCTCAAATTTCTGAATGGTAAAGCCCTTATGCATGAGAGGACGGGCCATGAATATTCTTGAGAAGAATCTCATTGGCATGTTGTTCAATAACTAGAGATCATATTTCATGCTCAGGTTGTGCCACCTAAGAATATAGTCAATAAGTGACTCGTGAGATTTTGCTACTATAAAGAGGTCACCTATAGTAACCCTTTGCTAAGCTCCAAAGAATCTCTTTGATGAAGAGGTGCTCCAACTCAAAAAAATATCTTTATTGAACCATTGGGCGTTCAAAGATACCACCAAATGCAACACTAACTAAACTACTAACAAATAATCTGAAAAGTAGGGCGTTACTACCTCCGATGCTGCAATAGCTAGCCCTGAAGTGTGCAATGTGATGGCACAGGTTCCCACTATCATCAAAAATCTTGAAGGAAGGAAGCACAAAACCCTTAGAATATTGGACACCATCAAATTTCTTTGGGTATGGTCTACCCTTTGAAATAAACGAGCTACCTCGAGCTTACGCCAACGTATCCCTCACTTGTTGTTCCACCATGTGTTTGATATCCTTCTCATGCATTAAGATACTATCCACCACCTTCCTATGCAAGCTACCAACATCATCATCTATGGGAATGCATCTAGGATGATCTAAGGTATGTACCAACTCTAGGCTATCGACTACCATGGGAGAAGACTGTGAAACTGGGACAAGGTTCTACAATGCTAAGACTACTGCCATCCACTCTTCAATTTTTTTCTCCATTCTATCAATGTGATCATCCTTTTATTTAAGTTGGTGGAGGAGGTGCTGAGTCGAGTGAGAAGTGTCACCTTCCTAACTCTGTTGGTCTTTATGAAGAGAGCTCCTGGTATCGACCATGTGGACTTGATCGAGTCCTCCAAGGACTTCTCCCTTTTTTGCAAAATACTATGTTATAATGTCATCCAAGGAATGATCTAACTATGCTGGTACAAACACTCGCAGCTGACCGGTAGTAGGACTATGCTCAGTGGTGAATATGCATCTGACACTGCCTACCACTAGAGTGCTATCCTTGGGAGGACTATGCATGCTAGAAGATACATGCTCATGACTACCCAATATCAAAGTATTATCTCTATGGGGATATACTGCCATGGGGACTAGAACCTGCACCCTCCCCTCTACTATCTACTATCAACTATGATGGTGGTGGAATGACTATGATGCTCTTGGGTCTCCACTCCTTCTTCACCATAGTTGAAGTAGAAGGTTGAGAACTAGAGCTCAACCTCACCTCAATGGGTGGAGTAGATGAAGGGACCTCGAGGTCGAGCAGATCAATAATGGAGTCGCTCACTCTCCAAATGCTTTTGTGTCTTGGTACAGGGGATGCTAGGCTGAAGGTGGACAGCGGTGAGTGTGTGGAGACAATGCTCAGAGGAGCCCTCCTCCCGTGACTAATAAAGTACTATACTATCGATGATCCAGTTGCCCATCGACCGAAATCCATAAGAGCAGAGGTTGCCAACTGTCAGGCATACCTCCTCCTCTCTCTTATGTTTGCCTACACTACCAATCAGAGCTTTGTGTATCTGATCTCTGATGCTCCTAGGGATCATCAACCTTAAGTCAAATAATGTACCAGACTCCAAGCATCTATGGGCCCTGCTTATCTGGGGAATAATTGAATGTAATCCATAGTAGAGCCTCCACCTCTCCATAGCTGATACCTCATAATAAGCTGGTGGTGGAGGCGATGCTGCTATCCTCTAGTAGTCCTTTCCATCTGAGCCTAAGAGGGGATGAAATCTACTACCACTGAGTAAGGGGTAGACCTCTCAGGGTGAACCCTCCTCTGCAACATGGGATGTTGTCTCTACCTCGCCGCTCATGATGCGCTTAACCTCGCTCTTGTTGTGCAGAAAGCGGGTGAGAAGCTACAGAGGAACCTACGGTGGTAGAGAGACTATCTTGGAGGCCAAGATAGCCTTCCCCTCAGTGGAAACCAACAGAGGAGGTGTTAGCCCTCGTCGGGGCAACAGGATCAACTGGTGGAACATACTGAGGAACCACTAACACTGCTGGTGCTACCACTTAAACTAAAACTTGTAAAGCTACCGCTGTGGGGACCTATTACCTTCCTCTTAGTGAGGGATCTCGGGGTCAAAAGGTATGTCAAAATAAATGAGTGGCATCTATCCTGCCACCTCCTCCCTACTGGCTATCGTTAGGCCTATCCCCTCATAAGTAACTCACACAGCCTCGAATACATGACCAAACTAAATCAAAGCACAATGGTCGAGGTGAGTTTGGCTGATCCAAGGCCAAGCCAACACCAAACGGGAAGGAGAACACAAACTTGCTAGGATCTATGTGTACTGAACTGAGCTGAATAGAAACTAACTAAGCTGAAACTCTGCATTTGTTGAAAATAAAATTGAATCAATCCCTTGCTTTGGTATTCACCTTTAGAAATTAATTCTAGACACACTCAACAAATTTAGTTATGTTAAGTGGGGCTCATTGGAGAGATTTTGATAATTGGAGGAGAGACTTTGTCATATGATTTTGATTTAGAGCCCATACTCAACAAATTTAAGTAGGTTGGGCGGGGTTCAAATACTTGGGAGAGACTTTTTGAAGATATTTGTATTATGTATCTTATTTAAAAATTTTGATCTGAAAGAGCCTTTACTTAGCAAATTTAGGTATGCTAAGAAGAAGTTATGATTGTGTGTTTGAAAATTTTGTGAAATATATTTGCTTGTGATGGTTGATTATGTGTGTGATATATTGATTTGAAAATGGGGCTTCTTACTTAATAGATTTGGTATGTTAAGCAGAGGCCAAATGTGTTTGATTTATGTTTGAAAATTAGACTTTCACTTAACAAATTTGGTATGTTAAGTGAAAGCCAAATGTGATATGATATATGTTTGCTTTTTTGAAAATGAGACTCTCACTTAATAAATTTGGTATATTAAGTGAAAGCAAAATGTGATATGATTTTAAATTGAAATGCTTACTTAACAAATTTGGTATGTTAAGTAGGAATCAAATATGTATTCAAATGAGTCTCCACTTAACAAATTTGGTATGTTAAGTAGGAATCAAATGTGTATTTTAAAAATGAGACTCTCGCTTAACAAATTTGGTATGTTAAGTGATTGTCAGATGTTATATGATTTCAAATGAGATTTTTTTACTTAACAAATTTGGTATGTTAAGTAGGAATGAAATGTGATATGATTTGTGAAAATGAGACTCTCACTTAACAAATTTGGTATGTTAAGAGGAATCAAGTATGATAAGAATTTGAGACTCACTTAACAAATTTGGTATGTAATCAAATGTGACATGAAAATTAAATTTTCACTTAACAAATTTGGTATGTTAAGGGAATCAAATGTGAAAAAATGAGATTCTCACTTAACAAATTTGGTATCTTAAGTGGGAATCAAATGTGACATGAAAATGATATTCTCACTTAACAACTTGGTATGTTAAGTGAATCAAATGTGACATGAAAATGAGATTCTGACTTAACAACTTTGGTATGTTAAGTGGGAATCAAATGTGACATGAATATCTCACTTAAAAACTTTGGTATGTTAAGTGGGAATCAAATGTGATATGAAAATGAGATTCTCACTTAACAAATTTGGTGTGTTAAGTGGAAGTCAAATGTGTCATGAAAATGAGACTCTTAGTTAACAAATTTTATTAGGGAATCAAATGTGACATGAAAATGAAACTCTCACTTAACAAATTTAGTATGTTAAGTGGAAGTCAAATATGTCATGAAAATGAGACCCTCACTTAACAAATTTAGTATGTTTAGTGAAAGTCAAATATGGCATGACTTTGAGACTCTCATAATAAATTTGGTATGTTAAGTGGAAGTCAAATATGCTATGATATGAAAATGAGATTCTTACTTAACAAATTTGGTATGTTAAGTAGGAATCATATGTTTATGATGTGTTCTCTTTCTTTTGGGAAAGAGAGGGGGAATTCTTTGTTTGATAGATGTGGTATGTCAAATAAGATTACAAAATATTTTTTTTGATTTTAAAAAGGAAAATCAATTTAACAAATTTAGGTATGTTAAATATATTTCAATCTAATGTTTTGATGTCTTATATGTGATTTCTTGCTTTGAAAAGAGAGAAACTTCAACTCTAGCATATGTGAAATGTGTTGAGTGGAGTTTCAATTTTATGCTATGATTTTTTATTTGAAATTAGAATCTTCATTCAACAAATTTGAGTATGTTGAATGGAGGTGGCTATTTCCAAAGTTGTGCTTTTGAAAAAGAGGGTTTTAAAAGGTTTTTGATTTTGAAAAGAACCTCCATGTAACAATTATGGGAATTGTTAGATAAGGCTATATGAGTTTTGTGCTTTTCTTTGAAAATTTCTTGTGATATTTGTGCAAAAATCTTTTGTTATGTAAATTTTTGAAAAATGTACTTTTTGAAAAGGGTCATTTTGCAAAAGAGTTTATTTTCTTCAAATATAAGATGAATCTTGCCTCATCAAGCTAGTGGTAAGGAGTTCTAAATTTTTATCTTCTCCTTTCATTGATTAATTTTATTTTTCACCTATTGGGGAATCCAATAGAGGTTTCAAGACCTATAAGGAGTGAGATCCATAAACCTAAAGAATGAAATAAGCTAAGTGTCAACATAAAGAAATGTAGTCTTGGACTCACAAGAAATGCAAGTCCACTATCGATGTTTGGAGACAACAATCGCCTACTGGACATGGAGAGAGGAACCTTCCCCAGCAAAGTCGCCGAAAAATATGTGGTGTTCATCTTCAGATCATTTTAATATGATGTATATGGGGGGAGGGAGACACTATGCAGATCTGAGGATGTATTGAGGTTATCGGGTATGACATTGAAGAATAGTGCACTATCTCGAAAGATATAAATCACTACCCTACAATGGACCTAATCACCTAATAAGGACTCCTATGTCATGATGGGTCTTCGAATATACCAGAGATTTTTTGCCTACTTTACAGGGATGAATAAAGTAGAGTTTATTTAATTTGGGTTATAAAGTTTCCTATGGGGTAAGCCTCTATAGTTAATTACATCCTAAGGAAAGTGAAATCCTTAAGAATACTCTTGATAAAAGTAAGAGATTATTGTCTCCAAAGATTTCAAAGATAGGACTATCAATAAATTGGTTATATTTAAGCAATCAAATGGGATATATTAAAAAGGAGAGATTATTATCGAAGCCAAAAGAGATAAGTAGGGAGTGCTCATGATACTAGGAAACCTAGAAACCTAGTGAGCACTCCAATCTATCCTATGGTTGGGCTTTATATATTTGAAATTGAAGAGAATTATATGTTTGAATTAAAATTTACTTAGAAGGCTTGGACTTACAATTCCATAATACAAGATTGTGGAAATGCCTAAGAGATGAGGATTCATACTTGTAGCCCAAGGGGAAATAATGACCTCAAATCCTAAATCTAGGGAGCTTCAACACAAGCCAAAGCATGACCAAAATCTAAACGAAGATGGGTATATGGTTTGCCTCCATAAGAGAGGGTAAACCACCAAACTGTTGGACTTATAACAGCCTGGAGTGGCAGCCTAACTCTTCCTACATTTTAAATCCATGTAGGCAAGTCATATGTTTTCTCAAGATGGCTAGGTTGTTATTATTTAGAAAGAAACTAAAGTCCTTAAACTCACTTCCTAAGAGACTAAAGCATGAGTGATAAGAATAATGACTTTGTATAATGTAACTCTTATCAATTTTTGTTTGATTTTTGACTCTTCATTTGACAAAGGCCATAGGATTTTATATGTCTAAATGCATGATCGATCATGGGCCAAATCGATAGAAGAAGGTGTTCTCCACCCCAAGAGATGCCCTAGGTGAATTCCCTTGAAGTGTAATGGATAGAGACCCTTCATATTCAAGATAAGAACAAGATGATATTCATGATATTAAGCATACAATGTTCATCTAAAGGGTTACTAAATATTTTATTATCTTGATTTATTGTCTGGGATTTAAATGATGTTATGAGTTATTTAGAAGATTTAGTTATGAGTTATAATTGGGGTAGAAAATTTATTTTTTCCTAAGAGTCTAAATGGATCCAGGCCACACATTAAACCATCATTCAAAAAGAAACTAGAAAAGACATGCGCTTTAATGCATAAACAAAGCATCAAATAATTTATAAATCTACTACAAAATAATAATAGGGGTGCGACGGGTACCATTGTAGAACCCAAAAGAAATGGGTAGAGCTCTACCCTTATACAACTGGTATATGAAATAATAATTACTAATTATAAATGATAAGTGCTATGGGGACCTTCAAATCTTCAAGTCTTCTTGCTTCCATCATTTGATTTGCTTCTTTTGATTTGGTAGGATTCTAATGTCACATGGCACCCCAGGATTAAATTTTCTAGCCAATGTTCATCTTTAACCCCCATAACACTTATCCTAATCCTAATGCAAAATTACATTTAAAATATGAAAGTGAATCTAACTACACCTACAAAATAAGTGTTAGCTAAGCACACCATACAACCCAAGCAGTTATATGAATAATTTGGACTTAGCACACTGCACATGGGTAACCAAGTCCACCTACCCTATTCTAGATTATAATTAGGGGTTGAGCAACCTACAAAATAGAGCATTTATATTTATTTTTAAGCACCCATATAGCATAATATTATGCATAAAACCTTATTAGACTAATCACAGCTTAACATCTAGTCTACAAGGCATACACTCTAACATCGTCTATACATCACAAAATAAGCAAACATCAAATCGCACCTTTAACATAAGACTAGAAGTCATGGCTTAATTTAAAGTGTGTGTATGAAGGCTTGTGTGGTATGTCCTAACTAGGCTTTAAAGTTATAATGTCCTAAGTGTGAAATGTTTAATTTATGAAGGATTGATTTCTCTTAAGTGATTTAGTTGATTTGATAATTTTATTTAATTTTTTATTTTATTTCAATTGACTTACACTTAAGAACTAAGTGTTATAAATAGAAGAAAAGAGAGGATCACTCTCTTTTATCCCTACCTTAAGCCACTTCTAAGGAAAATTAATTAAGTGAATTCTCTTTAGTGAATGGCTTATTATTTTTTAATTAATCCTAAGTTTGGGTTCATTTTAAATGACCTCATTCAATAAGAAAGGCATCTTAAGACTAATTGGAATGAACAACTATTACATAACACATATTCATTCATGTCTTACCATCATCTATATACATATGGTGTTTAAGCATACATACACATACAATATGTACTAACAAACTTGAATGATGAATGTGAACATATGCATTTAATATTTAGATGTTTCATTTGATTGAACTACTTGGTCATATAAATTCAAAGCTCTGTCTAAATTCTTGTGCAAAAGTATAAAAAAAGAACTCTGAATCATATGGCTACCCAATCCAATCACTTGAAGAAAATGTGAATGTATGTCTTTTAATAGAAAAGGGGGATTTCCATCCATTATCTACATGTACACACAAATGTATAAAAGTTCTAAGTGGATATGGCGCCATTATTTCACACTGGGGGAAGGAGGTAGAAACCTCCAGAAATCAAACAGGTACGTCATCATTGTTTTGCACTAGGGGAGTGAGGTAGGAACCTCCTTGGGGATACTTAAAGCCGTGCATCCCTAGAATGTCAAAACTAATATACTCATTAACATTTACACTTATGCAAATCCACATATGAATGAAAGAAAGGAACTTCATCATACACTAAGCTTATATTCACATGCACTTCCTATGTATATATAATTAATGTCACACATATTATTATTCATTAATAAGCTTTTGAAAATATATTTGAGATTTAATAGTGATAATAGCCACACATATTTTTAATTAAGTCAACACATGCAATTTTGACATAAAAGAAATCATTTTATTTTAATTAATTTTTTAAGAAATGAATGCATGAATACAAATAGCATATAACATTTAAATATGATTGGAAAGAAATGGAAGAATATAAGCACATAATTTCATTCAAACTAACCAATCCCTAAGGACAATCATACTAAATAAGATTATTTAAAATAAACCAAAGTTTTTTAATGTATTTTTAGTTTTAAATTTGATTTGACTTAAGAAATGTGAGAAATATTTGCTGATCCGAATACCATTCCCTATGTGTGAGTTAATTAGGTACAAAAAGCAATTAGCTTGATTTTATGGCTTAATTAAGTTGAGGTATGAATTAAATAAATTAATTAAACCTTACCTATATCACCTTTAAGTTAATTAACCAATTAATAATTAGCCAATATGATATGAAATCACATGAAAAATAAATTAACAATGCTTCTAAGAAATGAAAGGAGCCTAATGCAATTGGCTCATGATTAATAGTTAATTAGGCTTAAGAGATCAAATTAATTACTCTTATGATTTTCTTACACATGTAAGCTAACCATAATTTCATTAAATTTCTTTAGACTATTAAACATCTAAAGGACTACCCAAAGTTGATTAAGTTTGCTTAAAGATGATTTGGATTTTAAATTAATTTAATTACACCATTAATTGATTATTTAAAACATTTGATTATCTTTAATTAATATGATGAAATTAACTTAGAGAGAGATCAAGAGAGAGGTCTCGATCCCAATCACTAAGTCATTCCAATTAATTAAATAGGCTCTGAAATAGCTCACATGTTAATTAAATTAGTTAATCAAAAAGTTAATTAATCACTTAATCTTTAATTAATTGAAATAGATAAAGAATCTTAATGAAATGGTCATAAGGAATGAACTAAACCATTTCCCTAATACTCTTCACTATTAACATAGAGCAATAAGCTTAATTAGTAGATTAAATTACGCCGTGTAATTAATTATTATTAATTAAGTTGAGAGAGTAATTAAGGCTTAATCAATCAATTTTTTAATTAACTATCCAATAAATTCCAAAAAAAAATAGGGTGGCAGAGGTCATCCCCCTAAACATCTCTGAAAAGTTTGAAATTAATTGAAAAATTAATTAGAGAGTAAAAGGCTAATTAAATTTTATTTAAACCTTAATTAAGTAGAAATTACTATTCAAAATTAATTAAAAAAATTTTAATGGGTTCACCCTAAAATATCATCAATTCTCATTTATCTTTTTTTTTTATTTTCCTACAATTAGTTATAAATTTTGGAAGTTTTAGCCTTAAAAGTAATTAATTAATCCTTAATTAACTCCCTAATCCCATCGGCACTATGAGGCTACTGACACAGTGAACTTTCCACGTGGCATGATGGGATAGGTTATTTAAATTGTCACATTCATCAGCTGATTTGGATTGCGACAGACATGCTTTCTCGTGGACCGTCCGATCACGACATATGATCAAATCCCATGATAAATGAGAAAATTGATTGATGTACGCTTGATTTGATCATAAACGTCCATTCCAAACATGCAGAATGGACACTGCGTGATCTATTTCATCCTAAGCAGTGTGATACAGAGAACATCCATTGTTTGTCACTTGATCTGAGCTCACCCAAGCTAGAATGAAAATCAAATCAATCCCCCACCTTTGGGAAGCAAAATAGGGAAATCCAATGGTGGAAATCTCACGACATGGAACTTTTATTCACAAAGGACCAAACTATTTTCATACAAGGATCAGTTTTAATGGCATACCCCACCAAAGCATATGCAGCGGTTCCAATGATTGAGGAAGCTTCATTTAGTAGAATTGAAGCCCTGTTGAGCCACATGAGCTTTGATTTGAGGTGGATTGCTTGGTCGACCAACTCACGCATGTAGAAGCTTCGACTTTGATCGAACTTGAACCTCTGGTGGCTTGGAAGCTTGGAAAATAATTCATTTTGCTTCTACTAAGTGTGGTGATGGTGTGGGTAAGAGGAATTAAGGTTTGGTGGAGAATTGAAGTAGTATCGATTGAAGGAAGAATGCTTATTTCAGTTTCACATGCAGAGAGGAAATCTGATTCAGGGAGGCTTCAAAAAGGCTTGGAAAAACTCTGAGGAGTTTCAAAATCACCAAGGGAACTCTCACAATGTGAATTGTGATCAATCCTGCTCGAATTGAGGGAGTATACCCCAAAATCATGCTTGATGGACAGATGGGATGGGCTAGCTTATTTCAGCTGGTAGGCCACAGTCAGGGTGCCAGAGAGGTCACATCCAACTCCGATGACTCAAATTGAGTGGAAGAGGCAGTGGGAGGCTACCTAGGGGGTGGTGTGCAGAGATCTCTTGGCTTGAATCCACAGGGTGTATGGTTTATGAGGTAGGTGAGTCAACTCACCTCCCATTGGTCCAAGATCGACCTAGGGTGGGTTAGGTGAACTAGGTGGGTCAAGTGGAGCCTCACTTCGGTGCTTGAGGGCTGCCATGGTGATGGGAGAGTTGACCTTGCTTGTTAAGATGAGGATCCAATGGAAAGAAGGTTTGTCCAATGGCTAATCCCCTTGGGTGGGTTCCATTATGGATTTAGGCTAGTTTTATAATGAGTTAAAACTAGGTTTGGGTTGCGTTTGGCTAGGTTCTAGGGTCCCATGGGTTGGTTTTGGGTGATTTGGCTTTATTTTGTCAAAATTGGCTCATTTGTGTTAGGTTGGGTTGGGTTAACCAATTGGTCAAATTGGGTCAAACCAAAATTAGGTTAGGTTCATATGATGATTTGGGATGTTTAGGTTCAATTGATTTGGGTTGGTTTGGCCTAGGTTTGGATTTGACTCATTTGGATTCAAATGGGTCAAATGGGTCAAGTTGACCAAATTGGCCCATTTGAACAAATTGGGTTAGGTTATGTGTTAAGTCAAGTTCAATTGGCTAGCTGAAAATGATTGTAGGTTTTGGTTTAAGTTAATTTGGATTTAATTTGAATTTTAGCCAATTTGACCCATTAGGTCAATTTAGGCTAGGTTGGGTCAAGTTGACCAATTGGTCAAATTGGGCCCAATTATGGCTTTGGTCAAGTTCAATAATCAATTTGGAGTGAACTTAAGCCATTGGTTGTAATCAATTTGAATCAAATCATGATTTGACCCATTTTAACTTTTTAGGCAAATTTGGGTCAACTTGGGTCAAATGACCAATTGGGATTGGTTTGGCTCATGTGAGGGTTTGGTCATGTTCAATCATTGATTATGAGCTGGTTTGAATCAATGGTTTCAATCAATTTGGTATATGATATTGTTTTGGCTAGTTTGGGCTTTATTTGGGCTAAAGGTTGACTTGGTCAAAGGCTAAGTTGACTTGGTTTGACCCAATTTAAGATAATTGATCACTCTAGGGTGATTATTGGTTATGTTATGAGGTTTAGATGGGTTTAGTTCAATCCAATTTGGGTTAGATTAGAACTTGGTTCAAAAAGGTTCCTTAGGTCACTTTGGGACAAGTGAACCTAAAGGGATCAAATGGCTTGATCATGGCTTGATTCAAGTTTAGTTTGGCTTATACATGAATTTAGGATGAAAATATAAATCCAATTGCAATTGATTTGGAGCCAAATGTATTTTGGTTCATATGACAATTTCAAGTCAAAAGGGGTCAACATGGGCTTGACTTGGGTTGACTTGGATTTGGCTTGGTTTTTAGTTTTTATGTTTATATTTGGAAAAAATGAATGAAGGAATGATTGAATCATGAAGAAATCCATGGGTTTTGAATTGATTTGGGTATCATTGGCAAAGTTCAAGGAAATGGCTTAAAAGCCAAATATTAGAGATCTGATTTGATTTGCATTTGGTCATTTGAATTCATATTCATTTATATTTATGAATATAAATGAAGAAATAAATGGGTCATGAGAAAATCACTTGAATTTGAAGTGATTTGGAAGCAAATTTGACCAAGCTCATGGGTGTAGGTCAAAAGGGCTAACTTGGATTTTGAATTAGTTTAATTTGTATTTTGAACATTGGAAGGTAGATTTTATTTATATTTATGAATATAAATGAAGGAATAATTGATTTATAAAGAAACCAATTGATTCTTGGTTGATTTGGTTCAAGATTTGATTAAGCTTATGGAGGTAGGTCCATAAGGCTTAAGAAAGGATTTTTGGAATTTTAATTTGATTTAATTTTTGGGTTTCAATTATTTGGAGTTGGATTTGGATTTGAATTAGAGGTTTGATTTGAGATTGAATTGATCTTTGGGAAAATCAATTGAATTGGGGTTGATTTGAATTTGATTAAGGCTAACTCCATAAGATAAAATCAAAGGGTTTAGGAAGGATTTTGGAATTTTAATTTGGTCATGGATTTCAATCATTTGATTTGGAATTGGTTTGGAATATGGGTTTGGATTTGAATTTGAGGTTTGGTTTGAGAAGAAAAGAATGGATTGGGTTTAGGCTATAGGGTAGGAAAGTCCTCCTAAATCCTTAAGGCATAACCTATTTCAATAGCTAACTCTTCTAAGTTCTAGGCTTAGGTTAAATGTTCACCTAATCACCAGAAGTGTCTTAAGACTAAGGAGCTCTTAGTTTCTATAAGAGTCCTAGATCTATGAAAAGGAAGTTGAGAACTCACTCCAAAAGTGAGGTCAATAGTGAGAATCTCATTTTCATATCACATTTGGCTTTCACTTAACATACCAAACTTGTTAAGTGAGAGTCTCATTTTCATATCACACTTGATTCCCACTTAACATACCAAATTTGTTAAGTGAGAATCTCATTTTCATAACATATTTGATTCCCACTTAACATACCAAATTTGTTAAGTGAGAGTCTCATTTTCATGTCACACTTGATTCCCACTTAACATACCAAATTTGTTAAGTGAGAATCTAATTTTCATAGCACATTTGGCTTTCACTTAACATACAAAATTTGTTAGGTGAGAGTCTCATTTTCTATATCATGTTTGATTCCAATTTAATATACCAAATTTGTTAAGTAAGAATCTTATTTTCATATGAAACACATTTGACTCCCACTTAACTAAGTTTGTTAAGTGAGGGCCTCATTTTCATATCACACTTGATTCTCACTTAACATTTGTTAAGTGAGAATCTCATTTTCATATCACACTTGATTCCCACTTAACATACCAAATTTGTTAAGTGAGAATCTCATTTTCATATCACACTTGATTCTCACTTAACATACCAAATTTGTTAAGTGAGAATCTCATTTTCATATCATATTTGATTCCCACTTAACATACCAAATTTGTTAAGTAAGTGCCTCATTTTCATGTCACACTTGATTCCCACTTAACATACCAAATTTGTTAGGTAAGAATCTCATTTTTATATCATATTTGATTCCCACATAACATACCAAATTTGTTAATTGAGAGTATCATTTTCATGTCACACTTGATTCCCACTTAACATACCAAATTTATTAAGTGAGAATATCATTTTCATATCACATTTGGATTTCACTTAACATACCAAATTTGTTAAGTGAGAGTCTCATTTTCATATCACACTTGATTCCCACTTAACATACCAAATTTGTTAAGTGAGAATCTCATTTTCATATCACATTTGACTTCCACTTCACATACCAAATTTGTTAAATGAGAGTCTCATTTTCATATCACACTTGATTCTCACTTAAGATACCAAATTTGTTAAGTGACAATCTCATTTTCATATCACATTTGGCTTTCACTTAACATATCAAATTTGTTAAGTAAGAGTCTCATTCTCATATCACACTTGATTCCCACTTAACATACCAAATTTGTGAATTGAGAATCTCATTTTCATAACACCAACACATTTGACTCCCTCTTAACATACCAAATTTGTTAAGTGAGAGTCTCATTTTCATAATCACATTTTATTTCTACTTAACATACCGAATTTGTTAAGTAAGAATCTCATTTTCAAATCATATCACATTTGACTCCCACTTAACATACTAAATTTATTAAATGAGAGTCCCATTTCCAAAACTCAAATCATAAATCACATTTGACTCCCACTTAACATACCAAATTTGTTAAGTGAGAGTCTCATTTTCAAAAATCATATCACATTTGATTCCTACTTTACATACCAAGTTTGTTAAGTAAGAATCTCATTTTCAAATCATATCACATTTGACTCCCACTTAACATACCAAATTTGTTAAGTGAGAGTCTCATTTTCAAAAAGCAAACATATATCAATCAAAATTGGCTTTCACCTAACATGCAAAATTTATTAAGTGAGAGTCTCATTTTCAAACATAAATCAAACACATTTGGACCTCTACTTTAACATACCAAGTTTGTTTAGTAAGAAGCCTCATTTTAAATTAACATATCACACACATAATCAATCATCACAAGCAAAGATATTTCACAAAATTTTCAAAACACACAATCTCAACCTCTTCTTAGCATACATAAATTTTCTAAGTAAAGGTTCTTTCAAATCAAAATTTTCAAACAAGACACACAATACAAATATCTCCAAAGATCTCTCCAAGTATTTGTACCCCACCCAACCTACTTAAATTGGTTGAGTATGAGTTCTAAATCAAAATCATATGGCAAAGATTCTCCTCACATCCTAAATCTCTCCAACAGAACCCCATTTAGCGTACGTAAATTTGTTAAATTAGGGTTCTAATTCAAAAAAGGACAAAATTCAACAATTCAAGTCTACATCAAGGCAAATGCTTCTCCTCCAATTCTACAAATCTCTCAGTGCAATTTGAACCCTATTCAACATAGCTAAAATTGTTGAAATGTGGGTTCCGACTCAAGATCAAAAGATAAAATCAAGCAACAACAATTGAAGTGATCAAAGGAAAGGGATGCCACAATCCTCTCATGATAAGAGAAGGTTGGGATATTGCCTTATCTTGAACCTCTAAGAAAATCATTTCTAAGATCAAGAAACTACCCTTAGAGGTGCCTGAGGCATCTCAAACCTCCAACTCCAAGGAAGGTTTGCAAATTCCTAAGGACAACTTAAGGGAGGTGGGAGCCTAGCAGCAGCAGCGACAACCACCACTTGCCCAGGATAGCACAGTAGCGCAACCACCGACAGGTTCGAGCACTCTTTCCACAATTATAGCTACAGTTCCTCCAATCAACTCTTCTTTAGCGTCGTGTAAATGAGGGGTGTCAAACCTCTTTCTCTACTTACTTTACTTGATTTCTATTTTTTACCTCCATCCAAATCTAAAAAATCAATGAAGAAAGCCGATTCTACTTACATTTGTGTCACTTCTGATGATCTGCTTGAGTCTATTCCTATAGAAAACTCTCTAAGTCAAATTAATAATAACTATAGTTTTGATCGTTCCTCTTCTAATTTAGAAATGGATTACCCATTCTTGAATCACTTGGGTTTGCCCATTGAGATTGATTTGGAGTCATCCAACTCTAATGATCTCGTAGGAGAAGATGTAGGTGAACCTGATGAGCAGGTAAAACTTTCCACTAAACCATCTCATGAAGTCACTAAAGTCAACCTCCATAATGGCAAAGTTCTATCTTCTAGGGTAGCACCTCATGATAAGGGTAAACAAGTCATTGGTTCTAGTGATCAACTAGCCCCTCCATAGGATGCTTCGCCTACGGATAAGCTTGTAGAGGACCAATCCAAAGTTGACTACAATATCCTCGCTCACCTGAGAAAGTTGTCATCTAAGTTAAGCATATATGATGCCCTTGTCTTATCCAAAGATATGAGGGAGTCATTGATCAAGGCCCTTCTCGATCCAGAGATATGCTTAGCTCAGTTGACTACTATTGAAGATGAGGCATGTTATTCAAGAAAATCCCATAGAATTACATTCACCGATGAAGTCCTTTTTTGGGGACAAATGAACATAACTGTCCCCTCTACATTACAGTGGATACAGGTAGATTCAGACTCTCTAGGGTGTTAGTTGATCTAGGTGCATCATTGAACATTATGAGTCTAAATACCCTCATCTATTGAGGATAGGCATCTCTGAGCTTCAAGGAGATCAGATGATATTGAGAGAATTCAAAAAGCAAGGGAGAGGGCTTTAGGCTCCATAGTGTTGCCATTGGAGATAGATGACTGGAAGATAGAGGCCAAGGTCTTCAAAATCAACTTAGATACATCTTTAGTGCTTTGCTCGGTAGGCCTTAGATACATGAAATTAAGATGGCACTATCTTCTCTACATCAATGCATTAAATTTTGAAGAGATGGGATCAAATATTATGTCAAAGGAGATTTGAAGCCATTTTTAGTTAGAGAGGTTGAGATATATGAGGATGTAACTTACTATCTTCCTCAAAATCAGAAATTCTATTCTCTAGAACTTCATCAAAATTTAAAAATAAAAGAAAAAAGAAAAAGAAAAAAAGAAAAAAAAAAGAAGAAAAGAAAAAGAAAAGAAAAATTGAAAAGAAAAAGAAAATAAAAATACAAGTGAGCAAGAAATAGACATTGAGGAAAAAGTAGAGCCTGAAGTTAGATTCCACCCACATTTCGTTCCTCCATACGAACACATGGATATGATGATCCAAACTCCACCAAGTAGGAGGAAGTGTCATATCCAAAGGCAGTTTCAGAGGTGGAATACCTCCTTATTGGTGGCCAGCCAGTAGGAGCTATGTTCCATCTCATAGGAGTACCCCTGCTATCCATATAGACTTGGAATCCAACTCGATGAGTCTTATGTGGTTAGCGCACTAGACAACCCCTCTCAATAGGTCCCATTGGAGGTGACACTCAAACTAGACAGTGATGAAGATCAGGCCTCCTAGTAAAGCATGAGTGTATCCAAATCAGTGTTATGTGATACTGTTAGGTAGCAGTTGGGAACCTTAGCTTTACCCACTTTCTTCTCAAAAGTTGGCTTTAGTAATTAAGGAAGCCCTAAGATATTTCATAGATGTAAAAGCAAAGAGGTTTTTGTTGGGAGCATCATTCTCAAGTTAGGAAGCTAATGTGGATCATGAAGATGAATCATATAAAGATTTCATACAATTACCTTTTGATTGGTACTTGTTGTGTGTTCATAATTTAGCAAAGAAAGGTTTGATTCCTCATACATGGTCCAAGCACAGGCCAGAGTATTTTGAAAAATTATGGGACAATAAATGCAAATATGCAAAATCAAGCCCAAGACTAGGGTTTGATACAAGTCAGTCGATGGCGATGATTATTGCTTAGTTATCACCAATCATCTAGAATCGATAGATTATTTTCACACCATGTTAACTCTTATGAAGAGGTGTTCTTAGAAACTTTAGATGATCTTGATGATCTTCAAATCAAAGATGCACCTCCAGAGTTTGAAAAAGAAATCATGTTAACTATTGATGAACTCAAAGAAATCAACTTGGGAACCAAAGATAACCCACGTCTAACATACATTAATTCTTTGTTGAACCAAACTAAAAGCAATAACTTAGTTAAGCTATTTACTGAGTTTAAGGACTAGCATGGAGTTATGAAGAAATGCTAGATTTATCTCCTAAAATAGCTGTCCACAAACTAGCAATAGAGCATAATGCTAACCTTATCAAGCAAGCTCCTAGACTCATGCGATTAGACATTGAATAACAGGTCATTTTTGAAATCATAAAATTGATCGATGCTAGCTTTATCAAGGAAGAAAAATATCCTACCTGGTTAGCCAATATCATTCTAGTTAAGAAAAAGAATGGCCAAATTCGCATATGCGTTGATTTTAGGGATCTAAATAAGGCATGTACAAAAGATGAATTTCCACTTTCTATACTGGAATTAATGGTGGACATTGTCTCATCTCATGCAGTATTCTCCTTTATGGATGGGTCATCCAACTATAACAAAATTAAGATGGCCCCCAAGGATAAGAAAAACACTACTTTTCGATCCCCAATTGAAATCTATTATTATAAGGTCATGCCCTTCGGCCTTAAAAATGCTGGTGCTACATACCAGCGAGCCATGACTTAGATTTTTGATGAACTCATTCATCATCAAGTTGAATGTTATGTCGATGATCTTGTAGTCAAGAGTAAAGAAAAGGAAGACCATATTTTTGACTTGAGAGTAATTTTTGCATGGTTAAGATAATTTAACCTTAAAATGAATCCTCTGAAGTGTGCAGTAGCTTTTGGAAATTCCTCGGTTTGTTATTGACATGTGGAATAGAAATCAATCCAAAGAAGGTCAAGGCTATCCTAAAAATGCCACCCCCTAAAAGTTTAACTCAACTCAGATCATTTCAAGGGTAGTTGGCATATCTAAGATGCTTCATATCCAACTTATCAGGGAGATGCAAACTATTTTCAACACTTGTCAAAAAGGATGCCAAGTTCAAGTAGGATGACAAGTGCCAACATGCCTTCAAAGATATTAAGCGCTACCTGATGACGCTGTCAATTCTAGTAGCCCATGTCCTAGGTAGGCCACTGATCCTTTACACTATCATATTAGGTGACTCCCTCGGCACTTTGTTGGCCTAAGCCAATGATGAAGGGAAAGAAAATTCTCATCTAATCTTTGTTGAGTTAAATTACCCACCTATTGAAAAGCACTGCCTAGCTTTAATCTTTGCATCCCAAAAGATATGGCATTGCATGCATTCTTAGAAGGTAAACTTGATCTCCAGGATCAATCTACTATACTATCTCATGACACAACCAACATTATCTGGACGGGTGGTGCGTTGGTCCATGATTTTATCATAATTTGACATCACTTTTGTACCCCTCTGTACGGTGAAAGGACAGGCACTAGCAGATTTCTTACCAGAACACCAACTTTCTGTTGATTCCCCATTTAGTGATGACCTCCCCAATGAACAAATAAAGAACTTAGAGGACACTAGCATTCATTGCTGGGAGATTTATTTTTTATGGTGTGGCTTCCTTTCAAAAAAGAGAAAAATCACAATCTACTCTCCAAGGAAAGGCAGGGGCAGGAATAGTTCTTCTAACTCTGGACCGCAATGTGATGAGATTCTTATATCATCTATCCAATCTATGCACTAATAACAAAGCCGAATATGAGGCTCTGACTGCCGATCTAGAGTTAGCCATTACACTATGCATCCAGAGTATCTGCATCTACGAGGATTCTCAACTCATCATCAACCAAATCACCGAGTCCTACAAATTTCTAAAGCATAAGCTCCATCATTATCACAAATATACCATGGAGTTGTTGGCCTAAATCCCAGAGGTTACCATCTACAAGAGCTCTCGAGGAGAAAATGTAGCGTGATGCATTATCCAAGCTTACCAAAGAGTTTGCAAGCCCAGAAGATGAGTCCATACTAATAAGGGTCCAAAATAGATAAGTCATATCCCTTATTAACGCTGAACTCATCAAGAGACTCTCTCTTGAAGGAGAGGTTGTCATTGCCAAAAAGGATGAGGAGTCAGATTGAAGGCAACCATTCATAGATTATCTAAATATAGATAAACTACCTCAACAGAAGTCATTAGCCCATCAAGTGAAGCAAAGAGCCCTTTCATATGCTCTCGTGGGTGACACCTTATACTAGCAATCCTTCAATTATATGTTGTTACATTATTTTGACAAACACGAAGCCTTTAAAATCATGATCAAGGTGTATTCAGGTTTATCCGGATCGCATTAATCTGGTTCAAAGATGAAAGCTAAGATATAGCCTTTGATAATCATAGGACATGGATGTAGCTAAGAGATGCCACCAATGTCAGGTGCACGGTGTAGTCCTACATCAACCACCCAATATTCTAAATCTTACATTGGCCTCATGGCAATTTGAGTGTTGGGCCACTAACATAGTGGGCCTGATCGATCCTTCTTCTTCGAAGGGTCATCGGTTCATTCTAGCTGCCACTGTCTACTTTTCCAAGTGGGCAGAGGCAATCCCACTTAGAGAGGTCATAGCTTAGCATGTGCTCCAATTTTTTACTGTTGTACTTCGTTCAGTTACGTATTGCTATAATTTTAGGTTTAATAGCTCTTTAATTTAATGTGCTAGATTGAAAGCATATCTCTTCATACTTGAAGCTGGTTTGAGATATTTCACCATCTATTACCCGAGGGCAAATGGCTTCACAAAAGCCTTTAACAAAACTCTCATCCAAATATTAAAGAAGACACTTGATGACAACAAGCAATAATGTCATGAGTAATTAGTTGAAGCCTTGTGGGCTTACCGCACCATATACAAAACTCCAACTTAATCTACCATATTCTCCTTAGTGTATGGGTCTAAAGTAGTTCTATCATTAGAAGTCCAACTCCCATCATTAAGGATAGCTATGGGTAGGAAGATTACTACAGAGCAGAATGCCAAGTTGTGGTTAGAAGAGCTTGAAGGTTTGGAGGATAGACACGCCCGGGCATGCTAGAACATCGAGTTGTATAAAGCCAAAATGATTCAAGCTCATAACAAATTGGTCCGTTCTAGAGCTTTTCAAGTATGAGAGGTTATTTTAGTTCTAAGGAGATCAATTGTTGCCTGTCAAAAGATGAGAGGCAAGTTTGAACCCACTTGGGAAAGACCTTTTGCCATAGAGAAAGCCTACCAAAGAGGATCTTATCAACTTATAAACTATAAGGGAGACCGCTCTATGCTTCCAATCAATGGGCTCTACCTAAAAAAATATTATCCATAAATCTTATTTGAAAATAATCATCAACAAAATTTCTTTTCATCTCAAATTCCATCTCTTTTATGTTTAGGAATATTCTTTACTTGTGAATTTTCCATGGTGTGTTTTGGTAGGTGTAAGGAACCCATGCGGCATCCTATCCTTTGTCAACACAATACCAACACAAACTACACACAACCACATATAAAACAAACACATATCTTTTATCTAGAGCTACTTTGATGTGAGATAAAGCACCACAGCTACTTTGATGTGAGATAAAGCACCCACCCTCCCATGGCACTCACTTATTAGCTGCTCTAGGTCGAGCTGACATGCTACCTTGCTAGTGTGTCACCCTAGTAGTTACTTGTCTAGCAGATGTAAGTCTACAAGCTTTCTTCCTAACTTGACCTTTGCAAATTGATGAGCGTCCTATTAGTTTAGTAGGCCTTACTGTGCAATCGGTTAGCTACCCCATGTTGACTTTGTTTAAGAAGACGCAAGCCTACATGTTTTCTTCTTAGACTAGCCATCATGCACTGACTTGGTCGAGTATATTTGGGGCTTAGGATAAGTCCCCTAGTGGCTCCTTTCCTCCTGATTACTTTTAGTCTTAGTCTAGTCCTTACACGGACCCTAAGTCTGATAGCGCTTATCTCTTTGATGATAGACTATCTCGATGATCATTTCTGTTTATGAAGATATAAGTCTACAAGCCTTATTCTTAGATTGGTCATCTTAAACCGATAGGCACCTTAAGTTGGTTGGTTATCCCTATGCTGACAGTGACCCACTTGGTGGATACACCACTCATAGTAGATGTAAGTCTACAAGCTTTCTCTCAGAGTTGGCCACCATATACCTATAGGATTTCTTTTACAGGGTCTTGGATAAAGCCCCTAGCGGCACCTCTCCTGTGGGCACTCTATTTGGATCACATCCTTAGCGAACCCATTTAGACACTACACGAGTTACTCTTGGATTGGACAGTTCCCCTTTCCTAATATCCACCCCTTTGGTTGGAGAATCCATCTTGCGGATATGCAGACTTTCCCTTGGTCCAATAAGTCTGAGATAGGACTAGGCTGATATAAGCTCCTTCTTAGTGTGGTTCCTCGCACACCAACAGGGTCCGTGCAAACATATAAAATAAAACAAATACATATATTCGCTTATGGATTAGGAGGACACCCCCAGCGGTACCTTTCCCAATCAGATATCCTATCTTTAGGGCAGTGTCAACAAAACTCCCTATAGGAATCACTTGACCACTTTTGAGTTGAGATAAGTCCTCAGGTCACCACTATCTTAGTATTCACCCTTAAGTCAGGTTTTATTGTGCCACTAATGAGTCACCCCTATGGTCATCCTTATTTTGGAAGATATAAGTCTATTATGCATTCTCTCCAGCATGACTATTGTACAATAACGAGCAACCTTATGTTAAGTTCGATTTGTTACACAAGCAACCGATCACCCTAGTGGCTCATGGTTTAGAAAGATGTAAGTCTACAAGCTTTCTCTTTAACTTGACCATTGCACATCGAAAAACACCCTTTAGATTTGTTAGCTCTACCCTACAACTGGTAGGCTATCCCTTTGGATTTGTAAATCTAAGATAGGACTAGGCTGATTATATTCCTTTCTTAGTGGATCCATCACACATTGATAAGGTCCATCTCAAATTAAAAATGAAATTGAATTTGACTATTTTCTAGTTGATATGAGTCCACAATGGCATTCACTCAATAGTCTCCTTTGGTCAAGTTCAATTTATTGCATGAGCAATCAATCACCTCAGTGGTTCCTTGTTTAAAAGGATGTAAGTCTACAAGATTTCTTCCTAACTTAACCATTGCACACCGAAAGACAACCCTTAGGTTGGTTAGTCCTACCTCGTGGCTGGTAGACTTTCCCTTTTGATTTGTAAATCTTAGATAAGATAAGGCTAGCATAGCACCTTCTTAGTGGATCCATCACACATCGATAGGGTCCATTTTATTAAATTCATCCATAATTGTATCCCCAAGGGATGCATTCCCCGAATGGATCAATCAAATCCATCCACCATCCTTCCCTAGTGGAATCCATAAATCAAATCCATCTTATTTCCTCAGTGGATTAGAGCTCATATCTCATGTAAGTATACTCTCCACTTAATCAAAATCATATTCTCTCTCCAGTGGAGCCCCAAATCATAATCAAATCAAATCGTTGTTCCATCCCTAGTGGATGCCTACAAATCAAATCAATTCCTCCCCAACAAGGCACAAACCAATTCAAATTCATGCAACCCAAACATGCTTCCCTAGTGGAAGGTTCATATATCCATCCCCGATGGATTATAAAGCCTAATCCCCAGTGGATCTACTCTCTTCATATCATATTTACAATCAAATTCAAACCTCTTATCCCTAGTGGATAACTCGAACCTGCTTCTCTAGTGGAAGGTTCACATGCTTGATCCCTTAGCGGATTCCTTCTTCCTCCCTTATTCCCTTGGCATAAGTGGAGTTGCATTGCACTAAGATCTTGATTCCATCTACATCTCAGGTTTAGGGGTAGATCATTTTTGTTAGTGCTTGTGATCCTTTGGACATTGTTGATCATCTCGGTCACGCCTAGCGTGCCTTGTCGCACACTGCAGAGTCCTTTGTTGACCTCACTTTTGGAGTGAGTTCTCAACTTCCTCTTATAGATCTAGGACTATTATAGACACTAAGTGCTCTTTAGTTTTAAGGCACTTCTAGAGATTAGGTGAACACTTAAATTATGCCTAAAGATGTAGAAGAGTTAGCCATTGGGATAGGTTAGGGATTTAGGAGGACTTGCCTACCCTATTACCTAAATCCAACCCATGCTTTCCTTCTCAAAACCAAACCTCAAATTCATACCAAACCCAAACCAAATTTCCAAATCCAATGATTGAAATCCATGACCAAATTCAACTTCCAAAACCCTTCCTAAGCCCATTGATTTCATCTTGTGATGCCTTAACCAAATCCAAATCAATCCCAATTCAATTGATTTTCTCAAAGATCAATTCAACCTCAAATCAAATATCAAATTCAAATCATAAATCCAACTCCAAATGTCAAATTCCAAAATCCTTTCTTAAGCCATATGGACCAACCTCCAAAATCTTAAGCAAATATTAACCTGAATCAACCTAGAATTAATTGATTTCTTTTTAAATCAATTATTCCTTCATTTAGATTCGCAAATATAAATGAAATCTACCTTTCAATGATAAGAACCAAATCAAACTAAATCAAAATCCAAGTTAGCCCTTTTGACTTACATCCATGAGTTTGGGCAAAATTGCTCCCAAAGCACTCCAAACTCTAGTGATTTTCTCATGACCTATTTATATATTCATTTATATTCATAAATATAAATGAAATATAAATTCAAATGACCAAAACCAAACCCAAATCAAATTGAATCTCCATATTTAGTATTTTAAGCCATTTCCTTGAACTTGGCCAAATGATATGCAAATTAATTCAAAACCCATCGATTTCTTCATGATTCAATCATTCCTTCAATCATTTTCCCAAATATAAAGATAAACACCAATTATAAAACCAAGTCCAAGTCAATCCAAGTCAAGCCCATGTTGACCACTTGAAATTATTATCTGAACCAAAATCCATTTGACTCCAAATTATTGGATTTATATTTTCATCCTAAATCCATATATAAGCCAAACTAAACTTGAATCAAGCCATGATCAAGCCATTTGATCCCTTTAGGTCCACTTGACCCAAAGTGACCTAAGGAACCTTTTTGGGCCAAATTCTAATCCAAACCAAATTGGATTGAACCAAGCTCATCCAAACCTCATAGAATAACCAACAATCATCCTAGAGTGATTTATTATCTCAAATTGGGTCAAACCAAGTCAACCTAGCCTTTGACTAAGTCAACTTTTAGACCAAATGAAACCCAAACTAGCCAAAATCCACCATATGCCAAATTAATTGAAACCATTGATTCAACTCTAATCAATGATTGAACATGACCAAACTCTCACTTGAGCCAAACCAAGCCCAATTGGCCATTTGACCCAAATTGGCCTAAAAAACCAAAATGGGTCAAATCATGATTTAACTTAAATTAATTGCAACCAATGGCTCAAGTTCACTTCAAATTGATGATTGAACTTGACCAAAGTCATAATTGAGCCTAATTTGACTAATTGGTCAACTTGACCCAACCTAGCCCAAATTGATTGAAAGGGTCAAATTGGCCAAAATCCAAATTAATTTTAAATTAAACCCAACCAAATCTCACAATCATTTTCAATTAGTTAATTGAACTAGACTCAACACCTAACCCAACCCAATTTGGTCAAACTGGGCAAATTGGTCAACTTGACCCATTTGTCATATTTGAATCCCAATGAGTCAAATCCAAACCTAGCCCAAACAAACATAAATCAATTGAACCAAAACATTTCAAATTATCATATGAACCTAACTGAAGCCTTAGTTTGACCTAATTTAACCAATTGGTCAACCCAACCTAACCCAAATGAGCCCATTTTGATCAAATGAAGTCAAATCACCCAAACCAACCCATGGGACCCTATGAGCTATCCAAACTTGACCCAAACCAGTCTTAATTCACTCCCAAGTTAGCCCAAATCCATAGTGGATCTCACCCAAGGGGATTATCCATTGGACAAGCCTCATTTGCATTGGATTCTTTCCATAAGAGGCAAAGTCCACTCTCCCATCCTCATGGCAGCCATCCAATTTCCAAAGAGGGTATGCCTAGCCTTCCTAGCCCAATCTAAGATAGCCTAGCACTTTCCATAGACCAAGGGAAACAAGCCAAGCCACCTCACTCATGGCGGAACCCCATGGGAAAAGGGAAAGACCATGCAAACTCAATCCCCCCATATCAGCCTTGGAGACTCCTCCCACAGCCTCACCCACTCTTGGCATGCCACGTGAAATTGATGGCTACTAGTCTGACGGTCTGGCGGTGACGAATTGGCAAAAATTCAAGGACAGATCTTGTCCGTCCATCAAGTTCAATTGAGTGGTACACCCCCTCAATTCGAGCTGCAAAATGACGATTCGCACTAACTGAGTCCCAAAGTGAAACAAAATTTCTTAGAGCTTTTCCAAGCCTTCACTAAAACTACAGCTACTGTGGGAACTTCTACCACCTTCCTCTTTAGTGAGGGAAACTCAGAATTTGAGAGAATCTCAATATAAATGACTGACTTCTACCCAGTCACCATATTCCTACTAATAATAGTGAGGGTTGCCCCCTAACAAGTTATCCTGGCCCCCTCAAATCCTTGGCGAAAGTGTATCAGATGGGCAAAATTAGTTTGGGGATGCTGACCCGATCCAAGGCCAAATCCATCCTAGAGGGGAAAGTGAGCACATACTTTTGTGAGTCCATTTGCATACTAAATTGAGTAAAAGCTGATTGAAACTGAGCTGAAATTTTGTAATTTTTGAAAATAAACTCAAATCAGATTTTCAACTTCGGTATTCTGCTAAGTTTTTAAAATTTGATTTAGAGTTTGAACCCACACTCAACAATTTGGATATGTTAAGTGGGGCTCATTGAATTTAGAATATAGATTTTGAATGAATTGGAGAAGAGATGTTTTGAGTTTAGAATCCATTTTCAACAAATTTGTGTATGTTGAAAATGGGTTCAAATATTTTGAAGAGATTTTTGATGCTTCCATTAGTTCATATTTTAATTTAATTTTTATGTTCGGGGACCCTTTATTTAACAAATCAGAGTATGTTAAATAGATGGTCAATTGACTTTGTTTTAGATTACTCATTTAGCAATTATGGGAATGCTAGATGAGATGTTTGAAAATAATTTTCTTCTTTCGCTTGTTTGCTCATGATGTGTATCATGTGTGAATTTAGAAATGGAATCTTTACTTAACAAATTTGTGTATGATAAACAATACCCAAATATATTTTTTATTTTGATTTTGAAAATGGGATTTTAACTTAGCAAATTTGGGTATGCTAAATAAAGTCTAAATGTGTTTGATTTTTATTCTTTTGAAAATGGGATCTTTACTTGGAAATTTGTGTATGCTAAATAAAGTTCAAATGTGTTTGATTTTTGTTTTGATTTTTAAAAAGTGGGATCTTTACTTATCAAATTTATGTATGATAAGTAAAGTCCAAATGTATTTGATTTTTGTTTTAATTTTGGGTTATTTTTCAAAGGATGGAATTCTATTTAACAAACAAGTGTGTTAAATGGAATCCAATTTATTTTAAATTTTCTTTTGTATGATATATTGGAATGGAGTTTTAATTTAATGATATGATTTTACTTGGAAATGGAATCTTCATTCAAGAAACTTGGGTATATTGTATGAGGATGTTCATATGTACTTTTTGAAAGAAGGTTTTGATTTTATTTGGAAATGAAATCTTCATTCAATAAATTTGGGTATATTGAATAGGGATGTTCATATGTGCTTTTTGAAAGATGGTTTTAGTTTTATTTGAAAATAAAATATTCATTCACTAAATTTGGGTATATTGAATGAGGATGTTCATAGGTGCTTTTTGAAAGATGATTTTGATTTTGATTTTGAAAAGAAATCTTCATTCAATAAATTTGGGTATATTAAATGAGGACATTCATATGTGCTTTTTGAAAGATGATTTTGATTTTGATTTTGAAAAAAATCTTTATTCAATAAATGTGGGCATATTGAACGAGGACATTCATATGTGCTTTTTTAAAGATGATTCTGAATTTAATTTTGAAAAGATCCTACATGTAACAATCTTGAAGATTGTTAGTGAGGTTAAGTTATATATATTTTGTGAAAATTTTTGTGCAAATATTTTATTATGTGAATTTTGAAAAAGTGCTTTTTTGAAAAGTGATATTTAGGATTTGTTTTTTTTCTTTATTTTTGGAATGAACTTTACCTTACCATAGAGAAGGTAAGAAAAAGGTCTTTAGAAATCTCTTTAATAAATTTTGTTTTCACCTATTGGGGGACCCAACAGGGGTTTTAAGACCTACATTGAGTGAGGTCCTAAAACCTATAGGATGTTGGCTAGCTTAGCTAAAAAATGAAATGAGCCAAGTGCCAACGAAAAGGAAGGATAGCTCAAACTCATATGAAATACAAATCTATTATCGATACTTGGAGACAATGATCATTTACCAAAGGTGGAGAGAGGAACCTTCCTCAACAGAGTCAGTAGAAAAATATGTGGTGTTTATTTTTTTGGATGTGGGATGGGGGTTGAGTTTGACACCACGTAGATTCCTGGATGTACTCATTAGGGTGATCGGGTATGACATTGAAGAATGATGTACTATCTTGAGAGATAGAAGTCACCATCTTATAATGGACCTAATCACCTAATAAGGACTCCTACGGATAATGGGTCTTCGAATGTACTAGATATCTTTCTTCTACTTTACATGAAAAAGTAAAGTGGGGTTTACTTTAAACCGGGTTCGTTAAGTTCCCTATGGAGGCCTATTTTATTTTAAATCGGGTTCATTAAATTCCCTATGGAGGGAATCCTCCATAGTAAATTACATCCTAAAGAATGAGATTCCTTAGGAATACTCTTCGATTAAGGTAAATGATCATTGTCTCCAAAGATTTCAAAGATAAGACTATCAATAAATTAGTTATTTTTACAAAATCAAGTGAGATTTAAGGAAGTTATTATTGAAATCAAAGGGAGATGAGTAGAGGATGCTAATAATAATAAGAAACCTAGTGAGCATCCCAAACTATCATATGGTTTGGCTTTATATTTTTAAAATTGAGGAGAATTATATGTTTGAGTTAAATTTTTATTAGAGATCTAGAGATTACAATTCAACAATACAAGATTGTAGAAATTCCTAAGAGGTGAGGATTTATGCTTATAGCCTGTAAAAGAAAATAGAGACTTCAGATCCTAAATCTACGGAGCTTTGGCGAGTGCCAAAGCAGGACCTAAATCTAAGGAGAAAATGGTATATGGTTTACCTCCACAAGAGAGAATAAATAACCCGACTGTTGGACTTACAACCGCCTGGGGGTGGCCGCAAACTAACTCCTCCTATGATTTTAAATACATGTAGACAATTCTTATGCTTTGCAAGATGGCTAAAATGTTGTTTATTTAGAAAGGAGACTAAGTCCTTAAACACACTCCCTAAGAGACTAGATCATGAAGGGCATGAATAATGACCTAATCTAATGCAAATTTTGTTAATTTTATTTTCATTTTTAGACATTGTTATTTGACACAGGCTATGGGATGTTATATGCCTAATGCATGAGAAGATTGGTTATGGGCCAAAATCAGAAAGAAGGAGGTGTATTTCCACCATGGCTCTCAAAGGTCAAGCCATTTTATCTAGTGAAGGTGGAAGCCCTCCATTAGCAAGAGTGAAGTAATATGATTTATGCATGATGTGAGACATACAACATCCAGCAAAGGGGTTTCTAGATCTTTTATTGTCTTGATTTATGTCTTCGACTTAAGTGAAGTTATAAGTTATTTAATTTAATTTTGAGTAGATTAATTGGATAGAAAATTTATTTTTTCTTAAGAGCCTAATCGCATACAGGCCATTCATCAAACAAGGAAGAAACTAGGAAAATCATGTCATCCTAATTGCGCCATCATAAACAAAATATCAATCAATTTATAAATTAGTGCAAAATAATAAGAGGTTGATGTGGTCGGGCTCCACCGCACAAACCCAAAAAGAAAAGTGGGTAGCCGAGCTCTACCCTTATACAACCCGGATTACAAATGAATATTTATAATTAAAAGGAACTCATATTATAGAGGGTCTTCGTTCTTCATTCTTCATTTTGATTTGCTTCTTTTCTTTCTTCCTTTTGGCTTAATTGGAATTTGGTTGCTCCAAAGACATAACATGGTGCATAAGCCTTGGTCTTATGACCACTGTTCATCCTAATCCCCCATAACATTTATTCCATATCATAATTGTAAGATTTACATCAAAATGGAAAAGGTAAATCTAACTAAACCTGCAAAACAAAGGTTAACTAAACATACCACACAACTCAAGCAGTTATATGAATAATTTAGACTTAGTACCCCACACATGGGTAACCAAGCCCACCTGTTCTAGTTTGGATTATCCTTAGGGGTATAAGAAACCTATACAGCAAAAGCATTTATATTTTTTTATTACAGTGCCCCTTAAACACAATCCCCTGCATAAGAGATGATTAGGCCAAGATCATCCAATCTACACACATACACCCTAACATCCAGTCTAAAAATATTACATCACAAAATAAAATCAAGCATCAAACCATGCATCGCCCTAACATAGAGCTAGAAATGGTGACTAAGCCTAATGTGTGTGCCATTTAAGGCTTGTGTGGCATGTCTTAGCTAAGCTTTAAGGTTTGAATTTTCTAAGTGTGAAAGATTTAATTTAGATGCTTGTTTTAGTTTAAGTGATTTAGTTGATTTGTTAATTTTAGTTGGTGATTTGATTTGGTTTAAATGAAGCTACACTTAGCTACTAAATGTTATGAAGAGAAGGAAAGAAAGGAGAACTCTCTTTCATCCCTACCTTAAAGTATTTTTAAGGCAAATTCATTATTGGATTTCCTTTTGTGAATGTTTTATGTATTTTAATTAATCCTAAGTTTAGATTTACTCTAAATAGTCCTATTCAACAAGAAAGGCCTCTTAGGATTAGTTAGGGTGAATTACTATCACATAACACATACCAATTAATTTCTTCCCACCATGTATACCATGCATATGAATAATCCTAAGCATAGCTATAAATGTAATGCAAATTTTAATGCACTTTGATGATGAATGCTAAGAGATATGATTTGAAAATTTGGATATTCAATTGATGCATGTCTTTATTATGTAGAAAAGAGGGATTTCTCATCCATTAATTAAATGCACATACATATGTATAAAAGATATAAGTGAGTATGGCGCCATTATTTTCTACACCAGGGGTGTAAGGTACAATACCTACTTAGGGCTACTTAAAGCCTCACAGCCCTGGGATGTCCAGACTAATATACCACTTTTCTTAAATACATGTAAATGTACAAAAATAAAACAAATGGATAAAGAATCATGCAAATGATTGCGTGGTTGTATAATTTATATGTGTAAATGTGAAGATCCTTCTTAAGTCATAACATAGAAATGATAGGATTAGATTTAAGTAAGTGTTGTGTTCTTTTCAAATAAACTATATACTTTACAAATCCTATTCAAATCTATGTTAAGAGAGGAGAAGAAAATAACATAATACACATCTTATGCTATATTCACATGCAAGCATATAAGTACTTATAAGTAGCATCACGTCATTCATAAGCTTTGATTTATGGATTTTGAAAATAATTTTTTTATTTTATAGTGATAATAGCCACTCATATTCTTAACTTTAGCCAAAACATGCAATTTGACATAAAAAGAAATATTTTATTTAATTTATTTTTCAAAATAAATGAATGCATGATTTCATATGGCAAACAATATTTAACATGCTTTGAAAGAAATAAAGGGATGTAAGTACATGACTTCTTTCTCTCTAATTACTTCCTAAGGACAATTATATAAAACGAGATTATTTAAAATGAATCTAGATTCTTTAAGGAGAATTTTATTTTTGGATTTGATTTGACCTAGGAAATGTGAGAAAATTTTGCTAATCCTAACTCATTCCCACATGTGTGAATTGGTTTAGTTTAATTTAGAACAATTAGGTTGATTTTATATTTTGATTAGGTTAAGGAATGAATTAAATCCATTAATTAGACCTTACCTATACCAATTTAACATAATTATTCAAACAATTATGAGCCATCATATGATATGCAACCACATGGAAATTAAATTAACAATGCACCTAAGAAATAAAAGGGCCTAATGCAATTGGCTCATAATTATTGGTTAAATAGGCTAAAATGTTTAATTAAGTACTTTTATAACCCTCATACACATGTAGTTTGGTTATAATTTTCTTTGGAAACCACTTAGGTTATTGAACACCTAAGAATCTACCCAAGAATTAAATGATTAAGTTTTGGAATGATTTGGTTTTGAGTTTAATTGATGGAATTAATAAATGAAGTGATTAAGTCATTAATTAATTATAACTTTGATTAAATGTTTTCCAAATGAAATGAACTTAGCAAAAAAGATTGGAAAAGAAGTCTTAATCTCATTCTCTAAGTCCATTCACTATTTCATGATGATTAGAAAGCTTAATTATTAAATTTATTTATATTTAACATGTTAATTAATCATTTAATTAATTATGAAAGTGATTAGGGATGAAATAGATAATTCCTCTAATTAGTCAAGCAATAAATTCAAAGAAAATCAAGGGAGGCAGAGGTCAACCCACTAATTAACCTCAAAAAGTTGGGATTAATTACTTGATTAATTATGGAGTAATTAGCTTAATTACATTTCTAATAAAACTCAAATTCAGTTAAAATCACTATTCAAAATTAATTAATTTTAATTTTTTATTATTCCTCTCTAAATTATCTTTAAAATGAACTTGATTTTCTTTTTTTTCTATTTTCTATAATTATGAATTTTGAAATTTTTATCAATAAAATTATATTAATTAGGCTTAATTAACCCCATAATCCCATCAGGCCTTGTGGCGGCTGACACGGCACGCTAACGCGGTGCACTTTCAATGTGGCACGACTGGATTGGTTATTTATGTTGTCACATCCGTTAGAGTCGACATTACTCGCCTTTCTCTCAGGGTTGTCGATCTAAGACGGATTAATCCTATGGTTTAGGCTTAAATCAGAGAGGGATCTACCATGATCGAATTACAACTATTCATTCTAATCACGCAGAATGGATGGTGTGTGATTTGTCTCCTGATGTTGTCCATCGATCATTGCTAGATATGAGCTCACCCGAGCTCGAATGGAGCTCAAACTCAACCCACACCTTCGGGGAAGCACAAGCAATGTATCTAATGGCCAAGATTTGATGGGATTATAATTTTCTTCAAAAAGGAATAACTATTTTTCTTGTGGCTACAGTTTCAATGGCATACCTCGCCGGAGGCTATCAACAGCACTTCCAACAGAGGAGATAGCTTCGTTTAGTAGAAATGAAGCCCTGTTGAAGGTATTGGGTCTTGATTTGAAGTGGATGTTTCAGTTGACCAAGCTCCCCTTCAATAGTGATCGGCTTTGATCAAGGTGATGCATCTCGTGGCTTGGAGACTTGGAAAATGACTTGGTTGAGCTCGATGAGGTCCACTGATAGTGTTTGCAAGGTTAATTTGGTTTTGATGGTGAATTGAGTGAGTTGGATCTTCAAGTGACCTCCCCTATTTTGGCTTTGAGCAAAACCGAAAAGGAGAAATGGGGGAGCTCGAGAAGGTCTTGGAAATTCTTAAGGAGAGTTTGATTTAATCCACTTAGCTCAGTGGAAATGAATGCTTGTGGTTTGAGTGGGAATGAGGGAGAGTATATCTCCCCCTCCTTGGATCGGATGGTGAAGGGTTGAATTGCCATTTTGATCAATGGGTTAGATTATGAGTTGCAAAACACCCCATGTGGGGCATGAAGATGAGTGGAGGAGAGTGAGTGCCCATGTGTTAGGTGAGTGCATTTGGTGATCCAAGTGCTTAATTTCCATTGGAGGGGTCGGTTTGGCCTTGTGTTGGGTCATGGTAGATCGAAACTCAATTGGTCATGTTCACCAGCTCCCTTGGTGCCCATGTGGATCAATTGGAGGATGCCAAGTGGCCTTGAGAAAGAATTGGCCAAATACAAAGTGATTGGCCACAGGATACCCTTTGACCTAAAGGCAATGTGATCATTTGGTCATGATTTTGATTTTGGCAAATTTGAAATGATTCAAAAATGGGTTGGGCCAAATTTCAAGTGATTTAGAGTTCATTTAATTTGATTTGGTTCAATTTGATCCATTTAAGGTTAATTGGGGTTGACTAATTGGTCAAATTAGGTCAAACCATGGGTTAAATCAAGTTCAAATGATCATTTGGAGCCTATGGGTCTCATTGGCTTCGTTCAATTTAGTTTAGATTTGGTTTTGGTTTATTTAGGTTCATTTAGGTCAAATGGCTCAAGTTGACCAATTTGACCCATTTGACCCAATTGGGTTAAGTCATGGGTTGGTTTGGGCTTGGTTGATCATTTGAAACATATTGCAACCTTTGGTTTCAATCAATTTTGATTTGGTTTTATTTCAAGTTGATTTGACCTTTTAGGTCAGTTTATGGTCAAGGTTGGGTCTAAATAATTGAAGCTTTGGTCAAGTTCAACAAGTGATTTAGAATGAATTTGGCATAATGGTTGTAATTAATTTGGCTTAGTTCAAGATTTGACCCATTTTGACTTTTTAGGTGAATTTGGGTCAACTTAGGTCAAGTGTCCAATTGGGCTTGGTTTGGTTCAATTGATGGCTTGATCATATTCAATTATTGATTATCGATTGATTTAGCTCAATGGTTTCAATCAGTTTGGTTTATAATAAATTTTGGCTTATTTAGGTTTTATTTGGGCTAAGTGTTGACTTGATCAAAGGCTAGGTTTAACTTAATTTGACACAATTTGGGTGATTGATCCTAGGATGATTGTTGATCACAATGTGAGGCTTAGATGAGTTTAGTTCAATCCAATTTGGGTTGGATTAGAATTTGGCTCAAAATGATCCTTTAGGTCGCTCCAGATTAAGTGAGCCTAAATCAGTCAATTTGCTTGATCAAGGCTTAATTCAAGTTTGGTTGAACTCACATATGTACTTATGATGGAAATGTAAATCCAATTGCAAGTGATTTGGAGTCAAATGTGTTATGGTTCTTTGCCTATTTCAAGTCAAAAAGGGTGAACATGGGTTTGACTTGAGTTAGTTTGATTTTGGTTTGGTGATTGTAGTTTATATTTATATTTGGGCATATGATTGAAGGAGTGATTGTTTGAAGAAAAAAATCCAAGGGTTTGGATTGATTTGAGAATTATTTGGCTAAGTTTAAGAATTTAACTTGAAAGGGTGTAAATTGGGTTTAATTGATTTAGATTTGAGTTTTAATTGCTTTTGGTTATTTGAATTTATTTTTCATTTATATTTGTGAATAAAAATGAGAATATAAATGGGTTATGATAAAATATTTTGAGTTTGGAGTGATTTGGATTTGTTTGAAGGAGTTCAAAGATTCAACTTGAAAGAGTATAAGTTGGATTCTTGTTTGGATTTGGATTTAAGTTTTGAATTGATTTTAGTTATTTGAATTTATATTTTATTTATATTTGTGAATATAAATGAAAATATAAATGGGTTATGAGAAAAAATCTTTTGAGTTTGGAATGATCTGGATTTGGAATGGGCTAAGTCCATAAGATCAAATCAAAGGGCCTAGGAAAGATTTTGGGATTTTAATTCAATCATTTGATTTGGAATTGATTTATGATTTGTAATTGATATGAATTAAGATTTAAAAAAATTAATTGAGTTGGAATTGATTCAAGATTTGATTTGGATTTGTTTGGAAGAGAGAGGCAAGGATTATGTTCAAACTATAGGGTAGACAAGTCCTCCTAGTAGCCCTAAGGCATAACCTATTCCTATGGCTAACTCATCTAGGTCTCTAGGGTTAGGTTAAATGTTTACCTAATCACTAGAAGTGTCTAAAGACTAAGGAACTATAGAGGTGTCCTATGTCTAAGATGGAGAAGTTGAAAGCTCACTCCAATTATGAGGTCAACATGGGTCAAATGGATAAAGTTGACCAATTTGACCAAATTGGCCAAATTGGCCAAATTGGCTTGTGTCATGGCTTGGCTTGGGTTTGGTTAATTATTTGGAATGTGTTGTAGGCTTTGGTAGAGTTCAATTTGGATTTGACTGGGTTTTAGGTTAGTTTGACCCTTTAGGTCAAATTGAGTTCAATAGGTCATTTAGGTCAATTAAAATTTTGGTCAAGTTCAATAGTCAATTTGGATTGAACTTGAGCCATTGGTTGCAATCAATTTGGCTTAGATTTTGATTTGACTATTCTTGGCCATTTAGGTCAATTTGGGTCAACTTGGGTCAAGAGGGTCAATTGAGTTAGGTTTAATTAAAGGCCAAGTCTTGTTCAAGTGTTGATTTTGGGTTGGTATGAATCATGGGTTTCAATATATTTGGCTTAGGTTGTAATTGGCAAGTTCAAGTTCATATGGATTAAATGGTTGACTTGGTCAAAGTGTAAGGTTAACTTGGTTTGACCTAATTTGTCATGATCAGATGATCAACAATCATGTCATGAAGTTTGGATTGGCTTAATTTTCTTTGATTTGGATTAAATTGGATTTTGGTTCATGAAGGTCAAATTGGCCACTTTGGGTCAAGTGAACCAATTGGATTGGGCTTGATTTTGGGTTGAGTTTGATTTAGTTGAGTTTATATATGGATTAGATTGATATATAACCAACAATTGGCTTGAGTTAAAATGAGTTTTGGTGCATTTGAAAATTTTAAGTCAAATGGGCTAAGTTGGTTTTGACGGGTTGATTTTAATTTGGCTTGATAATTATTAGTTTGATTTATATTTGGAATGGTGATTGAAGGTATAATTGAATTATGAGAAAATCAATTGAATTTGGGAGTTGGAATGAAGGACTTCAAGTAATGTTGGTATAGTTCGTTTAGATTCTCGATTTAGTTTGATTTAGTTTTGGTTTATTTAATTGTAGATTTGATTTATATTTGGGAAGATAATTGAAGGAATAATTGATTCATGAGAAAATCAATTGAATTGGAAATGATTTGGCGAAGCTCATGAAGGTTAGTTCATAGGGCTTATAAAGGGTTTTGATTTAATTTGATTTAGTTTTGATCATTTGAATGTAGATTTGATTTATATTTAAGAAGATGATTGAAGATATAAATTGATTATAAGGAAATCAATAAATTTTGGATTGGTATGGATGGGACTTTGGCTAAGTTCATGAAGGTTAGTTCACATGACTTAGAAAGTTTAGATTTGATTTAATTTGGATCTTCAGGATTGATTCTAAGCTTTGATTGATTGAAGGGCTGAATTCATGTTTGAGAAAATTAATTTGAACTTGAATTGATTTGAATTTGGCTAAGGCTAAGTCCATATAATAAAATCATAGGGCATAAATTGATTTGATTTGATTTGTAATTGATTATGGATTTTAATCATTTGATTTGAATTTGAATTTGGCATTTTGAATTGATTTTGAGATTTGGTTTTGAGAGGATAATAGGGATTGGGTATAGGTCAGAAATTTTCCATAGCACTCAATGATTAACCTTTCTAAATTTCTGGCTTAGGCTAAGTGTTCATGAAGTGCTTATGTCTATGGAAGTCTTAGTGTCTAAGACTCTTAAGTCTAAGAGGAAGATTGAGAACTCACCCAAAAGTGAGATCAATAAAAGGACCCCAATAGGTGTGGTGTAATGCACACCATATGGATAAGATGAAACATTATCCAAAAGATTGTAAGCAATGGAAACAATCTACATAAACCAAAGGTAGATAAAATTATGATCTTAGTGTAATGAAACTCTCTTTATTCCAAGGGAAGAGAGTTAGAAAGAATTTGTTGGGATTGAGTACATGAACCGTCCCTGTGGGAAGCAGTTCAAGGATATGGATTTGAGTTTGATTGTGAATATGATTTATGGGAAGGAGATCTCAGGGATTAAAATTTTACTCTAATTTATTTTATCCTATTAATGTGGAGGCATACCGCTAGGGATATGGACTTGAACTAGGGAAGGGCTATCTACTGGAGATAAGAGTTTGATTTCATAGATTCATTTGGGGATGTATCCATTGGGGATAAAAGTTTAGTTGGATTTGATTTGGGTTAAACTCACCGGGAGGTTTGTTTAATTTCTTATGGATCCACTGGGGAGGATGGTTTAATTGAGAGCATATCTGCTGCGGATATAAGCCTAGTTGAATTTGTAAGATTTAGACTTTAATTTAGGCTCCACTAGGGAGACTAATTTGACTAGAGCCTCACTGGAGAGAAGTTTGGTCTATTCTATATATTTATTTTGACTACACAAGGGAGGTTGGTTTTGAATTTGGTTTGTTATGAACCTTGCTGTGCGGACACTAGGAAGGAGCCATGGATGCCTGTCTTAGATTTACAAGTCCAAAGGGGTAGTCCACCTGCCATAGGGTAGGGCTATCTGACCTAAGGTTGCCTTTTAGTGAGAAACGACTGTGCTAAGAAGAAAGCGTAGCAGACTTACATCTTCCAAAGCAATTGGGGTGATCTGTTGGGTGCGTAATAAATCAAACCTGACCTAAGGCGGCTACTGAGGGAGTGTCACTGGGGATCTTACCTCAACTAAAGAGCAAATAAAATTAATTTCATTTTAATTTGATTTGATTTCATATAATGTAATTTGATTTGATTTAATTTAATTTAGTATGGTGTTATGGGTATGGCGATGGACACTAAAGGGGCTATGCTTGACCTATCTCATTTACAAGTCGAAAGGGATAGACTACAAGCCATAAGGATCTGACCTGGTGTCTTTCATGTGCAATGATTATGTTAAGGAGAAAGCAGTATAATTACATCTTCCAAAGTGGGGAACAACTGGGGTGACTTGATGGCACAATAAATCAAACCTAACTGGGACACTGACATTTCAGCTCAAAGTAGTCAAGATTAATTTCTTAATTTGATGAACAAGGTTTATGTATGAATACAATAGGTAGTTGGTCTATTGTCTTGGAATTGGAACCAGATTGCAGGAAGGAGAGTGCATTAATATCTTCCAAAGAGATGATGTTGCCGTGACCTATCAAGGCACAAGTCAACCCCACCTAAGGGCAACCATCAGGGAGACTTATCTCAACTCAAAAGTAGAAATTATAGGGAGGTAACACCGCCCCAAAGATGGGATTCAAAGGCCACCTACATTCTCGAATCTATGTGAATATATATTTTGTTTGTTATGGACGGTGAGAGGACCACACAAAAAGGGGCTATATTGACCTTGACCTATCTTAGATTTACTAGACCAAGGGAGAATCTGTGCATCCACAGAATATAATCTCTAACCACAGGGGTGGTTACTAGTAAATGGGAACTATCCAATCCAAGAGTAACCCGGGTAGTGTCTAAATAGGGTCGCAAAGGATGTGATCCAAATAGATTGCCCACAGGGGAGGTGTCATTAGGGGCCTTATCCTGGACCCTGTAAAGAAGAAAGCCTGTAAGTGTACGGTGGCCAACTCAAGGAGAAAGCATAGCAGACTTATATCTACCATGAGTGGTGTATCCACCAGGTGGGCCACTATCAGCATAGCGAACACCAACCAACCTAAGGTGCCCGCGATCGATCAATCTAGTAAGAGGCATGTAGACTTGCATCTCCCTAAAGCGAAACTGGTCGCTGGGATAGTTTGTCATCGGCTCAATAGATGCTATCCGACTATTTACCCATCGTAATGATCCGGAAAGAAATGAAATAGACTTATATCTTCCAAAATAATGAATAATTACGGTTGACCCAAGCTATTGCACAATAAATCAATTCCAACCTGGGCAGCAAATACGTAGGGGAGTCACAAAGAAGGACTGGATCCAGACTTGAAGTAGTCAGGAGGAAAGGAACCGCTGGGGGACTTACCCTAATCCTCAAATATAGTTGACCAAGTTAGTACACGATGTTTAGTTTAAGAAGAAAGTGTAGCAGATTTACATCCTCTTAAATGAAGCCATCATAGCTTACCGACCATGTGAAGACCTACCATGCTAACAAGGTGCTCATCGTAGTGCAGTGGCCAAATCAGAGGAGAAAGCATAGTAGACTTACATCCTCCTGAACAAGGGACCACTGGGGTGATGCACTAGGAGCGTAACACTTCAGTCCGACCTAGAGCAGTTACTGAGTGAGTGCTGCTGGGGGCATTATCCCAACTCAAAGCTGCCCAAGACAAAAGATATGTATTTTTTTGTGTTTGTGTGTAGTTTGTGTTATGTTGATGAAGGATAGGATGTCGCTTGGATCTCTTACTCCTAATCTAAACACTTAGTGGCGGATTCACAAGCAAAGAATGCTTCAAACATGGAAGAGAAGATTAAATTTTGAAATGAAATTTTTATTGATGATGAAGATTTTCAAACATGACTTTTGGATAATATTTCTTTAGGTAAAATCCCATTGATCGGAAGCATCAGGCGCTCTCCTTTATGGTTGATAAGTTGATATGATCCTCCTTAGTATGCCTTCTCTATGGAGAAAGGGCCTTCTTTCCTGCCATCTTGTGACGGGCAATAATTGATCTCCTTAGAACTAAAACAAGCTCTCCTATTTGAACTTCTCTGGGACGGACCAACTTGTTGTGAGCTTGAATCATTTTGGCTTTATACAACATGAGGTTTTGGCATGCCCATAGATATCTCTCCTCCAAACCTTCTAGCTCTTCTAACCGCATCATTCTGTCTTTGCTACCCATAACTTTCCTTATTGATGGGAGTTGGACTTCTAAAGGTAGAACAACTTCAGACCCATACACTAAGGAGAAAGAGATAGATTGTATTAGAGTTCGGTAGGCCCACAAGGCTTCAACTAACTATTCATGTCAATGTCTTTATTATCATCGAACATCTTCTTTAAAATTTGGATGAGCATTTTGTTGAAGTCTTCTATCAAGCCATTTACCCTCGGGTAATTGATGGTAGAATATCTCTAATGTATGATGTGTCTCTCGGCAAAATTGTTGATCTTGATGCTCTTAAATGTAGTACCATTATCTGATATAATTCATCAAGACATCTTGAATTTATATATGATATGATTCTTGAAAACTAGAGCACATGCTAAAGACCTCTCGAGAATACCTCCACACACTTGAAAAAAGTAGTGCTAGGATGAAACGATGACCCTTGGAAGATGGAGGATCAATCAGACCCACTATGTCGGTATCCTAACACTTGAATGTCTACGAGGATAATGTAGAATGTAGAATGTTAGGTGATTGACCACACCGCAACCGACATTGGTGGCATCGTCAGCTACGCCCATGCAATCTAGATCATCGCCACTAGTATCCTAGTCTCTAGTATTGGTATTAAAAATTCATCTTTTGGACATGCCTTATATAAGTCCCTAAAATTGATGCATATACAAATTTGGCCATTCTTCTTAATTGGGATGACACCGTCAACCAAGGTATTTTTTCTTCCCAGATGAAACTAGCATCATCAATTTCTTGAATTTAGAGACAACCTTTTGTTCAATGTCTAATTGCATGCATCTAGGAGCTTGCTTGATAGACTTAGCACTAGGCTCTATTGCTAGTTTATGGACTGCTAGGTCAAGAGATAAATTGAGCATCTCTTCATAACTCCATGTCAAATAGTCCTTAAACTCAATCAACAACCTAACTAAGTCATTGGTTTTAGTTTCATTCAACAAAAAATTGATGTATGTCGGATGTAGATTATCTTTGGTTCTTAAGTTGATTTCTTTGAGCTCATTGATGGTTGACTTGATCTCCTCTTCAAACTCTGGCAGTGCTTCTTTAACTTCAAAATCATCTGAAGCATCTGAAGTTTCTAAGCCTCCTCATATGAGTTAATGTGATTTGAAAAAAAACATATCAGATTATAAATGATTAGTGATGACTAAGTTGTAATCGTCATCATCGACTGGACCCACTATACCTAATCCTAGTCCTGGTCTTGATTGAGAATGTTTGCATTTATTGTCCCATAACCTCTTGAAGTAATCCAAAATGTGGACCAAGCATGTAGAATCAATCCTTTCTTTGATAAATTTAGAACACACAGCAAGTACCAATCAAAAGGTAATTCTATTAAATCTTTATTTAAATCATCCTCAAGTTCTACATCAACTTTTTGACTTGAGGATGATGCTCTCAGAAAGAACCTCTAAGTCTTCACATTATTGATGACTTGGAGGCCTCCTTAACTACCAAACCCTCAACTTTTTGTGAAGAAAGTGAGGTTAGAGCTATGATTTCCAACTAATGCTTAACTATTTCACATATAAACTTGGATACACTTATGTTTTGCTTTGGAGGCCAGTCTTCATTGCTATCTAGCTCAAGTGTCACCTCTAAGCGAATTTACTACTGAGAAGAGCTGTCTGATGTGCTAACCATATAAGACTCATCCTTTGAACTAGATTCTAACTCTATATGGATAGCAGTGTACTGGTAAGCATACCTCCTATTGGATGGCCAATAAGGAGGTTTTTCACCCCTAGGGCTTCCTCTAAACTGTCCTCTTTCTCTACCTGGCAGAGGTCGGGTCATTCTACTCACATGTTTGAATGGGGTAACGAACTATTGGTGGAATGTAATGTTAGGCTCCACTTCCCTCTAAGTTTATTTGCTCCCTTTCATTTTCTTTTTCATTTTATTTCTCTTTTCTTTTCTTTTTTCTCTTCTTTTTTTTTCTCTCTTTCTTTTATTTTGAACTTTGACCAAGTTTACAAGAATGGACTTTGATTTTTAGAGGAGAGGTCGCATCTTCATATATGCCAACCTCGTGAACTATAGATGGCTTGAGATCTGCTTTGACATAGTAGACGATCCCACCTCTTATAAACTTCATACACTGATGTAGAGAGGATGGAACTGTGTTGTTTTCATGTATCCTTGGTCTCCCAAGCAAAGCATTGAAGAATATATCTGAGTCTATAATGTGAAATTTAGCTTTAGTCTTACAATCATCGATCCCCAAAGGCAACACTATGAAACCTAAGGCCCTCTCATCTTGTTCATTGAATCCTCTCAACATCTTCTTTTCCTTTTGGAGTTTAGAGATGTTGATCCTCAAGTTCGCAAAGGTTTTTAGGCTCATAATATTGACTAATGCACCTGGGTCAACCAGAACTCTTGATATCCTCAGACCGCCAACATCCACTATAATGTAAAGAGGTGCTTGGTCATCCCTAGTAAGTCTTCATCGCTAAATGTAACTCTTAGGATGTCCTTCATGTAAAGTGGCATGCCTCCTCCAAGAGGCCAACTAAGCTAAGTATATCTTGGATCAAGTAGATTAGATATTTCCTCATCTCTTTGGATAAGACAAGGTGTCATATATTTTAGCTTAGCTATCAACTTTCTAAGGTGAGACATTGTAATCAACTCTAGGTACTCCACAAGCATATCCATGGGTGGAGCATCCTGTGGAAGGGCTATCTGCTCACTATAACCAATGACTTGCTTACCCTTATCCTGAAGTGCTACATTAGGAGGTAGAACTTTGCCACTATGTAGGTTGACTGACTTCATGGAGGGAGGTGGTGGAAAGTTCTACCTTTCTGCATACCTAGAGCTTCTCCTTACGGGACCTTCGGAGTTAGATGACTCCCAATCAATCTCAATGGGTGAACCCGATTAATTTAGAAATGAAAAGTCTGATTCTGAATCATAAGAGAAAGGATCAGAATTATTTGTCCTATTATTGTTCTTTAGACTTGGAGAGCTTTCAATTGAAATGAGATCATCAAGACTATCAAAATTAGAGAAGATATAAGTGGAATCTACTTTCTTCATTGATTTATTTCTAGGTGGAGGTGCATGATAGAAATCAAGTAAAGTAAATGGAGTGAAGGATTTAGTGCCCTCAACCATGGATACAATGTTTCTACTAGTAGAAGAGCTGGATGAAATGGTAGTAGCTACAACGGAGGAAGAAATGCTGGACTAGGATGGTGGTTGCACTACTTGGCTATCCAAGGAAGTGTGGAATGCTGATGTTGTTGAGCTCCCACCTTCTTTTATCTTGAGGATCGCATGTATCCCCAAGGATTACCCTAATGGAACTATATGGTTGTTCTAGGAAGTATTCGTTGGGGATAAAAATGGCGCCTGACTTGTAGTTGCGCTCAAGCCAATCTTTAAAGGTAATGCAATCCTCTAAGACATTGCCTAACATGCAGTGGTAGGGGAAATAGCTAGGATCATCAGTCTTGCCCACTTCCTCCAGCTTCTTAGGCTTTGGTAATTAGAAATCAGGTTTCTTTATAAGATTTTTAAAGATTTTCCTAACTACCTCCCCCTTGAACGAATAGGGCTTATTTAATTTGTCCAAAAGAGTAGCTGGATAGTATCTACTTAGCGGTGGGTATGAATACCGCTCCTGAGTGTATTGCTATGGAAGCGATGGTGGCGACTGCTTTGGTAGCTATGGTGGTTGGTATGATGGCCGAGGAGGTGAAAAATGCGGCTACTAAGCTCGTGGTCTCTCAAACTAACCTCTAGTCAGCTGCTTTCCCTTATTAACTAACACTACTGCCCCTGGCCTCTTCTCAAACACTTTTTACAGCTTGAACTTGAATAATTGGTTTTAGAAAGGCAACTATTTGGCCTCCTCTTGTTGGCTAGCTACCTTGTTGATTAATTTCTTAAATATTTTGATCGTGAAACCCTAGAGCATGAAAATAACTGGGCCACGGATATTCTTAAGAAGATTTTCAATAGAAAATGTGGTTCATTTCATACTCAAGGTACACCACCTAAGAATGTAAGCAACCAGGGACTCGTTTGGATTCAATTTTGCTACAACGAGGTCACCCACACCCTTTGCTGGGCTCCAACAAACCTCTAAATAAAGAGTTGCTCCAACTTAGAAAAAAATTTCACTGAATTATTAGGCAGTTTAGCGTACCAATCAAATGCAACCCCCGATAACTACTAATAAAAAGGCGGAAGAGAAGTGTGTTGTTATCACTAGCATTGCAGCAGCACGCTCCTAAATGTTCCATGTGTTACCATGGGTTCCCACTGCCATCAAAACTCTTGAAGGAAGGTGGCACTAACCCTTTGGGGTATTAAATAACATCAAATTCCTCTGGGTAAGGTCTACCCTTTGGAATGGATGAGCTCCCCCGGGCTTGCACCAACGCTTCTCTCATTTGTTGCTCCACCATCTACTCAATGTCTTTTTCTTGCACGAAGGTACTATTCACAATCTTCCTATACAAACTACCACTGTCTTGATCCACGAAAGACACACTCTTAAGAGGATCTAAGACATGTAAGAGCTCGGGCCAATCGACCTCCATAAACCTGGGTTATGAGACTAGAACTTGGTTCTCGAGTGTTAGAAGTACTGCCAATAAATCCTCAATCCTCCTCTACATTATATTGACATGCTCTTCCTTCTGCTTGAGCTGCTAAAGGAGGTGCTGGTTCGAGTGAGAGGAGCCCTTCCTTGATCACAACACCTTCTTAACTCTGGTGGTCTTTATGGAGGGATCCTCGAGTATCAACCATAAGAATTTCTATTGAATCCTCAAATAGGTTATCTTCATCAAGGTCAAAATTGACTCTACCCTCCTCTCGATCTGAATGATCAGTCCCAAGAAGCTGCTTCTTCTCAACAAAGTATTTTTCTAGGATATCATATAGTGAATGATCTCCTACTTTGCTAAATCGATATAAACACCCTTTGATGGCTAATTGCAAGACTATGTTCATCTAAATCTATGCACGGATATTTCCTCGATGGGACACTCAGAGGATCAACTCCCATGGGGACTACACTAGTTTTCCCCACTTTCTCACATTCGACTACTATGGTGGTGAAGCGACAATGACACTTTTGGGTTGCCGCTCCTGCTTTTCCACTATTGAAGTAGAAGGTCAAATGGGAGAGCTCAACCTTACCTCAATAGGTGGAACAGGTGAAGTGGGATCCTTCGGCTATAGCCGGATCACCAATGGAGATTTCCTCTCTCTAAATGTAGGATTCTATGCTTTGGTAGGAACTGTGGAAGGAGGGACTTGGACAGGCGATGGTGGGCGATGAGTGGAGTGGTGTGATGGTGGAGACATCAGCTCCTCCACTGAAATTCTCCTCCTATGATCGGTAGTATCAGTAAGGACTATACTGTTAGTGTGATCGACTTGGGTAGCCCGTCATTCGGGGAAGTCCATCAATGCTGAGGCTATCGTGTGTGGTGTACCTCCTTCTCCTTCTCTCCTTCTTGCTTGCTTGGGCTAATACTCAAGCCTCGATGACTCTCTCCCTACAAATTTGAACACTGACGCTCCTGGGGATCAAGGATTTCAAATAGAATAACGCGCTAGATTCTAAGCATTTATGGGCTTTGCCAACCTGGAAAAGAACTGACCTAAGACTAACTTTCTCCTCTCCCTTGTTGGTGCCTCAAATTGAGCTGGTGGTGAAGGCAATGCAACAATCCTCCTGTAATCCTCCTCTCCTCCACGAGGCTGAGAGCAGGTGGAATCTGCTACCGCTCAAGAGGAGAGACATATCATGGGGAGAACCCTCCTCAGTGACATGGGAGACAGCATCAATCTCTTTGGCTGCTCGCTCATGGTGCCTATTGGTGTTCCTCTGGAATGGATGAAAGAAATGACACCACATAGAGTTTAAGAATTTGAGATAGGTCTAGGCTGATATAAGTTCCTTCTTAGTTTGATCCCTCGCAAACCAACAGGGTCCACATTACAACAAACAAAATAAAATAAAGAAATTAATTCGCTTGTGGATTAGAATTCAAGCCCCCAATGGGCCCCTTTTCCCAAGAAAGCATCATATCTTTAGGGCAGTGTTAACAGAACTCCCTATAGGAATTTCCTGACTATTTGAGTTGAGATAAATCCCAGTGGTACTCCATAGTCTTAGGTTGAGTTCAATATGTCTTGCCATAGGCAAGTTGCCCCAGTAGTCATTTTTCTTTGGAAGATATAATACTATGATGCATTCATTCTAGCATGATTATCACAAAATAATGGGCAGCCCTAGGTCGGGAATGATTTGTTGCCCAAAGTAACTGATTACCCCAGTGATCTTTTGTAGTGGAAGATGTGAGTCCTTGAGCTTTCTCCCCTTGAATTGATCATTGTAAACTGAATCTAAACCAAATTGAATCAAATCAAAGCCACTAAAATATTTTAAATGGTCATATGAACTTGACCCAACCCTTGGTTTGACCTAATTTGACCAATTGGTCAACTTGACCCAAGTTGACCCATTTTGACCTAAATGGGTTAACATGAGCCAAATCATATCAAACCAACTCCAAATTCAATGAAACTTGGCCTAACCTATTTTTCAATCATACCAAACATATTCAAATTGAATTCCAAGCCAAATTACAATTTTACCCCTAGGACATAGGGTAAATTTTTGCCAAATTCGCTTAGAATTTGGTCAAATCATTCTCTTGACCACTTGGCATCCTCTTAGTGGACCAAGTGGATAGTAGTGAGTGTGGCTCACCTAAACCAATGGGTTTGGGTCAGCCCAACCTAGCCTAAGGACAAAACCAACCACTTCCTTCAAATTAAGCACATGGAAATCCTCCCTCAACTTAGTTAAGCACATGGCAAGCTTCACCTCTCTACTCTTAAAACAATTCAAGGACACCTCCATCCTAACAAACCCACTCAATGACGTGTATTGGATCAAAATGGCAAGAGAATGCTCGGCCGTCTGATTGCTCTAGTGGGAGATATACTCCCCCTAATTTCACTTGAATTTCATTCACTCAAATTTGATTGAGCAAAGGGAAGCCAGAGAAGCCATTTCCAAGTCTCCCCAAGCTCTCTCAAGTGTTTTGAACTTCTCCATTTTTGGATTTTCTCAAACCAAAAATAGGGGATCTCAAGCCAAATTCAATCTCACTCCACACTCAATACCAAGCCAATTCACTTTGCAAGCTCCATCAGGGAACTCAATCGAGTTCACCCAAACCTTTTCCCAAGCTCCAAAGGCAAGGGAGGTATCACCATACCATCTCAAGTGAAGGTGGACTTGGCCCCATAGAAGGATCTACCCAATTTCAACACTTTAAAACTTCAACAAATCTTTGTCTCCGCTAGACGAAACTTCTCCAAGGGAATTGAGTGCCGGTGATAGCCTCCAGCAAGGTAAGCCACTAAATAGAGCTTAGATTAGATGTGGTGTGGTCCTTTGTGAAAGGAATTTCTACTTCAAAAAATCAAACCGTTGGATGTGATATCCCTGGCATGGTGATGGTGTGGGTTGAGTTTTATTTCAATCCGAGCTCAATCAAGCTCGGATCATCCCTTAGAAGATGGACGGTGGCCATCTCCTGCAGGGAAGATCAGAGAAGAATCATGGGCCATCCATCCGAGCATTTTGGATGGAAGACAATGATTAAAACACATAGGATCCATCATTTAATCCTTTAGAACCGTGAATTTAATCTTACGTCGATCTGATCGAAGACGGGAGAAAGCGCGTCACCGTAATGAATGTGACAACTTAAATAGCAAATATCATCATGCCATGAGGAAAGCATGCGCCGCATTATGCAGATGGGATTAGCTTTATAATTAGTGGATTAATTACATAATTAAGCTTGAAAACTTTAAAAATTCATATCTAAGTGTAGAAAAATCAAACAAATATGAAATAAATTGCATATAAAAGGTATTTACATCAAGAATATTATAAAATTGATTTCAATGGGTTTTGGATAGTGTTATTTTCTCGATTTAGGTTTTATTGGAAATTTTATTTTATTAATTACTCTCTAATTACCAAATTGATTAATTTTGAACTTCTTATGTATGATTAGTGGAATGACTCCTGCCTCCCCTAATTTTCTTAGGATTTATTGATGGTTTAATTAGAGGAATTGCTAGATTAATTTCTACTTACCCTCTTAATGTAATTAAGTTTTATTAAGTGTGTAAATAGTTGTTTGGTCCCTTGATTGAGTTGATTAAGGTTTGCTTAACTGAATAGGAGGTTTAGAGAATAATTTTGGGTTATGTTCCTTAAGCTATTCCTTAAACCCCCTCTTTCTTCCTTAATCCAAGCTTAATTAAGGATTAATTTATTAATAACCTACCTAATTAATTTGAAAAAATTCTAAAACCTTCCAAAACTCAATTAATTCATCTTAGGTAGATGATTAGGAGTTCAATAACCTAAGTACATTAAGGAAATCAAAATCCAACTCACATGTGTGAGAAGGATTATGAAACTACTTATCTTAAAACCCTTAGCTTAATTAACCATTAATCATGAGACAAATGCATTAGGCCATTTTATCTTAGGTGCATTGCTGATTTAAATTCATTGTGTGGTTTTATGTCTTATCATTGGCTCATAATTATTTGATTAAATATGTTAAGGTGGTATAGGTAAAGGATAATTAACACACTTAATTCTTATCTTATCCTAATCAAAAATATAAAAATCATCTAATCATCTAAATATTAAACTAAAAAACATACACATGGGGAAATGGGTTAGGACCAGCAAACATTCTTTCACATTTCCTAACTCAAAGATTAAAAAAATTCAAAACAAAAATCATATTAAACAAACTTTGATTCTCTTTAAACTTTCTTATTTCATAGTATTGTCTTTAGGAATTAATTAGAGTGAATGAATTTATATTGCTTTCATCACTTTTTTTCTTTCCTAGCATGTTAAATGTGTATGTCATTTGAAATTCATGCATTTATATCTTTTGAAAATTACAATTGAAATGAAATATTTTCTTAATGTCAAATTGCATGTTTTGGCTAAAGTAAAAAATATGAATGGCTATTATCACTATTAAATTCAAAATTAATTTCAAAACTTATAAATCAAATATCAAAATTGAAAGGTATGCTACTTATACTTTATTTATAAGCTTGCATGTGAATATAATAATGTGTCTTATGTTTGCTTCCTTTCTTTCCTCTTAACATGAATTTGGATAAGATTTGCAAAGTGTATAGTTTTTTTATTGGACCATAACACTTGTTCAAAATCTATTCTTATCCTCTTTCATGTTATAACTTAAGAAGGATCTTTACATCTACACACATAAATTACTAAACAAACCAAGAATTAAATAAACATAAACTTTGCATTTTCCTTTTCCATTTATTTCTTTTGTACATGCATATGTATTTAAGGAAAGTGGTATATTAGTCTGGACAACCCTGGGGTTGCAAGACTTTAAGTAGCCAGAAGTAGGTCTTGTACCTTACACCCCTAGTGCTAACAATGGCGTCGTACTCTCTTATGACTTTCATACATACACATGTGCATATGAATAAAGGATAAAAGAATACCTCTTTTTCTACTTAATGAAAATCATGCATCATAAATCATTCCAATTTTATTAAGTAACATTTCTTGGCAGTCATCATAAAGTGTGCCAAACATTTCCACTTATATGTATAGATATATGTAAGATTCATTCATATGCATGTTATACATGTTGGGAAAGAAATGAAGTGATGTGTGTTTTGTGATAATAGTTCATTTTACATAATCTTAAAATGCCTTTTCTTTAATAGATTTTTTTAAGGAAAATCTAAACTAAGGATGAATTAAAATACATAATAAAATATTCACTAAATAAAATCAAATATGAATCCACTTTAGAAATTACTTAAGGTAGAGAAGGAAAGAGAAGTTCTCTTATCTTTTCCCTCTCTTTACAACTTCATAATTAATTGTAGGATTCATTCAAACCTAATCAAAATACAAAATAAAATTAACCCAAAATAACTAAACAACTTAAATTTAAATCATCCTCAAAGTTGAATATTTTCACACTTAAAAAATTTAAACCTTAAATCCATAGCTAAGCATGCCACACAAACATTACATAGCACACACATTAGACTAAGTCACCATTTCTAGCTTTAGGTTAGGGCAGTGGATGGTTTGATTTTTGCTTTTTTTGTAATTTTATGTTTTACTCTGGACGTTAGGGTGAATATACGTAGAACGAATGGTAGGATGACTTAGTCTAATCATTATCTTCTACAGGGGGATTGTGCTTAAGGGGCACTGTAATAAATAAAAAAAATAAATGCTTTTATTATGCTGGTGCTTTTTCCCCTAAGCATAATCTAATAGGCCAGGTGGACTTGGTTACCCATGTGTGGGGTACTAAGTCTAATATACATGCTTGGGATTTGTATGGTTTATTTAGCTAATCTCTATTTTATAGTTGTTAGTTAGATTTTACTTTTCCTTTTCATGTAATTTTACAATTAGGATTTTGGAATGATTGTTATGGGGGATTAAGATGAGCATTGGTCATAAGATTTCATCTTATGTATCATGTAAAGCCTTTGGAGCAACCACATTCCAACCATCCAAAAGAAGGAACCAAGAAGAAAATGAAAGAAGAAGAAGAAAAGAAAAGAAAAACGAAGACCCCCATAACATGAATTCTTTGCTTAATTATAATTAATCCATTTATAATCCGAGTTGTATAAGGGTAGAGCTTGGCAACCCAATTTATTTTCAGGTTTGTGCGGTGGTGCCCAACCACAATTGGCATTTTATTCTTTTGTGTTAGCTTTATAAAATGTTCGATGTTTTGTTTAGCTTGTGCATTAAGATGGCATGTTTTCTAGTTTTTTCCTTGCTTGATGTATGACCTGGATGATGAATAGGCTCTTAGAGAAAAATAAATCTTCCACCAAATTATTCAATTCAAAATTAAAAATAAATAACTCATAACCTCACCTAAAGCCTATGTTAAAATCAAGATAAAAGAATTAGCAACCCTTACCTGGAAGAGTATTACTTTTCTCATATCATGCATCAAAACATATTGCTTCACTCTTGATTGAGAGCTTCCACCTTTTCCAAAGAACTTGCAGAGCCATGGTGGAAACTCACCTCCTTATCTCGTTGATTTTGGCCCATAATCTAATTTATCATGCATTAGGCATAAATAATCCTATAGCCTCAGTCAAATGATTGTCCAAAAGTGAAAATAAAACATATGAAAATTTGCATTAGCTTTAAGTCATTAAAATCATACCCTATATGATCTAGTCTCTTTTATGGAGTGTGTTTAAGGACTTAGTCTCTTTCTAAATAAATAACAACCTTGCTATCTTGCATAAACATAAGACTTGCCTACATGAATTTAAAATTGTAGGAAGAGTTAGTTGGTGGCCACCCTATTGTAAGTCTAACTTGGGTGGTTTATCTCTCTCTTATGGGTAAACCATACCCATTTTTGTAAGGTTGTGCTTTTGGCACTCACCAAAGCTCTAGATTTAGGTTAGGTTGTTTCTCCCCTTTGTGGGCCATAAGTACAAATCCTCGCCTCTTAGGCTATGTCGTGGTCTTGTGTCATGGAATCGTAAGCCCTAGATTTCTAATAAAAATTCAACTCAAACAAATTAATTTAATTTCAAAAATATAAAGCACAATCATAGGGTACTTTGGGATGCTTACTAAGCTTCCTAGTATTCTAAGCATCCCCTACTTATTTTCATTTGGCTTCGATAAGAATTCTCTCCTCTTGATCAATCCATTGACTTGTAAAATAAACCATCAATTGATAGTCTACATATTAAAATCTTTGAAGACAATGATAATTTACCTTAATCAAAAATATTCCTAAGGAATCCCATTCCTTATGATGTAATTAACTATAGGGGCTTGCCCCTATAGGAAACTTAACAAACCTTATTTTAAAATAAACCCTGCTTTACTTTTTTATGTAAAGTAGGAAGATCTCGTACATATGCAGACCCATTATCCTTAAGAGTCCTTATTCAGGTGATTAGGTCCAATGGAGGGTGGTGACTTCTATCTTTCAAGATAGTGCACTTCTCCTCAATGTCATACCTGATCACCTTAATAAACATCTATATTTTGGTTTCAATCAGAGTATAGTTCTATCTTCATTTTATCCATAAAGATTAAATATGGAAGTATACATCTTAGAAAAAGATGATAAATTTTTCATCACAGATTTTTTTGGCGACTCTGCTGGGGATGGTTCCTCTCTCCATCTTTGGTAAATGATCGTTGTCTTCAAGTATCAATAGTGGGTTTGTATTTTTATATGAATCCAAGACTATCTTTCTTTTCCATTGGCACTTAGCTTATTTCATCCTTAAGTTAAGCTAGCCAACATCTTTAGGTTTTAGGATCTCATTCCATAGAGGTCTTAAAACCCCCATTGGGTTTTCCCAATGGATGAAAAAAAAAATTTAATCAGAATAAAATAACCAAAGACTTCCTCCTTACCATTTCATGGTAAGATAGGGTTTATTCCAAAATATAAAGAAAAATAAAATCCTTTATAAGAAATCAATAATTTCCAAAATGCACTTTTTTGAAAATACACAAATTTTTTCTAAAACCACCCTCATCTAACAATCTTCAAGATTGTTATATGATTTTCAAAAATAAAACCCAACAATCATATTTTCAAAAGCACAAATGAACACTTTCATCCAATATATTCAAAATTTATTGAATGGAGGTTTTCATGTTTAAACAAAATCAACAATCATTTTCAAAATTAACAATCATATCTTTTCAAAAGCACCAACTGAACATCTCCATTTAGTTTGTTCAATGAAGGTTTCAGTTTCAATAAAAATAAAATCAACAATCATTTATAAAATCAATAATCATTTTCAAAATCAATAATTATAAATTTTCAAAAAAACATGAAATTTGAAGATGGGCCTTTCCATTCAACACATCCAAATATGTTGAATGAATGTTGCATCTTCAAGCAAAATCATAACTATGAAATCCCATTCAACACATCTTACATGTGTTAAATTGGCATTCTACCCTTTTCAAAAGCACATATGAAACCTCTTCATATAATATACCCACTTTTATTCAATGAAGGTTTCATTTCCAATCAAAATCTAAATAAATTTTCAAAAAGCACATATGAAACCTCTCCATTCAATATACCCATGTTTATTGAATGGAGGTTTCATTTCCAACCAAAATCAAAAATAAACTTTCAAAAATCACATACAAACATCTTCATTCAATATACCCAAATTTATTACATGAAGATTTCATTTCCAAATAAAATGGCACTATTTTGAAACCCCACTTAACATATTCCATATATGGTTAAGTTGGGAGTTCCTCTCTCAAAAGCTTATTTCCATATGACATACCCAAATTTGTTAAATGGAAATCACTCTTTTCAAAACAAAATTAAAAACACAAAATCTTTAAAACACATTTGTAAGTTCATTTTAGCATACCATATTTGCCAAAGTGAAGTCTCCATTTTTCAAAACAAAAGTTTGAAAACACTTTTTGGAATTTCATTTAGCATACCCAAAGTTGTTAAGTTAAAACTCCATCTTACAAAATTTCAAAACACATTGGAACTTCATTCTAGCATACCACATTTACTAAAGTGAAGTCTCCCTTTTCCAAAACAAAAATTTGAACACATTTTAGAGTTCCATTTAGCATACTCAAATTTTCTAAGTGAAGTGTCCATTTACAAAATCCAAAACACATTGGAACTTCATTTTAGCATACCATATTTGTTAAAGTGAAGTCTCCATTTTTCAAAAAAACAAAAAAACAAAAATTCAAAACAAAAGAAACACATTAGATTTCCTTAGCATACCTAAATTTTCTAAGAATCATATTTTCAAAAAATTTCAAAAATAAACACATTTGGATTTCCTCATTTAGCATACCCAAAATTGCTAAATGAGAATTCCATCTTTCAAATCACAAATGATTCACAAAATAAAGCAAACAAAGAAAAAGAAGAAATTATTTTTGAACACCTCACTTAGCATACCCAAATTTGCTAAATGAGTAGAATCCAAAAATCTCAAATCAAAATCAAATTGACCCTTTACTTTAACATACCTAAATTTGTTAAATAAAGGGCCCTCAAAATTAAAATCAAATATGAACCTATGGAAGCATCTCTTCAAAAAATATTTGAACCCATTTTTACCATATCCAAATTTGTTAAGAGTGGATTCTACATCCAAAAATTCCTCTTTCTAATCAAAATTCAAAATCTATTCTAAATCATTAGAGCCTGACTCAACACTTTGAAGATGTTGAGTATGGGTTCAAATTCAAAATTCAAAATTCAAAATTCAAATCAACAGGAATTTGGTTCAAGTTTATTTTCAATATTGTAGACTTTTGTTCAGCATCAGTTTCAGTTACAATTCAATTTTAGTTTTCAATTGATAGCAATGGCTGCATAGAGATATGTGTTTACCGTTCCCATAGGATGGATCGACTAGATCGCCAACCTTCGCTATACCTCATTCATTTTGGACAAGGTTTTGAGAGGGCGAGGATTACCTGTGAGGGCATTCCCCTCATGACTATGAGTAGGAGCATAGTGGCCATACAGGAGCTGGTCATTCGAATTGACATGCCATCAAATTTTGATGTTCCCTCAGGAAGAGGCAGTGGGTTCCCACTACGGTGATAGTGATGCTGTGCGCCGTAGTTCGTGTTGCCCCCTAGTTAGGGCTAGCCCCCACTCATTAGCACCTTCCAAGGGGAAGGCTCCCCTGATCCTAGGGGTTGTCTCCCTTGCTTTTGAGGTCGGGTCTACTTCTTACTCTATTCGCACCACTAAGACTCAAAGGAGGAACAAGAACTGCATGATAAAGTGGTACCACACCCATATTATTAGGGAGATGGAGGCAGCTACCCGGTCTGTTGTTAAGGAGTTGCCCACTTTGGTTTCCCTGTTGGTTACAGTAAACTCATTCCATCCTCTCTTTGGGTCTAATAGAGAGGATGCTATGAGGATCTCTGCTTCACCTCAACTAGCAGTTCAGTTTCAACCACCAGTCAGTCAGAGTAGGATGTCATATGTCGGCCTCCATTCAGTTCTACGAGGTTGGAGCATGGGCGATCGAGTGCAGGACTCGGTTTGATTTGAGATCTCATACCCGTGGGGAAATATCTTAAACAAGAGAGATCTAGAGAAGCCCGCACCTCAGTTCATATCACCAACCAAGAGAGGTGGAGGTTTGGTCGGCAGTCAGCGGCCTCTACACTCATTAATTTTCCTGATTGGTGTGCTACCCACGTTGATCATACATACAACATTTTACTTATGGGGACTACACATCAGGAGCGCTCATCCTAGAGTGGTGTCCACCACACCACTCTACCCTAGTCCACCTTCACCTATTCAGGTTCCAACATCTACCATTCTGCCTAAGGCTATGAAGTCTGCATCTAAGGAGAAGAGGACCCCATTGGTGATCCAGCTATGGCCAAGGGATCTCATTCCATATACACTGCCAATTATGGCAGGCTGAGCTCTCCTGCTCGACCTTCCGCCCTAGTCATGGTGAGGAAGGAATGGCAACCCCGAAGCATAGTGGTCATCCCTTCACCACCACCACCGCAGCTGGACATAGAGATGATTGCAGCAGTTACTAAGGGAGAAGGTGATAGCTTAATTGCGCCCATGATGATAGAGCCTCCTAAGAGTGTCACCCTATGCAGATCTAGTGATAGTTAGGGGTGTATTTCTTCAAGTGAGTATAGCCCTCACAGGGTTGATTCTCCAGTAGCACGGGAGGTCCGGTGCCCCACAGTACATGATAGTGATCCCATCACCGGTTTTTAAGTCATTTATGCCAGTTCTGACACTCTCTAGATGATATAATGGCTCATTATTTCATAGAGAAGAAAGAGATCCTAGGATATGACTAGTCTAATGAGGAGAAAGTCAGCTTTGATCCCAATAAAGATGATTTGTTGGGAGACTTAGTTGGGGTTTGCATAGTAGATACTAAGGGATCCCTCCTTTGAGAGTAGTAGACTATGAAAGGTGCTGAGGCCGTGCAGGAAGACACAGCCTACTCGACCCAACACCTCCTAGCATAAATAAAGCAGAAATATGAAAAAATAGATAGGATGGAAAAGAGACATAATGATCTATTAGCAGTCTTAGCATTGTAGAGTCAAACACCGGCAGTCCATCCTACTATAGTTGAGACCAATCAGCCAGAGTTGGTGCATGTCTTGGACACAGCCAAAACTTTACCTCCAGTAGAGCAAGGTAGCACCATCATGTATAGGAAGGTAGTGGATAGTACTTCCATATAGGAAAAAGATACCAAGTCTATGGGATCAACAACTAAAAGAAGCATTGGCTCAAGCCCGAGGACGATCATCAGTTCCAAAAGGTAGACCCTACCCTGAGGAATTTGATGCAATCCAATATCCTAAGGGTTTTGTCACCTTCTTTCAAGAGTTTTGATGGTAGTGGGAACCTGAGGTAGCATATTGAGCACTTTAGGGCTAGTTGTTGCAGCATTGGTGGTGGTGATGCTTTACTCTTCCATCTCTTTGTCAGTAGCTTGGCAGGCATTGCTTTTGATTGGTACGCTGAACTTCCTAACAATTCAGTGAAGACATTTGCTAAGTTGGAGCAACTCTTTATCAAGAGGATTGTTGGAACTCAACAAACGGTCACTGTGGCCGATCTCGTTGTAGCACAACAACACCTAGATGTGTCTCTTGTTGACTATATTCTCAGATGGAGTAACCTGAGTATGAAATGAGTGGTAGTTATTTGAATAGCATATCATTGAAATTCTTCTACAGAATATTCATACCCGGTCATATTCATGCTTAAGGGCTTCACCATCAAAACTTATAAGATGTTAATCAATAAGGTAGCTAATCTACAAGGAGAGGCCAAACAATTGCCTTTTCAAGACCAATTGCCAAGTCAAAGTCATAGAAGGTATAGAGAATAGTGGCGGAGACAAGGGGAAGAAACCATAGACATCGGTAGAGAACCACTAGCGACCTTCACCACCTCCTCTACCACCAGGCACCCTCGATCATAATAGCCTCCATGACCTGCACCACCTCCTCCTTAGCCACATCATTAGTAGCAACAATACACATATCCTGCCGAGCTATGGTCCACCTACTCTTTTGGATAAACTTAATAAGCCTTATTCAATTAAGAGGAGGTAATCAGCAAGATCTTTAAGAATTGCTTAAAGAAGCTTGATTTTTAGCTACCCAAACCTAGGAGACTGAATGAAGCGGGAAAAATTCATGATCCTAACTTTTGCCCCTACCACTATATTCTAGGCCAGGTTTTGGAAGATTGCTTTACCTTTTAAGGACTGGCTTGAACATAGCTTAAAGATCGGTGCTATAGTCATCTTGAAGGAATACCTTGTGGAACAACCATCCAGTTCCATTAGGGTAATCCTTGGGGATACTTGTGATCCTTTCAAAACCAAAGAAGGTTGGGATATCTCCTTATCCAAAATTTTAAAGAAAATTTTATCAAAGATCAAGAAACTTTCCTTGTATGTGCCTGAGTCAACTCAAACCTCCAACATCAAGGAAGGTTTGCATGTTGCAGAACTCGAGGAAAGGGGAGCTCAGCGATGCGACCTATGCTAGCCAGATAGCCTAATAACAACCACCGACGAGTTCGACCTCCGGTCCATTCTACTACCACATCTATTGTTACTTTAGCTAGTTCTTCTTCTTCTAATAGACATCTTGTATTGGTGGATGAGGGCATCAAATCCCTCACCCCTCTTACTTTACTTGATTTCTACTTTGTACATCCTATCAAATCCAAGAAATTGAAGAATAAAGTTAGCTTGAATTATATCTGTCTTCTGATGGGTTGTCTGAATCTATTTCTAATAACTCCTCAAGTCTAAATGACAATAATAATAATTTTGATATTCCTCTTTCTAATTTAGAGTTGGATTTTCCTACTCTGAATACTATGGGTTCACTTCTTGAGATAGACTTGGAATCATCCGATTCTGAGGGTCCCATTGGAGAAGATTTAGGTGAGCCTAACATGCAAGTAGAATCTTTCGCTAGCTTGCCACAAGAAATCACCAAAGTCAACCTCTGTAGTGGCAAGGTTCTACATCCTAGGGCAGTACCTCAAGATAGAGGGAAACAAGTCATTGGTGCAGAGGATCGAGAAGACCCTCCATAGGATGCTCCACCCTTGGATATGCTTATGGAGGACCAGCCCAAGAAGGACTATAATGTCCTCTCTCACCTATGAAAGTTGCCATCTAAGCTAAGCATATGATGCCCTTGTCTTATCCAAAGAGATGAGGGAGTCACGATCAAGGCTCTTCTTGAACGAAATATGCTTAGCTGACCTCTATTGGTGAGGAGGCACACTATTTAGAGAATCCTAAGGGATCACTTTCACATATGAAGAGCTTCTTCTAGGGGACATGGAGCAAAATTGTCCCCTCTACATCACAGTGGATATTGGCAGATTTAGATTAGCCAGAGTTTTCATCGACCTAGGTGCATTGGTGAACACTATGAGTCTAAAGACTCTTACTTGCTTCAAGATGAACATCTCCACACTCTAAGGAGATCGAATGATGTTGAGAGGATTCAATGAGCAAGGCGAGAGGGCATTAGGTTCCATAGTGTTACCTTTGGAGATAGGTGACTGAAAGAATGAAGCTAAGTTTTACAAAATTGATTTAAATAGTTCATTTACAACATTGCTCAGTAGACCTTAGATACATCAGAATAAGATGATTCCATCCTCCCTCCATCAGTGCATCAAGTTCAGAAAGGATGGGATTGTGTACTTTATCAAAGGAGATGAAAAGCCATTTTAGTCAGAGAGGTTGAGATATATGAGGATGCAACCTACTACCTTCCTCAAGACACCCTTTCTCGTGAACTTGGTCAAAATTCAAATTCAAAAGAAAAAGAGACAAAAGAAAAAGAAAGAGCAAAAGAAAAAGAAAAGAACAATGAAAATCTAAGTGAACAAGAAAGGGAAATTGAAGAAGAAGTAGAGCCGCACATTACATTCCATCCACAGTTCATTCCATCATATGGACATGTGGGTAAAATGACTCGACCTCCAGAGGTAGAGGTAGAGGCAGAATCCGATTCTAGAGGTGGAAGACCCCCTGGTTGGCCATCAACCAACAAGGGATATGTTCTATTTCATAGGAGTACCCTTATTATTCACATAGATTTGGAATCTAGCTTGGAGGGCAAGTCTAATGTGATCATACCAGCCAACCCCTCTAGTGGGTTCCATTGGGGGTGACTTTCGATCCAAGCATCGACGAAGACCAAGCCTCCAATCAAAGCAAAGTATTCAAATCATGTTTATGTGAGACTATTAGGCAGCAACTGGGAACCTCAGCTCTAACCTCACTTTTTTCTCAGAAAGCTGAAAGTTTAGTAGATTAAGGAAGCCCCTAAGTCTTCCATGGATGTGAAGCCGAAGAGATTCTTTTTGGGTTCATCCTTCTCAAGTCTTGAAGATGATGTAGAACTTAAGAAGAGTTTAGCTAAAGAATTAATGGAATTACCATTTGAATTGTATTCTCCTTGTGTTTATAATCTTATACAAAAAGGTTTGGTTCCTCATACATGGTCTAGGCACAAGTCAGAGTATTTTGAGAAGCTATGGAACAATACAGGCAGGGGAGCACAATCAAAATCAGGACTAGATTTCATACAGTGAGTCCAATCGATGATGAAGATTGCTGTTTAGTTGTTACCAACCATCTAGAGTCTCATAGGTTTTCTTCACACCAAACCAACTCTTATGAGGATGTGTGCTTAGAAACTCAGATGATCTAGAGGATCTTCAAATCAAGGATGCACCTCCAGAATTCGTACAAAAAATCCATTCAACAATTGACAAGCTTAAAGAAATTAACCTTGAGATAGAAAAAAATTCATGCTTGACATCCATCAGTTCGTTGCTGAATGAAGAAGAAACCAATGACTTAGTTAGGCTATTGACTGAATTTAAGGACTACTTTGCATGGAGTTATGAAGATATGCCTAGATTATCTTCTGACATAGCAGTCCACAAATTGGCAATAGACCCTAACGTTAACCCTATCAAGCAAGCTCCTAGATGCATGCGATTAGAAATCAACAACGGTCATTCTTTGGTTTCATCGAGGAAGAAAAATACCCTACAGTTGCCTGTGTAGAAGAAGAAAAACACCAAATTCATTAATTTTGGGACTTAAATAAGGCATGTCCTGAGGGTGAGTTTTCTCTTCATATACTAGAACTAATGGTGAACATCGCCTCATCTCATGTAGTGCTCTCTTTCATGGATGGGTCATCTAGCAATAACAAAATCAAGATGTCCCCTGAAGATGAAAGAAACACTATTTTTCAAACCCCGATCGAAATCTATTATTATAGGGTCATGCCTTTAAGCCATAAAAATGCTGGTGCTACATACCAATGGGCCATGACTCAGATCTTCAACGAACTCATCCATCATCAGGTTGAGTGCTTCATTGATGATCTAGTAGTCAATAGTAGAGAAAAGGAAGACCATCTCTTTGACTTGAGAGTAGTTTTTGAATGGTTAAGACAATATAACCTCAAAATGAACCCCCTGAAGTGTGCATTCAGAGTAGCTTCAATGAAGTTTCTTGGTTTTATTATTCGACACCGGGGAATAGAAATAGATCCTAAAAAAATTATAGCTATCTTAGAAATGCCACCTCCTAAAAGTCTAACATAACTCAAATCGTTCCAAGGATGGGTTGCCGTATCTAAGATGCTTTATCTCCAACATATCAGGAAGATGCAAGACATTCTCAACACTTGTCAAAAAGGATGACAAGTTCAAGTGGGATGATAAGTGCCAGCATGCCTTTGAAAATATCAAGCAATGTTTGGTGAAGCCGCCAGTTCTAGCAGCCCTTATCCTAGGCAGGCCACTCATCATCTGCTTGAATGGGCTCCCTGCCTTGTTGGCCCAAGCCAATGATGAAGGGAAGCAGAGAAGTCTACTATGTCATCCATCATCTGATTCCTGCTGAAGCAAACTGCCCACCTATTAAAAAATATTGCCTGGTTTGATCTTCGCATCTCAAAAGCTATGACACTATATGTTTTCTCATAAGGTGAACTTGATTTCCAGAACCAATCCATTACAGTATCTCATGACACGGCTAATGTTATCTGAATGTTTTGCACGTTGGTCCATGATCCTCTCATAGTTTGATATCACATTTTCCCCTCCGTGCAGTAAAATGTCAAGCACTAGCAGATTTCTTAGCAGTACACCCACTTCATGCTGATTCTCTGCTTAGTGATGACCTCCCTGTTGACAAATCATGAACTTAGGAGGTTGGACTGATGGGAGATGTATTTTGATGGTACAGCTTCTTTTCATAAAGGGGAAGCACCATGATCTACCCTTCCAAGAAAAGCAGGGGTAGGAATAGTTCTCCTAACTCCAAATTACAATGTGATGAGATTCTCATACTATCTTTTCAATCTCTGCACCAACAATAAAGCTGAGTATGAAGCTTTAATTTTTGGTCTGGAGTTAGTCATCACCATTTGTGTCAAAGGCATCAACATCTAGGGGGATTCTCAGCTGGTCATCAACGAGATTGTTAGATCCTACAAGGATCTCAAGCCCAAGCTTTGTCATTACCACGAGTACACAATGAAGCTGTTGGCCCAAATCGCTGAGGTCACCATCTACAAGGTCCTCCATGGAGAAAATGCAATAATAGATGCTTTGGCCAAACTTGCTAAGGAATTGGCATATCTGGAAGATGAGTCCATGTCAATAAGGGTATAAAATAGAAAAGTTCTCACCCTTATTAATGTTGAACTCATCGAGAGACTTTCTCTTGAAGGGGAGGTTGTCATTTCCAAAGGATGAGAGCTAGGTGGAGGTAACCATTCATAGACTACTTAAAACAAACTACCTCAAGAAAAGTCACAAGCCCACGGTGAAATAGAGATCTCTCTCTCCTAGCTCGTTGATGACACCTGCACGATCCTATGACCAAATGTGGGTACGTTGTTTAGATAAACACAAATCCTATGGTATTATATATATGAGGTACATTTAGGTCTATGCAGAGCACATCAATCCAATCCAAAGATGAAAGCCAAGATTAAGAGACTAGGATATTACTGGCCTTTGATGATTACAAACTATATGAACGTGGCTAGGAAATGTCATCAGTGTCAAGAACATGGTGTGGTCCTACATGAAACACCCAACATTCTACATCCTACATTGGCCTTGTGGCCATTCAATTGTTGGGGTACTGACATTGTAGGTCTAATTGATCTTCTTCTAAGGGGCACTGATTCATCTTAGCTGTTGTTGACTACTTTTTCAAGTGGGCAGAGGCAATCCCACTCAGAGAGGTCACAGCTCAGCATGTGCTCCAATTTTTTAGGAACCATATCGTATATAGGTTGTGCCTCGACGAATTATATCCGATAATGGTACTACATTCAAAAGCACCAAGATTAATAGCTTCGCCAAAAGGCATGGTATAGATTGGAGATACTCCACTATCTACTACCCAAGAGCAAAGAGCTTAATAGAAGTATTCAATAAAACTCTCATCCAGATATTGAAGAAGACATTGGATGACAACAAGAGATAGTAGAATGAGCATTTGGTTGAAGCATTGTGAGCCTACCACCACACACTCTACTCAGTCTACTCTATTTTCCTTAGTTTAGTTGCATTCTATCATTAGAAGTTCAACTTCCATCATTAAGGATAGCAATGGGTAGTCAAATCTATATAGAGCAGAATGCAAAGTTGCAGTTAGAAGAGCTCAAAGGTTTGTAGGAGAAATGCTTACGGGCATGCTAGAACCTTGAGTTATACAAGGCGAAAATGATTCAAGCTCACAACAAGCTGGTCTACCCTAGGTCTTTCTAAGTAGGAGAAGTTATGTTAGTCCTAAGGAGACCAATTGTTGCACGTTCAAAGATGGGAGGCAAGTTTGAACCCACTTGAGAAGGCCCCTATGCCATAGAGAAGGCCTACAAAGGAGGATCATATTCGACATTGATTGTAAGGGGAACACTCAATATTTCTTATTGGGCTCTATTTGAAGAAAAATTATCCATAAAAATCATATTTGATAAATAGTTCTATCAATCAACAAAAATTTCATTCTAATTCATCAAAATCTTCTCTTCTTATGAAGTGTTATTTGCTTGTCTTACGGATCTGCCACGACGTGTTTAGGTTAAAAGTAAGAGAACCCAAGAGGAATTCTACCCTTCTCCACAACATGAACACATTTCTCTGGTGCTACTATAATAGGTATGAGAAAACCCAAGAGGCATCCTATTTTGACTAGTGAAACTAAGTTAGGTGTAAGAGAACTCAAGTGACATCCTTTCTTGATGGGAATCGCAACTACCATTTGTGGTACCATTTTACCAAATTCCCCAAGTGTATTTAGGGTAGGCATAAGAGAAACAGAGAGGCATCCTATTCTCTTTTAACACATGCACAATAACAAACACAAATCTTTTGTCTTAGGCTATTTTGATGCGGAAGCAAGCCCCTTGTGGCACTCACTCATTAGCTACTCTAGGTTGGGTCTACAAGCTACCTCGTTAGCCTATCACCCCGGTGGTCATTCGTCAGGTGGATGTGAGACCCCGCACTTTCTTCTTGTCTTGATCATTTCAAACCAATGAGTGCCTTGTTAGTTTGGTAGGCTTCACTGTGTAGCCAGTAAGCTACCTCATGTTGACTTTATTTAAGAAGACATGAATCCCTGAGCTTTCTTCTTGAACTAGCCATCATACGCTAACTAGGTTAAGTATATTTGAGTTTTAGGATAAGTCCCCCAGAAGCTCCTTTCCTCTTGACTACGCTTGAGCTGATATAAGTCCCCTAATCGCATTCACTCAGTAGTCACCCTAGGTCGGATGACACCTGTCGATCCAAAGATAGACTATCCCGTCGGTTCGTATAGGAAGTCCCCAAGCTTTTCCTAATGATTATCGCTGGACACCTTTGGTTGGTTGATGTTTGCTATCGACAATGACTCACCAGTGTACACCACTCTTAGTAGATGTGAGTTCCCATGCTTTCTCCTTGAGTTAGACACTGAATAGCTATTCGATATATGACTAGCCATGTCATCTTCTCCAAGGTTTGGGATAAAGCCTTAGTGACCCCTCTCCTTGCGAGCACTTTATTTGGATCATGTCTTTTGCAACCCTATTTAGACACTACCCGAGTTACTTTTGGATTGGACAGTCCCCCTTTCCTAATAGCCACTTCTATGGTTGGAGAATTTGTTCAGTAGATGCCCGGATTCCCCCCTTATTTTTGTAAATCTGAGATAGGTCTAGGATGATTTAAGCTACTTCTCAGTTTGATCCCTCGCAAACCAACAGGGTCCACGATAAAATAAACTAAACAAAAAAACAAATTAATTCTCATGTGGATTAGGAATTCGAGCCCCCAAAGGGCCCATTTTTCCAAGCAAGCATTCTATCTTTAAGGCAATGTCAACCAAACTTTCTATAGGAATTTCCTGACTACCTGAGTTGAGATAAATCTTAGAGTTCGCACTCACTCCGTAGTTGCCCTTAGGTCGGCTTCAATCGGTCTTGCCATAGGCAGGTTGCTCCAGCAGTAATTCTTCTTTTGAAGATTTAAGGCTATGACGCATTCTTTCTAGCATGATTGTCATAAACCAACCGGCAGCCCTAGGTCGAGTATAATTTATTGCCCAAAGCAACCGATCACCCCAGTGGTCTTTTGTAGTGGAAGATGTGAGTCCCTGAGCTTTCTTCCCTTGAATTGATCATTGCAAACCGAAAGGCACTTCTTTGGTCAGATAGTTCTCCCATCGGCCGAGAAGCTACTCACTTTAGTTCAGTAAATTTAAGATAGGTCTAGGCTAATATAAGCCCCTTCTCAGTGTGATCCATCGCAAACCAACAGAATCCATCAAAATAAATCTAAAAATAAAATTAATCTTTAACTATCTTTGAGCTAATCTAAGTCCCCCAGCAGTATTCACTCAATAATCAGCCCTAGCTTCGTGTTCAATTTGTTTCCCAAAGTAATCGATCACCCCAATGGTCTTTTGTAGTGGAAGATGTGAGTCCCCTAGCTTTCTTCTCTAGAATTAATCATTACAAAGCGAAAGGCAACTCCTCTGGTCAGATAAGTCCTATTATGTGCAGACTACTCCTTTGGATTGGTAAACTAAGCTAGTTCATGGCCCTCGGTACAACCCATCACAAACTAATAGAATCCAAAATCCAAAACTTAAGAATCTAAAACAAATCAACCAACCTCCCCCAGTGGAGTCAAAACTAAATAAATTCAACCCTCTTCCCAAGTGGAACTTGAACAAATTAAACCAACAAAATAAATTGAATCAAATTGACTTCTCTCCCTAGTGAGAATTAAATCAAACCTCTCATCCCCTTAAGGATGACTTGGACTCTTACCAATGGAATGTTCACATACTCTATCCCTAGTTGATTCCTCCTTCCCTCTCTTATGTCTGTGACATAAGTACAGCCACATTGTACTAAGCTTTGGATTCCTTCTACACCTCAGTTTAGGAGTAGATCATCTCTGTTAGTGCTTCTGATCGTTCGGTGTTGTTGATCATTTCAGTCAACATCAATACGTGTGGTGTTCTTTGTCAGTCACACCACACCTATTGAGCGCCCTTTGTTGACCTCATTTTTAAGATGAGCTCTCAACTCCTCCATCTTAGACATAGGACCCCTCTTAGACTTTAAGAGATCCTTAGTCTTAAGACACTTCTAGTAATTAGGTGGACACTCAACCTAGCCCTAGAGACTTAAAAGAGTTAGCCATAGGAATAGGTCATGCCTTAGGGGTTTTAGAAATATTTTCCTACCCTGTAGCTTGAAACATTCCTCACTTCCTTCCTTCAAGTCAAACTCCAAATAAAATCAACATCAAAGCTTAAATCAATTCCAACTTAATTGATTTTCTCCAAATCCAAATCAATCCCACATGATTGAAACCCATGATTGAAACTAATGATTGAGGCTCATGATTGAAACTCCAAGTTCAAAACATTTCTTAAGTCATTTTATTCTCTCTCATAGACTTAGCCTAAATCAAATTTAAATCAATTCAAATTCAAGATATTTTCTCACAACCCAACTCATTTATATTCACATATATAAATGAAATATAAATTCAAATCAATCAAACTAAATCCAAAATTCAAATCCAAAACAAAAATCTTTCTTAACTCACTTTGATTCCCTCTTAAGGACTTAGCCTAAATCAAATTCAAATCACTTCAAATTCATGAAATTTTCTCATAACCCATTTATATTTTCATTTATATCCACATATATAAATGAAATATAAATTCAAACAACTAAAACCAACTCCAAAAATCAAACTCAAATTCAATCAAAATCTAACCTAAGTCTTTCAAGTCAAAATCTTGAACTTAGCCAAATCAATTTCAAATCAAGCTAAACTCTTGATTTTTTTTCTTCATGATTCAATCAACCCTACAATCATGAATACAAATATAAACATAAACTTCAATTACCAAACCAAAACTAAATCCAAGTCAAACTCATGTTCACCCCTTTGAACTTGAAATTGTCAAATGAATCAAAACCCATTTGACTTCAAATCACTTGCAAATAGATTTATATTTCAAACATAAGTCTATATGTGAGTTCAATCAAACTCCAATAAAGCTTTGACCAAGCCATTTGAGCTACTTAGGCTCACTTGACCCAAAGTGACCTAAAGTACCCTTATCAGCCAAATTCTAATCCTAACCAAATTGGATTGAACTAAGCCCACCTAAACCTCTCATCATGATCAAAAATCATCATAAGATGATCAATCACTCAAATTGGGTCAAACCAAGTCTAACCTAAGGGTTGACCAAGTCAAAACTTAGCCAAAATGAAACTCAAACTACCCAAAATTCACCATAGGCCAAATTGATTGAAATCATTGATCAAAACTCATTCATGATCAATGTTTGAACTTGACCAAGTCAATATTTGAGCCTAACCTAGCCCAATTAGCCACTTGACCCAATTGACCCAACTTGACCTAAAAAGTCAAAATGTGTAAAAACTTGATCTAAGCCAAATTGATTGAAACCAATGGGTCAAGTTCATTCCAAAATGATTATTGAATTTGGCCAAAGCTCCAATTAAACTAGATCTAACTTGCCGACCTTGAACCCAACTTGACTTAAAAGATCACTTTGAGCCAAAATCAAATTAAACCAAATTGATTGGAAATAAAGATACAATCCATTTCAAATGACCAACCAAATATAAACCATAACCTAAATAGGTTAATGGGTCAAATTGTTCAACTTGATCCATTTGACCTAATTGAACTCAATTAAACCAAAACTAAATCTAAACCAAATTGAATCAAACTAAATCTACCATAACATTTCAAATGGTCATATGAACTTGACCCAATCTTTGGTTTGATCCAATTTGACCAATTGCTCAACTTGACCCAAGTTGACCCATTTTGACCTAAATGGGTCAACATGAGCTAAATCACATCAAACTAACTCTAAATTCAATGAAACTTGGCCCAACCTATTTTTCAATCATACTAAACATATTCAAATTAAACTCTAAGCCAAATGACCATTTTACCACTAGGCCATAGCATAAATTTTAGCTAAATTCACTTGAAATTTGGTCAAATCCTCTTCATGACCACTTACCACCCTCTTAGTGGACCAAGTGGACATTAGTGAGTGTGGTGCACCTAACCCAATGGGTTTGGGTCAGCCCAACCTAGCCTAAGGCCAAAACTAACCACTTCCTTCAAATTGATCACATGGAAATCCTCCCTCCACTCAATTAAGCACATGGCAAGCTTCACCTTTCCACTCCTCTGACCAAACTGAGTTCAAGGACACCTCTAATAGCCTAACAAACCCACTCAAGGAGGTGTATTGAATCAAAATGGTAAGAGAAAGCTCGATCATCTGATTTCTCAAGGGGGAGATATACTCCCCCTAATTTCACTTGAATTTCATTCACTCCAATTATATTGAGTAAAGGGAAGCCAGAGAAGCCATTTCCAAGTCTCCCCAAGCTCTCTCAAGTGTTTTGAACTTCTTCATTTTGGATTTTCTCAAACCAAAAGTAGAGGAGCTCAAGCCAAATTCAATCTCACTCCACACTCAATACCAAGCCAATTCACTTTGCAAGCTCCATCAGGGAACTCAATCTAGTTCACCCAAACTTTTTCCCAAGCTCCAAAGGCAAGGAAGGTATCCCTTCAACAAAGATAGTGCTCAAGTGAAGGTGGACTTGGCCCATAGAATGATTTACCCAATTTCAACACTTTAAAACTTCAACAAAGCTTCATCTCCACTCGACGAAGCTTCTCTAAGAGAATCAAGCGTTGATGATAGCCTTCGGTGAGGTAAGCCATTAAACTGAGCTTAGATTAAATGTGGTATGGTCCTTTGTCAATGGAATTTCTACTTCATTAAATCCAGCCATTGGATGTGATCTCCCTTGCATGGTGATGGTGTGGGTTGAATTTTGTTTCAATCCAAGCTCAATCGAGCTAGATCTTCCCTTAAATGATGGATGGTGGCCATCTCGAGAGAAGAAGATCATGGGTCGTCCATCTGTGCATTTTGGATGGACGACCATGATTAAAACACATATGATCCATCATTTAATCCTTTAGAATTGTGGATTTAATCTCAACTGTTTGATCCTTGATCGGACAGACAGGGAGAAAGCGGGTAGCACCACCGCTGATGCAGTGCTATGATGTGATAACTTAAATAGTGAATCCCATCACACCACATGGAAACCGCACGTCGCGTCGCCTCCATGTGGCGCCGACGGGATTAGCTTTATAATTAGTGGATTAATTACCTAATTAAGCTTGGAAACTTCAAAAATTTATATATAAGTGTAGAAAAATAAAAAAATGTGAAATAAATTGCATATGAAAGGTATTTACATCTAGAATATTATAAAATTGATTTCAATGGATTTTGAACTATGTTATTTTCTGGATTTAGGTTTTATTAGAAATTTAATTTTTCTAATTACTCTCTAATTATCCCACTGATTAATTCCAAATTTCTTATATATGATTAGTGGGATAACTCCCCCCCCCTTCCTAATTTTCTTGGGATTTATTGATGGTTTAATTAGAGGAATTGCTAGATTGATTTCCAACTACCCTCTTAATGTAATTAACTTTAATTAATTATGCAATTAGTGGTTTGATTCCTTGAGTTGATTAAGGTTTGTTTAAGTGAATAGGAGGTTTAGAGAATAATTTTGGGATATTTTCCTTAAGCTATTCCTTAAACCTCTCTTTCTTCCTAAATTCAAGCTTAATTAAAGATTTAATTAATAACCTACCTAATTAAGTTGACAAAATTCTAAAACCTTCCAAAATTTAACTAATTCATCTTAGGTAGATGCTGAGGTGTTCAATAACATAAGTACATTAAGAAAATCAAAATCCAACTCACATGTGTGAGAACGATTATGAAATTACTTAACTTAAACCCCTTAGCTTAATTAATCATTAATCATGAGCCAAATGCATTAGAACCTTTTCTTCTTAGTTTCATTGCTAATTTAAATTATTTGTGTGGTTTTATTTTATATCATTGGCTCATAATTATTTATTTAAATATGCTAAGGTGGTAAAGGTAAGGGATAAGTAACACACTTAATTCATACCTTAACCTAATTAAAATATAAAAATCATCTAATCATCTAAATATTAAACTAGAAAGCCATACACATGGGAGAAGTGGTTAGGACCAGCAAACATTCCTTCACATTTCCTAAATCAAACATAAAATAAAAATTCAAAATAAAAATCACATTAAACAAACATTGATTCACTTTAAACTTTCTTATTTCATAGGATTATCTTTAGGAATTAATTAGGGTGAATGAATTTATATTGATTTCATCACTTTATTTCTATCCTAGCATGCTAAATGTGTATGCCATATGAAATTCATGCATTCATATCTTTTGAAAATAAAAATTGAAATGAAATATTTTCTTTATGTCAAATTGCATGTTTTGGCCAAAGTAGAAATATGAATGGAAATTATCACTATTAAATTCAAAATTATTTTGAAAACTTATAAATTAAATATCAAAATTGAAAGGTATGCTACTTATGCTTTATTTATAAGCTTGCATGTGAATATAAAAATGTGTCTTATGTTTGCTTCTTTTCTTTCCTCTTAACATGAATTTGGATAAGATTTGCAAAGTGTATAGTTCTTTTAAAAGAACATAGAACTTGTTCAAAATCTATTCTTATCCTCTTCCATGTTAAACTTAAGAAGGATCTTTACATCTACACACATAAATTGCATAAACAAACCAAGAATTAAATAAGCATAAACTTTGCATCTTTCTTTTTCCATTTATTTCTTTTGTACATGCATATGTATTTAAGAAAAGTGGTATATTAGTCTGGACAACCCCGGGGTTGTGAGGCTTTAAGTAGCCCTAAGTAGGTCTTGTACCTTACACCCCTGGTGCTAGGGCAATGTACTCACTTATGCCTTTGAAACATACACATGTGCATATGAATAAAGGATAAAAGAATACCCCATTTTCTACTTAATGAAAATCATGCATCATAAAGTATTCCAATTTTATTTAGTAACATTGTTGGCATTCATCATAAAGTGTGCTAAACATTTCACTTATATGTATAGATATGCTTAGGATTCACTCATATGCATCTTATACATGGTGGGAAAGAAATGAAGTGATGTGTGTTTTGTGATATTAGTTCATTTTACTTAATCTTAAAATGTCTTTCTTTTGAATATGTTTGTTTAGAAAATCTAAACTTAGGATGAATTAAAACACATAATAAAACATTCACTAAATAAAATAAAATATGAATCAACTTTATAAATTACTTAAGGTCGAGGAAGAGAAGTTCTCTTCTCTTTTCCCTCTCTTTACAACTAAGTAATTAATTATAGGATTCACTCAAACCTAATCAAAATACAAAATAAAATTAACCCAAAATAACTAAACAACTTAAATTTAAATCATCCTCTAAGTTGAACATTTTCACACTTAGAAAATTTAAACCTTAAAGCCATAGCTAAGCATGCCACACAAACTTTACATAGCACACACATTAGGCTAAGTCACCATTTCTAGCTTTAGGTTAGGACGGTGCATGGTTTAATGTTTGCTTTTATTTTGTGATGTTATGTTTTAGTATGGATGTTAGGTGAATGAGCGTAGAATGAATGGTAGGATGACTTACTCTAATCATTATCTTCTGCAGGGGGATTGTGCTTAAGGGGCATTATAATAAATAAAAAAATATAAATGCTTTTGTTGTGCATGTGCTTATACCCCTAAGCATAATCTAATAGGCTAGGTGGACTTGGTTACCCATGTTTGGGGTGCTAAGTCTAATATACATGCTTGGGATTGGTATAATTTATTTAGTTAATCTCTATTTTGCGGTGTTAGATTTTACTTTTTCTTTTCATGTAATTTTGTAATTAGGATTTTGGAATGATTGTTATGGGGGATTTGGATGAACATTGGTCATAAGATTTCATCTTATGTACCATGTGATGCCTTTGGAGCAACCACATTCCAACCATCCAAAAAAAAGGAACCAAAAGAAGAAAGAAGAAAAAGAAAAAAAAGAAATGAAGACCCCCATAACATGAATTCCTTGCTTAATTATAGTTAATCCATTTGCAATCCAAGTTGTATAAGAGTATAACTTGGCTACCCAATTTGTTTTCGGGTTTGTGCAGTGGTATCTTGCCACAAGTGGCCTTTCATTTTTTTGTGTTAGCTTTATAAAATGTTTAATGTTTTATTTAGCTTGTGCATTAAGATGGCATATTTTCCTAGTTTCTTTCTTACTTGATGTATGGCCTAGATGACAATTAGGCTCTTAGAGAAAAATAAATCTTCTACCAAATTAATCAACTCAAAATTAAAAATAAATAACTTATAACCTCACCTAAAGCCTAAGTTAAAATCAAGATAAAAGAATTAGCAATCCCTTAGTTGGATGAGTATTACTTTTCTCATATCATGCATCAAAATATATTACTTCACTCTTAATTGGAGGGCTCTCACCTTTGCCAGAGAACTTGGCTTGACCTCTGAGAGCCATGGTGGAAACACACCTCCTTATCTTGCTGATTTTGACAGATAATCTAATTTCTCATGCATTAGGCATAAAGAATCCTATAGCTTGAGTCAAATGATTGTCCAAAAATGGAAATAAAACATATATGAAATTTTCATTATATTTAAGTCATTAAAAGCATACCCTACATGATCTAGTCACTTTTAAGGAGTGTGTTTAAGGACTTAGTCTCTTTCTAAATAAATAACAACCTTGCTATCTTGCATAAATATAAGACTTGTCTACATGAATTTAAAATCATAGGAGGAGTTAGTTAGTGGCCACCACCAAGCAGTTGTAATTTCAATAGTTGAGTGATTTATCATCTCTTATGGAGGTAAATTGAATACTCATTTTCACCATAGATTTAAGTTGTGCTTTTGGCACTGGCCAAAGCTCCCTAGATTTAGGTTATGAGGTTGCTCCCTCATGGGCCATAAGTATAAATCCACACCTCTTAGGCTATTCCATGGTCATTTGTCAAGGAATCATAAACCCTATATTTCTAATAAAAATTCAACACAAACAAATTAATTCAATTTCAAAAATATAAAGCCCAATCATAGGGTAGTTTGGGATGCTTACTAGGCTTCCTAGTATCCTAAGCATCCTCTACTTGTTTCTATTTGGCTTCGATAAAAATTCTCTTCTCTTGATTGATCCCACTTGACCTTCTAAAAGTAAACCAATCGAATGATAGTCCTACCTATTGAAATCTTTGAAGGCAGTGATCATTTACCTTAATCGAGAGTATTCCATAAGAATCTCATTCCTTAGGATGTAATTAACTATGGGGGCTTGCCCTTGTAGGGAACTTAACGAGCCTGATTTTAAAATAAACCCTACTTTACTTTCCCATGTAAAATAGGAGAAGAATCTATATACATATGCAGACCCATTATCCTTAGGAGTCCTTATTCAGGTGATTAGGTCCATTGTAGGGTGGTGACTTCTATCATTCGAGAGTGCACCTCTCCTCAATGTCATACCCGATCATCCTAATAAGAACATTTGCAGATCTACGTGGTCTCCGAATGCAAAGAGTATATTTCTATCTTCATTTTATCCATATTAATTAAAAATGGAAGTATACATCTTAGAAGAATGAAAAGTTTTCACCACACCTATACAGGCAAGCCTCTATAGTTAATTATAACTTAGGAAGGGTGTCTTCCTAAGAATACTCTCGATTAAAGAAATAAATGATTATTCCTAAGACTTCTAAGGTAGCTTTCAAAGGATTGATTTTTGGGAAATTCAATTGGGAGAGGTCCAAATTGGAGAGAGTTATTTTCAAAAGTCAAATAGGAAAGAGTAGGAAATATCTATTGATACTGGAATACCCAATAGACATTTTAACTATCCTATGATTGGGCTTCAATTTTGGAATTTAATTTTATATTTTGAGTTATCATTTTCTTAAAAATTTAGGGCTTAAATTCTAGCAGCACAAGACTGCAAAAATGCATAGGTTTGAAGACTTATTCCAAAAAAGGATACTTCAGAACCTAGTCTATAGGCGCTTCTAACACATGTCAGATGCTCGACCTAGTTCTATCCTTGGGAATCATTGGCCATTCTCCTCACTTAAGGGAACTAGCCTATCCTTAACTCTTATGGACTTACAACCTGCCTGGAGAAGGCTACTAGATAACACCACCTAAGCATTCTTAAACTCATGAAGTCAAACCACTTGAATGCAAGATGGTTGGGTTGTTGCATTTTTAGGAAAAAAATCTATGAGCCTAGACTCACTCCCTCATCCCTAAGATTATGTAGGGTATGATGATGCATCTAACTAATGCATATTTTTCAGAATTTTATGATTTTTGACTCAAGATTCATTTTAGGCCATAGGTATGCATTTTATGCCTAATGTCATTCAATTAGAAATGGTTATGGGCCAAATGAAAAGGGAAAGAAGTGTTCTTCCATCATAGACTCTCAAAGGTTAAGCCCATTTTCTCTAGCAAAGATGGAAGCCCTCCCTAAACAAGAGTGAAATAAGATGATTATGCATGATGTTAAACATCGAGCTAAGGGGCTGCTAAATATTTTATTATCTTGATTTAATGCCTAGGCTTTTATATGAGGTTATGAGTTATATTTATTTTTATATTTTGAATGATTTAGTTGGGTAGAAAATTTATTTTATCTTATACGCCCGCATTGATCAGCAAACACATCATAGAAAGAAACCTAGAAGAGCATGTTATTTCTATTATGCACCCAAAATAAACCATATTAAATTAAGAAAAATAGGCCAATATAGCCAAAATTACAGTACACCGGAAGAAAGAAAAATGGGCTGAAGTTACCTTATACACTCGCCTAGAATTACAAGTTTAGATCTATGGATCTTCTTTCTAGGAAAGTCTCCTTCTTCAAGGACATCCATCGAGCTCCACAAGGGACCATTGCACCATCTTCTGGTAGGGTCACCTCTGCTAATCCTAGACCCCATATATCCTAACCTAATTCTAAGCTTAAATTTATAATTTTAAAATTCAAAAAGAAATCCTAAGCTCTGCAAAACATATGTTAGGAAATACAAACAACACATAGTAGTTATATTTCTCAAACATACGATCTTAGCATTAGTTGTTTGCCAAGCCCACCTGTCCAATGGACTATGTTAAGGGATTTTCAACATATGTAGGTAAATAGCAATTTTATAATTTTGATTTATGACGGCTATCCCTTTTAACACAATCCCTTGTCAAAAAATAGTGTTAATTCTAAAAAGAATGCCCTACCATCCACTCTAATGAACAAACAAGCCTAGGCATCTAGTCTAAAGCAATACACCATACAAACATGTGAAGCACAGCACAACATAACACAAAAAAAATCACAAAATGATCTAACCTAGATCTAGAGTCCATGACCTAAGTGATCTAGTATGTGCAAAAAAGGGGTTTGTGTGACAAGGCTTTGCTAGGCTCCTTTAAGTTCAAGTTTCAATTTGAAGTTTGAATTTGTCTAATTTCTACCTTTGGTTGGTTTCAATTCAAATGGTTTAATGAGTTAATTCACATTTTTATTTTCATTTTATTTGGTTAAAGTAATACTTAAGTTTTCAAGAATGAGAAATAGAATGAATTTCATTTTTAGGTGAAACTCACTTTATTCCACATCCTAAATCCTAATGAAGTTTCCAAAAAGTCTAACTAAGATCCTTAAATATCTTAATTAATCCTTTTATATTACTTATGTTTGGATTGAGTTTGATTTGGTTCATTCAATTCATTCTTTTAATATGATTCAATTTATTTCACTTGATTTGGTTTAGATTGTAAGTTTTTGTTAGATTATGCTGATTTTAATTTTTGTTCCCTATTTCATTTGACTTGGTTTGAATTAGTTCATTTGATTTGCTTCATTACATTTGTTTTATGTTTGATTTAGATATCTTGAGTTTGACTTATCTTATTTGATTAGGTTTAGTTGATTTCATTTTATTTGATTTATGTTAACTTAGATTATTTATTTGATTTTTTTATTATGTTATGTTAATCTCATTTTTAATTTGTGTTAATTTTAGAATTTTTTAGGTTAAGATTAAATTTCATTTGATTTAATTTAAGTTATTTAATTATGGATTTGTAAGCTTAAGGTTTAAGTTCATTAATATGATTTAGTATTTTTGACTTAGGTTTGTTCATGGATTATTCTTAACCTAAAGTACTTAAGTTAATTATCAATCTTATTTGATCTGATTTGATTGACCTAAGATTTAGATTCATTCTTAGATTTATTAGAGATGAGTGATTTCACTAAATTTTATTGATTCAAAGTTTAATGTTAATTCAAAATTTTATTTTAAGGTTTTATTTCATTAACTTAAGATTGAATTTAATCACTTCAATTGTCTTAGGATGTTTAGTTGAACTAGCTTCTTTAATATTTCTAATGTTTGATTAAGGTTTACATTATTGTATGATTTGATGGATTAATGAATTTACTTAGTTCATTCTTTGATTAACATAGACCTACGAGCTTGGAAATTTAAGAATTCCCAACCTAGGGATCAATTGGATTTGAGATATTTTTGGCAAGTGGGTTACATGCCAATTTCAAATGTCCAAAGTTTCATCTTGATTAGATTTGTAATTAGGGAGTAATTAGGGTTTTAATTATTTTATTAAAACCTAAATTAAGCCTAATTTAATGAGATTCAGTTGGAGGTTTTAATTTTTCATAGATTCCTTACTGAAATAACTTTCCAATGATTCATAATTTTTTATTAATTGATTGATTTATTATGATTTAATTAAGTTCTGATTAATTATTTTATTAAATTAATTTAATTAATTATTTAATTAAGTCAATTAGTGATTTATTAAATTCAACTAATTTTTAATGATGTTTTAGAGTTCAGTAAGATTTATTAGGTTGATTTAAGTCTGTTCAGATCATTTCCATAAATTAATTTTATTAATCCTAACTTATTTAATTAAATTAGGGGTTTAAGATTGAAAATTCCATTTTTCATAAATTATAGTGAATTAAATAATTAAAAATTTTCAAATGGTGTGTTTTATGGTTAATTTCATCTCCCTAAAGTTTCATACTAATTGGATTAGTAGTCAGAGAGTAATTAGGCTTTAATATTTTCATTTAAACATAAATTAAGGCTAAAATACTTAATAAAAATTGGAGATTTTAATTTTTATGGATTCCTCTCATCAATACGAATCTTTTAAGCCTTTATTTGTATTTTTATGATTTTTATTTATTTATTTATGAATTTTAGAAGTTTTAGTGAATTTTAAATTAATTTAAAACAGCTATTTAACATTTTTTAAGTGGGGAGGGGTCCACACAGCGCCGCGGGCTGAGCGTCAAACGCCTATGTGGCGTGTCTTGCCTTGTGTCACATGTAGGTTGGTCCACGCAGAGCCACGTGGCATCCACGTCAGCCAAGGTGGAAATGTGGGATTGAATAGGATTGTCCGTTCAAAGATCGGACTGTCTATAATCGATCTGTGGGTCCATAAGGAATTTAAATCAATGGTGCACCTAGATCTAAACTGTCCAATCCTAATAGAAGGATCTGATGGTCCGAAGATCGTCTCCTTCCCCGGATGGAGAAAATCGAGAGTTGTCCGTTGATTAGGCTTAATTTTCAGCAATCGACGGCAAATTAGGCACCGATTTGATCCCAAATCCATCGTGGAAGAGATTCCTATAGATCTATATGGTTGGATCAACTTGGGGATCCAACTTCTTTCAAAAAGCTCCAAACCAAAAATATATGGCAAGGTGCGTTAATGGCAAACTTCGATTCCAGCGATCTCCAGTGACGGGGTTGACTCCATTAGCTTCGGATCAATGCAAGGAGCTTATGACTAGAGTTTGGTGGCTTGTCTCCTCGTGAATAGCTCTTTAGACCACCATGGATTTTGGCCTCAACAAGCTTGATCGTTCTCTGGCTTCCCGTCGCCAAATAAAGCAAGTGAAGGCTTGATTTGTATCACCTCAAGCCTTAGAACATGTAGGTGACCTCAATTTGGGGTGAAATCCACTCCCTTGGATTTCACCATTAAAGGGTGCTCTATTTTGCACTATTCATCACCTTGTTGGTGATGAATTGCCCGAGGAGAAGTGTTGAGCATCTTCTCTAGCTCTGAGGAATGTTTTGGAGTGAATTGGGAGAGGAGTTGAGCTTCCCTTGCTTGGTTTCAATCTTGAACGATCCTCACCTTCTCTTCTTCTTCTTCTTCTCTTTTTCTTCTCTTCTTTCCTTGGAGAAGCCAAATCCCTCTTGTTTTCTTCCTTGATTTCCAACCTTCACTTGAAGGCGCCATCCTCATAAGAGGTGGCTTATTTTGCATGGGAAGAGGTGGGAAAAAAGGGAACTTGGATTTCCCTTCTTCCTTTTTTTTATTTTTTATGGATTATGGCATCATCGCATAGCCCTAGGCTAATGTGTGATTCCCCTTTTGACTTTATGTTGTAATACATTTGATTTGGGTTGGAGTTTGAGTCCAAATCAAGTGCATTGATTCAAACTTGATCTCAAAATCAATTCAAAGGTGTTTTGAAATTAGATTTAATTTGGATTTTAATCATCTTGGATTGATGATTAATTGATTGTTGATTTGATTAATTGATTTTGAATTATATTTCAATCAAATTTCAATTTGAATTAATTGGATTTGATTTGAGTTAATCCAAATTGAAATTTTAAATTGATTCCCTAGGACACTAAGTGTAGTATCCTAAGTACTGAATTAGGAGGTTTCGAATTGAAATTAGAACATCCTAATTGTGGGTTTTAAGTTGATATTAATCTCATTCAAAAATGAGATCAATAAATGAACCGCCAATATATGTAGTGGATCGGCCAGAATACACTGCACATATTGGTGTTGACCGGATTGATCAACATACAAGCATAAACTTGGGGCTCCAATTCATGATTTTGATTTTTGATTTAAATTATATTTTGATTTTGATTGTGAAAGATAGGTATATGTATTCCTATCTTTGTTTTGGAGGTGTGATTCATTCCTAGAAACTTAACTTCATTAAGTTCTAAGATGGATAGGAATGTCATTAGAAATGGAACCAAAGAATGATCAATTCCCAATGCAATCACTATGCTAAGAAAATATGCCTTCAATGGACTTACTCTTAATTGAGAATGGTAGTGATCCATGTGATTAGCTAATAAGATGGGGTCGTTAAGAGCATGATCCATCCTAATTAGGTAAAGAGATGAGAGGGGTCTTTAAAGACATGATCCAATCCTCAAAATAAATATGATACTAACTGGGACTTACTTATATAATTAAGCTAATAAGATGGGGCCATTAAGGGCATGATCCATCCTAGTTACAAGAGAGAGAGGGTCCTTAAAGATATGATCTAATCCTTAGAATTTTGACTTAAGGGTAGGTGTCTTTAAAGACATGATCCTAACCTTAGTCATTTGAATAGGATGCCAACTGGGGACTTACTCCTATATGATTAGTTAATAAGATGGGGTCGTTAAGGGCATGACCCATCCTAATTAGCTAAAGAAGAGGGTCCTTAAAGACATGATCCAATCCTCAGAATTTTGACTTAAGGGTAGGAATCTTTAAATACATGATCCTAATCTTAGTCATTTGAATAGGATGCCAACTGGGGACTTACTCTTATGTGATTAGCTAATAAGATGGGGTCTAAGGATATGATCCATCCTAATTAGCTAAAAGAAGAGGAGAAGGGTCCTTAAAGATAGGATCCAATCCTCAAAATGTTGATAAGGATTGGTCTCTAAAGACATGATCCTAACCATAATCAATTGAATAAGATGCCAACTGGAGACTTATTCCTATGTGGTTAGCTAATAAGATGGGTCCATTAAGGGCATGACCCATCCTAATTAGCTAAAAGAGCAGGCAGGTCTTTAAATACATGATCCAATCCTTAAAATTTTGACTTAAGGGTAGGGGTCTTAATGACATGATCCAATTGTCATAGGATGCCCATGGGGACTTCTCCTATGTGGTTAGATAATAAGATGGTGTCATTAAGGGCATGATCCATCTTAATTAGCTAAAGAGAGGAGAGGGGTCTTTAAAGACAAGATCCAATCCTCTAATTTTGACTTAATCATAATGACATGATCCTAGCCTTAGTCATTTGAATAGGATGCCAACCGGGGACTTACTCTTATGTGACTAGCTAATAAGATGGGATTGTTAAGGGCATGATTCATTCTAATTAGCTGAAGAGGAGAGGGGTCTTTAAAGACATGATACAATCCTCAAAATATGGAATAGGATGCCAACTGGGGGACTTACTCCTATGTGATTAAGCTAATAAGATGCAAGCATGATCCATTCTAGTCACCAAGAGAGGGGTCTTTAAAGACATGATCCAATCCTTAGAATTTTGAATAGTAGAAAAGGGATCAACGTGATTTGATTCTTATCCTAAATAGCCCATGTGACATGAAAGGGGTTTTGATGATTTAATCCTATCATGTACAAGAGGAATGGTGCCATGAAAGGCTTGCTCCATCCCTATGGGTGATATGGATGAGGAAAAGGGTCAAAGTGACTTATTCATAATCCTCATAAGTTTTTACTAATAGACAAGAGTCTCATGGACTTAATCTTTACTTGATTAGTCTAACTTTATGAAAGGGTAATGTAAGGTTTGCTTCCATTTCTTGATTTCACTAATATTTCTTACACATGAAGAATTTCAGTGAAGGAGGTTTCAAAGAGTTGGAATTTATTTTTGAAGGAAGACTTGGGTATATTTTGGACCCAATACTTTACGATGCCATGAGCATAGAAGTTCATCATTTTTCTTTTTCTCTTTTTTTTTTATCTCAAAGTTACAATGAACCATGCTAGATGTCTATGTCTCTAAAGGAAAGATATCATAGGGTACTAACCTGAGAATTGTACCTCTTTGAGCTTGCATGTGACTGTATAGTTCTTTAGGCAATAATAACCAAAGTCAACCAGTGCTTCTCAAATGAAATTTGACATGAATCAGCAGCTTACAAGGCCTTCTCTTGGATTCAATAAAGATCAAGAGATTCCTTTGAAGCTTTCTAAAGTGAAAGAGAATCAAGGTAAGCAAACTCTTGGATTCTCATGGATACACATTTTTGTGTTTTATTCTTTTGTCCCTATTCAACAAGGGAATTAAAAGGATTAACTTATTAGAGAAATTAGAATTCTCCTGATAAGTTTAAAATTGAATTTATTCAGTTGATTTATTATTCTTTTAAAGGATTTATGAAATAATATTTCATAAATGTCTTTGACTAATTTCTTAATTTTGCATTTTGATCCTTCTACATTTACAAGGTCTTTGAAATTACTTCAAAAGTAAATTTCAAGAATTTAGATGTAGTAATAGGATTGTTCTTAAAGTCATATTGAAGTTTCTTTTATTTTTTTTATTTTTTTTTATATTTTGGCAAGATTTTCAATATAACCCTCTACCTATTTGAAAGTGGGATTATAAGAAATCTTGATCCCCTTTTGCTAAATTGCCCTAATATTTTGAGATTGAATGTTATATATGACAGAACATTCTTGGAAGGATTTTGAATGTCATATCATATGCTTTCAATTCTTATTTTCTAGAATTATTTTAATTTGACAATTTTCATATAAGTTATCCTTAAAAAGGGCAATCTTATACATGAAAGCCCTCTTTTTTTATTTTGAAATGAGGTATGGGTAGTATGAACCCATTTTCAAAGTAAAGATTCTACCCTAGTCCCAAGATATGGATCATTTAATAATATTAGCTAACCATAAAGAATGTTTTCTCCTCATGTATAGCCATCATTTTTTAGTTTTAAATTTAGCAAAAATTTTGCTTTTCTTTTGGAATTTGACCATAGTGGACAAGGGACTTAGTTTATGGAAATTGCATCAATCTTAAGTTTATAGACCGCTACATCTGGAGATCATTTCAATTTATTTCTAGATAAAGTAGTCTTTAAACCCAAAAGATAGCTTGATCAAGTCTTCAATACCATTAAAAGGATCATTGATATCAACTTGTCAATTGTGGAATTAGATTTTTCTTCATATTCTAAGTGTATCTCAAACTTGAAGACTATATAAATCTGGACGCATCTAAATAACATTCATGCAATGTGCTAGAGTGCCTTGTAAAGAAAGTTAGGACCCAAACTACTTTTTTAACTTGCAATGGCTCTATGACTCCATAACTTTCTTGTTTATGGTTATAGGCCACTTGCAATAGAATCAGTATACTCACGGGACCTTTACCATACAAAGGATATGGACCCCTAGAAAGAAGATCCATTATTTTTTTCTTTAACCTGCCAAGAACTCACCCAATCATGGCAAAGGCAAAATGATAAAGTATGATATCTTATTTTTGTTTAGCTAGGGATAATTTTAACTTCTAATCCTACCACTATTTTGCTATGTGAGAAGTTTAAAGTTACAATGTCCATTTACATGCGCATATTTTGCTTCATTTGAAATGGAATCAAAGTATACTCAATAGAATCTCTGCCATTCAAAAGATATAGACTCCTAAAAGAAGAACTGTTATCATTTTATTTAACCTACCAAGCGAACACACCCAATCATTGTAAATCCTAAGATGACAAAGCATGAGATATCTGATTATTTTTGTTTAGCTAGAGACAATTTTTAACTTCTAACCCTATCACTTTATTTTGATGTGGAGAAGTTTAAAATAAAAAATGTCCACATTCTTAGAAATTTTAGACTTCATCCTTTGTCTCTTGGATATAGTCCTTCCATCCCTTATTTCTTTTCTTTCTTTCTTTCTTTCAGTAATAATATTCTATTTTTATGAAAGGTTACATTTGGTAATTTTCTAGTTATAATATTCACTAAGAAGATATATGTATTGATTCATTTCCATAACATTTCACTCTTTATGAACTAATCACTAAATGATTTGCTAAGAAATTTGATGTATTTGGCTTTTGTCCAAATACAACATTTTGTTGATTGACTTTTCATGATTCAAGTCTTTGCTTTGATTGATCATGTAATATGAACATTTCTATTTCTTTTTATCTTTTCATGGAACAACAAATCTAGTAAAGGCATTTAAGATTGGTAAAAATGACTTTCTAAAGATGTTACACTTCTAAAATCAGAATTTTCTAATAGAATCAAAAATTTAGTAAGGTAGGAGGTGCATATCCTAAAGACTCAACACTTTAGGATGAGTATGAACATCCTTCAATAATCAATATGTTTCTTCTTTTCTTTCCATTTGATTTCCTTTTTTTATTTGAGTTCGATAGACCATCCAAGAGCATTTAAAGATGTTTCATGAATTCCTAAGTTTTTTTTTTCATGTTTTTTTTTTATTCAATCAAGAATATGATTGAAACTAAGTTCTTTTCTAGGTTGAGTTTACAAGATTAAATTTTCATGAAACTAAAAATACTTTCTTTTATTTGATTGAATTTATCACCATCTTATCAAAGTTTGATTAGAATTTGGCCTATTTTTTTTCATATTTACAATGAGGTTGACATGCACCCTCAACACATATTTTGAGATTTTCTTTTTTTTTTTGAATTTTCCACATCTAAATGTCAATAAGTTATTAGTAGTCTATCTTCATCATAAAATAACCCTAGAACCTTTCATAGTGGAATTCCACATCGAAGTATATAAGGCAAATTACATGATTATGTAATGTCTTGTTACTTTCATTTCTTTTTTTTTCATTTTTTTATTTTATTTCATATTTCTTTTATTTTAACAGAGATTACGATTCTGATTTTTCAAGTAACTCTAAGATGGCCAAAATATCACATTTTGAAGATGACTTATTTGCCATTTTTTTTTTAAATTCCATTTGAGGTGGTATGACTCTACCATTTCAAATTTGAGTTCAAGAATTTCCTTTGATATGGAGGTAAGGTAGGTCTAATTTCATTCAATAGATCAATAGATCTCATGATCTATTCATTTAAAAGAGACCTCAGGGTAGATGATGTGCTATTAGAAAGTCAAGTTTGACTTGTATTTTTTAAAGCACATATAAGGTAATCTCAACTTGAATGGAATCTTGACCACCATACTTAACAATAAGACAATGTCAAGGCCATAAGATATCACAAAGGATTCACCTGATTCAATTTGTATTGAATATGTAATGCCTATAAATGGAGAAAACTTTCCACTTCTTCATTCATTTGGATTGACAAACTCCTAAGTGATTTATCTATCAACTAACCAGAGATAAGAGTTTTCATATTTTCACTCTAAGAGATAGAAATATCACCCTTAGGACCCAATCCTAAGGTCATGATTTATTTAGAAGGATTAAACTCTTCATTATTTTCTTTTCATGATTTTGCCTTAAAATTAATTAATGACATTCATGAAATATCATTTCATTTAATGAGATAAAATTCCCATTAAGATTGATTTAAATTTATTGGTTTAAATTTCATTCATTTTTTTATCGAGAATTAGAATTCTTTTGTGAGAAAAATTTTATTAGGGAGTCACCTTCCAAACAAGAGTGAAATGAAAGAGGCAACATATATTCATCAAAGATGCCATGAAAATTTGCAAATGTACTTATTCATGTAATCGATACATCATCAAGGAAATAGTTATCTTGAAGATAGAAGTCACAACCCTTAATGGAACCACCTCTCACAAGGACTCCTAAGGATGATTTTATGCATATGTACATGTAGAAGCTTTTATGAAAAGTAAAGTAGTTTATTTTAGAAAGGCTAGCAATCATAGTTACATCCAAAAGGATGGGATCCTCAAAAACTCTTGAAGGTAAATGATGTTGTTCTAAAGATTTCAATAGGGAAAGGACTATTAGGGTTTATTTTTTTGAAGATCAAATGCATGAAAAGAGGAGTTATAAGCAAAATGGAAGATAAGTGGAGATTCACAATGCTAGGAAACCTCAGCATCTCAAACTATCCATATAGGCTTTACATTTTTGAAATTGATTTAGTTTGTTTGAGTTACATTTTCATTAGAAGTTTAGGACTTATGATTTTAACACAAGATTGGGAAATGCCTAAGAGGTGAGGAATTATTTATGACCCAGGGGAGAAGCAACCTATAAATCTAAGCCAAGGCAAAGCACAATAAATCTAAGAAAATGGATAATTTGTTTGCACAAGAAGCAAACCATCATCAAATACTACAACCACTTAATTGCCAACTAACTCCTCCTACAATTTTAAATACATGTAGGCAAGTCTTTATGTTTATAAAAGATATAGCTTATTATTTAGAAAGAGACTAAGTCCTTAAACTCACTCTCTAAAGAGGCTATATCATGTAAAGAGACATGCTTCAAATGACCTAAATCTAATGTAATTCAAATTTTATTTTATTTCATTTTGGATAATTATTTTGACTCAGGCTAATAGGATTTTTATGACTAATGCATGAGAAAGAGGATTATTGGCCAAAATCAACAAAAAGGGAGGAGGTGAGTTTCCACCACAGCCCTCAAAGGTCAAGTCGGGTTCTCTGGCAAAGGTGGAAGCCCTCCAATCAAGAGTGAAATAAGATGAATTTATGCATGATATTATAATGAAATGCTCATCCAGCTAAGGGGTTGCTAATTCTTTTATCTTGATTTTAAACCTAAGCTTTAGGTGAGATTATGAGTTGTTTAATTTTAATTTGAGTTGTTAAGTTGGGTGAAAGATTTATTTTTTCCTAAAGAGCCTAATACACATCCAACCATATATAAAGCAGTGAATAAACTAGAAAAAGCATGCCACTTAATGCAAAAGCTAAGCAAATCATCAATCAATTTATAAAGCTAATTGCAAAAAGAATAAATAGTCGTTTGTGATCGGGCACCACCGCACAAACCTGAAAATATTAAATGTGGGTAACCGAGCTCTACCCTTATACAACCCGGATTATAAATGAATTAAATTACAATTTAAGCAAAGGAATTCATTGTTATGGGGGTCTTCAAGCTTTATTCTTTTTTCTTCTTTCTCCTTTCTTCCTTCTTCTTTCTTCTTTTGGTTTCTCCTTTGGAAGGTTGGAAGGTGGATGCTCCAAGGCTTAACATGGTGCATATGATAAGATCTTATGACCAATGCTTATCCTAATCCCCATAACAATCATTCCAAAATCCTAATTATACAAATTTTTACATGAAAAGGAGAAGTGGAAAATCTAACTAACACCTGCAAAAGAAAGGTTAGCTAAATCACACCACAAAAATATCAAGCATGTATATTGGACTTATCACCTCACATGTGGGTGACTAAGTTCACCTGGCCTATGGATTATGCTTAGGGGTATAAAGCACCTGCAAGCAAAAGCATTTAAATTTTTATTTATGATAGCGCCCCTTAGGCACAATCCCCTATAGAAAAGAATAGTTAGACTAAGCATGTACTACCATTCATTCTATGAGCATACACCCTAACATTAGTCTAAAACATATATCATAAAACAAAATAAATATCAAATCATGCACCAACCTAACTTAAGGCTAGAAGTGGTGACTTAGGCTATATTTGTGCTTTGTGGTATGCTTAACTATGGCTTTAGGTTCAAATTTTCTAAGTGTGAAGAACATGTTCAACTTAGAGGAATGTTTCATTTAAGTTATTTAAGTGTTTTGGGTTATTTTAATTTCATATTTTAATTTGGTTTAAGTGAAACATATAATTAATTACTAAGTTATGAAGAGAGCGAAAGAGAAGAAAACTTCTCTTTCCTTCCCTAGCTTTAAGTAATTTTATAAAGTAGATTCATATTTTTAGTTTCATTTAGATGAATTTTTTGATTACATCTTTTAATCAATCCTAAGTTTAGATAAAATCTAAACAAACCTATTCAAAAAGAAAGACATTTTAAGATTAAATAAAATGAATCAAAATTCACATAACACACATTACTTCATTTCTTTCCCAACATATATAACATGCATATGGATGGACCCTAAGCATATACATGTAAATGAGAGTAGTTAACACACTTTTAATGCATGCTAAGTAATCCATTTAAGAAAATTTAGAAGTTGAATATACATGATTTTTCTTAAGTAGAAAAGGTTTTCCTTATCTAAATTTTCACATACATACATGAAAGTAAGAAAGGCATAAGTGAGTACAATACCATTATTAACCAGAGGTGTAAGGTACAAGACCTACTTAGGGCTACTTAAAGCCTTGTAACCTTAGGGTTGTCCAGACTAATATACCACTTTCCATAAGTACAAACATGTCTAGAAAAGAAATGAAATAGGAAAGAAAAATGCAAAAATTCTTTAGTAGATTTGTTTTATTTATGCAATTTATGTATGTAAGTGTAGGTAACTCTTCTTAGATGGTAGCATAAGGATGAATAGCATATGAAATTATGTGAGCATTAGGACCTTTTCAAATGAACCATATATCTCACCAAAATTCCTATTCAAAACTACGCCAACATAGGAAAGAAAGGAAACCATACTAAGCATACCTTTATAATACTTCACATGGAAGATTATAATTAAGATATGAATAGCACACTTTCAGATTTGATATTTGATTTATGTATTTTGAAAATAATTTGGATTTAGTAGTGATAATAGCCACTCATATTTTATTTTAGCCAACACATGCACATTTGACATAAAGTAAACAATTTTCATTTTAAAATTTGAAACATGAAATTATGAATGCATGAATCACATGGCATACAATGGGAAAGATCCAAAGCAATGAAAGCATGTAAACAAACTCACTTTACTTAAATCCTAAATACATTCTTATAAAATAAGAAAATTTAGAATAAATCAAAATGAATTTCAAAATGATTTTTGTTTAGTTTAAAGTTTGATTTAATTTTAAAAAAAGTGAGATGAGTTTGTTATTCCTAACCCATTCCCATGTGTGTTTTATATTTTTGTTTAATTTTTAGATAATTAAATCCATTTTAAGCATTGATTAGGTTAATTAAGTGTTAATTCCTAATTAACCTTACCTACCACCACCTTAGAAGAATTAACTTAGTAATTATGAGCCAATGAGATGGCATAAAACCCATAAGAAATTTAAATTTGCAATGCACCTAATAATGAAAAGGCCTAATTCAATTTGGCTCATAATTAAAAGTTAATTAAGCTAACGGGTTTAGCTTAAGTACTTTCAAAACACCCTTTCACACATGTGAATTGGGTTTTAATTTCCTTAATTAAACTTAAGCTATTAAACACTTAAGAATCTACCCAAGGTAGATTAATTAAGTTCTCAAACTTTTTAGAATTTTTTGAAAATTGATTAAGGGGATAATTAATGAATTAACCCTTAATTAAGAGAAGATTAAGGAGAGAAGAGGGGGTTTAGGGAATGGGAAAATGCCCCAAAATTATTCCATAAACCTCCCACTTACTGGATCTGACCTTAATTAACCCTAATCATAGGGTAAAATCACTAATCACACCTTAATTACCCTTAATTGCATGAAAGGGGTAATTAGGGAATGAAATAGCAATTTCCCCAATTGAGCATTTCAAGAAAATTAGGGGACGCAGAGGTTATCCCCTAAAATGAACTCTAAAATTTTGAGATTAATTGATGACTTAATTAAAGGATAATTAGCTAATTAAGATTCCCAAAGAAACCCAAATTCAGAGGAAACAGTAATTCAAAATCCATTGAAATAATTTTTAAAATATTCTAGATGAAATTATCTTTCCATAGCATTTTTCCTTTTTTTTTATTTTTCTAGAGGGAATTATGAAATTTTGAAGATCTAAGGATTAATCAAAAATTAATTAGGCATTTTAAATTACCCTCAACTAATCCCTAGCTCAGCACATGTGGTGACGGACTTTACATACGCCGTGAGTAACTTAAACGCCTCACAAATGGTGGTGGTGGCACATGCACCTAACCCTTCCATCCGATCAAAGATCGGATGGCTGAGAATTCCCCCGCAGTTTAAAATAGATAAATGAGATCTAAAATGTGTTAAATAATCTCAGCCGTCCATCTAAAATGTGTGGATGGATGGCTGAGACGAGCCAAGTTCTTCCCCTTGATCAATAGAGATTGTCCATGATCAAGGGGAACATCCAAGCTCAATCTAGCATGGAATCACACCAAAATCAACCCACACCATCTAGAGAAATAAAACGGCAAATCTAACAGCCAAAATTCGATGAGGTGAAATTTTCTTTCACAAAGCTCCACACCACATTGAGTTTAGTGATCGAAAAATTCCATACCTCGTTGGAGGTGATCACCGGTGCTCGAGATCGATGAGGTAGCTTCATCTGGTGGAGATAAATCACTGTTAAAATTCCTAGGCCTTGGGATTGAGTGGATCAATGGATGGAGCAACACTACTTCACTTGGGCTTCGGCTTTAATTGAATTGATCCTCTCCTTGCTATGGGAACTCCAATGTTAGCTTGAGTGAGCTCAGAATTGTTCTTAGAAGAAATGTGTAGGAGGAGCAATTTGGAGGAAATCAAGTGTAGAGGAAGTTAGGAATTCACCTCTACCTCCCTATTTTTTACTGCAAAACCAAGAAAGAAGAACTCTAATCCTCTCTAAAGACCTTGGGAATGCTCTATGATGATTGTAAGGGTTCCTCAATCGGCTGTGAGGGTGAATGAAAATTTCATTGAATTAGGGAGAGGATATCTCCCTCGATGGCAATCGGATGATCGAACCATTCTTTGTCGTTTTGATCCAACTGCTAAAATTGGAGAGGTTGTTTAGGCTATTTTGAGTGTGCGCACACATGGTCAATTTGACCCAAGTATTGGATTGCCAACTTCCCATGTGCTGAATTTGAGCTTAAGAGGGAATTTGAAATTTCAATTTGGCTCTAAGTGGTCATGTTTATTCTATGTGCCAAACGGGCTGACCCAAACCCATTGGGTTGGGTGCACCACTCATCACTAAGTCCCTTTGAGCTTTAGGGGTAGAATAGTCATTTTGTTATTTTTCCACTTTAGACATATTGGGTATGTGGAGAAACTAGGTTTGGCCAAGTTTCATTAGATTTGGAATCCATTTGATAGTGTTTGACTCATGTTGACCCATTTAGGTCAAAATGGGTCAACTTGGGTCAAGTTGACCAATAGGTCAAATTGGGTCAAACCAAAGGTTGGGTCAAGTTCATATGACCATTTGAAATGTTTTGGTGGCTTTGGTTTCCTTCAATTTGGTATATATTTAGTTTTGGCTCATATGACTCCATTTAGCTCAAATGGGTCAAGTTGACCTATTTGACCCATTTGACCTATTTGGGTTACGTCAAGGGTAGGTTTAGGTTATGTTAGTCATATGGAGTGGATTGGTATCTTTGTTTCCAATCAATTTGGGTTAAGTTCAATTTTGGCTCAACATGACCCCTTTAAGTCATGTTGGGTATAAGGTCAATTGGGCTTGGTTGGGTCTAGTTGGCCAATTGAGGCTTTGGTCAAGTTCCACAAGTGATTTCGGATGGACTTGACCCCTTGGTTTCAATCAATTTAGCTTAGATCAAGTTTTGACACATTTTTACCCTTTAGATGAAAATGGGTCAACTTGGGTCAAGTGGGCCAATTGGGCTAGGTTAGGCTCAAATGTTGGCTTGGTCAAGTTCAAACATAAGTCATGAGTGAACTTAGATTAATGGTTTCAATCAATTTGGCCTATGGTGGAATTTTGCTATGTAAGATTTCATTTTAGGTTAAGTGTTGACTTGGTCAACCCTTAGGTTTGACTTGGCTTAACCCAATTTGATTGATTGATCATCCCATGATGATTGTTGATCATGATGAGAGACAAATCTGAGTTTGGTTCATTCCAAATTTGTTAGATCAAAAGTTGGCTCATAAGGATACTTGAGGTTACTTTGGGTCAAGTGAGCCTAAGTGGGTCAAGTGGCTTGTTCAAAGCTTGATTTGAAGTTGATTGATCTTGTGTATGGACTTATGATTGAAATATAAATGCATTTATAAGTGGTTTGAAATCAAATGAGTTTTAATCCTTTTGAAAATTTCATATTCAAAGGAAGAATATGAAGAGGTTTTGGGTTTGATTTTTGATTTTGGTTTTAATTGTTTGATTGAAGTTTGGATTTATATATGAGCTCATGATTGTAGGGTTGATTGAACCATGAGAGAAAATCAAGAGTTTGGCTTGATTTGAAAATGACTTGCCTAAGTTCAAGATTTTGGCTTGAAAGACTTAGATTGGATTTTAAATGGATTTGAGTTTGATTTTTGGAATTGTTTGAATTTATATTTCATTTATATGAGAATATAAATTGATCATGAGAAAATTTCAAGGATTGGAAGTGGTTTAATCATGATTTGTGTTAAATCCTTTAAATTTCCTTTAATGGATTTAAGGGAATTTTTAATTTGACATTTAAATTTTGAACTGGATTTGATTGATTTATATTTATATTTCATTAATATAAATGACAATACAAATAAGTTTTGAGAAAATCCCAAGGGTTTGAATAGGATTGATCAAGATTTAGGCTAAGTCCATTAATAGAGAATTTAAAGGATTTAAGGGAATTTTAAGGATTTTAAATTTGGAATTTAATTTGAGGGTTTGATTTGATTGAGTTATATTTACATTTCATTTATATATGAGAATATAAATGAGAATATAATAAGTTTTGAGAAAATCTCATGAGTTTGAATTGATTTGATAAAGGTTTAGAGTTGATTTTGGCGAAGTCCTTTAATGGAAAATTAAAAGGACTTAAGAAATTTTTCATGAATTGATTTGGAATTTTGAGTTTAGTTGGATTGATTTGAATTTATATTTCATTTATATATGTGAATATAAATGAGAATATAAATGGATTATGAGAAAATCTCAAAGGTTTGAATAGGTTTAGATCATAGTTTTGGCTAAGTCTTTAAGAAAGGGTTAAGGGCATAAGAATTTTTGATGGATTTTGATCATAGATTTCAATCATGGAATTGAATCATGGAATTCAATCATGGAATCGAATCATGGAATTGAATTATGGAATTGAATCATGGAACTGATTTGAGTTTGGAGAAAATCAAATAGAATTGATTTGGAGTTTGACTTGAAAGAAGGAAAGTGACGAATAGTTTAATGCTAAGGGTAGGAAGTTTTCTAACACCCCTAAGGCATGACCTATTCCTTTGGCTAACTCTTCTAAGTCTTCTAGGGCTAGGGGAGTGTCCACCTAATCAATAGATGTGTCTTAAGACTAAGGAACTCCCAAAGTCTAAGAGAAGTCCTATATCTAAGATGGAAGGGGGCGGGGGGGTTGAGAGCTTACTCTAAAAATGAGGTCAACACTCTTTTGCTACCTCTCTTTTCTTATATTGATTAGGAGAAAAAGTGAATCCTGTCACTTTATCTTTATTTATGTCATGTCATCTTCCACTTTTGACTCTCTCTTAAACTCTTAAAGGTTTTGGATGGGCACCTGATAACTAGTATCAAACTATAACTGCACTAAAATGGATGGGATATTGTGAACCTCCACAACCTTCCTCTTCAGTGAGGAAAACTCTGAGTTGAATATAATATCAAAAATGAAGAAGTGGCTACTACCCTGCCACCTCCTCCCTATTGATGGTCATGAGGGCTGGCCCCTCACAGGTAACTCGGAAGGGCTTCAAAGCCACGATCAAACTGGATATGTACGTGGTAGTCATGGTGTGTATGGCCTAATCAAGGCTAGATCCACACCCGATGGAAATAGAAGATGAACTTGTTGAAAGACATATTTATTGCACTGATTTAAAATAAGAAAGGACCAACTATGCTAAAATCTCAGTATTTATTGAAACATAACTGAGTTAGACCTTTGCTTTGATATTTATCTTCAATCATTGACTTCTAGATTTGACTTAGAATTTGAACCCACACTAAACAAATATAGGTATGCTAAGTGGGGTTCATTGAATTTTGGAGAGATTTTTTGATATTTGAGGAGAGACTTTGCCATAAAAATTTTGATTTAGAACCCACACTCAGCAAATTTAAGTATGTTGAGCGGGGGTTCATGTATTTGGAGAGACTTTAGAGATATATTTGTTGTATTTTTGTTTAAAATTTGATTTGTAAAATATTTATTCAAAATTTGGGTATTCTAAAAGGTTTCAATTATGTGGTTGGAAACTTTATGAAAACATCTTTTTTTGTGATGATTGTTTGTCATATGTTTGATTTGATTTTGATTTGAAAAAATGGATCTTTACTAACAAATTTAGGTATGCTAAGTAAAGTCCAAATATGTTAGATATGTTTGTTGCTTTAAAAAATGAAATCCTTACTTAACAAATTTAGGTATGTTAAGTAGGGTTTAAGTGTGTTTGATAATTTTGTTTTGGTTTGAAAAAGGAAAACTCTTATTTAACAAATGTGGGTATGTTAAATAGAGTTTAACTTATTTTATGTGTTGTTTGATGATGGAATTCATATTTTAGAAATTTGGGTATGTAGAATGGAATTCAAATGTGTTTTGATTTTTGATTTTGAAAGAGAACTATACTTAACAAATGTAGGTGTGTTAAATAGAATTCAATTTGTTTGGATTTTCCAAAAAGGGTACTCTAATTTAACAAATTTGGGTATGTCAAATGGAGTTCAAATATGTTTTGATTTTTTGGTGATTTTTAAAAAGGGGCATTCCACTTAACAAATGTAGGTATGTTAAATAGAATTCAATTTATTTTGATTTTCCCAAAAGGGGAACTCTCAATTGACAAACTTGAGTATGTCAAATGGAATATGCTTTGATTTTGTGTGTGATATTTGCTTTTGAAAAGAGGGAACTCCAACTTAGCACATGTGGAATATGTTAAGTGGGGTTTCCATTTTACGTCATGATTTTATTTGAAAATAGAGTCTTCATTCAACAAACTTGGGTATGTTGAATGCAGTTTATTATTTTGGAAAATATGCCTTTTGAAAAAGGCATTTTAAAATTTTTTATTTTTATTAACCTCAACAATTGTAGGTATTGTTAAATGAGGTTTGGCCATCTTTATGCCTTTTGAAAACTTCTTATGAATTTTATATAAATCTTTTATGTGAATTTTGAAAAGTAGTATTTTGCAAAGGGTTTATTTTCTTAAGTATAGGATGAACGTTGCCTCACCAAGCTAGTGGTAAAGAGGTTCTAAATTTTAGTCATCTACTTTCTTTAGTTAATTTATTTTTTTATTGGGGACCCAATAGGGTTTCAAGACTGGAGTGAGGTCCTAAAACCTAAAGGATGTTGTTGCTTAAGGATGAAATAAGCTAAGTGTCAATGAAAAGAAAGATAGTGTTGGACTTATATAAAATATAAGTCCATAATCAATACTTGGAGATAATAATTATCTACTAAAGATGGAGAGAGAAACTTTCCCATGGAGTCGCCAGAAAAATCTTTGGTGTTTATTTCTGGATGTATGAGGGGCACCATGTAGATTGTATGGGATACTTATTGAGGTGATCATGTATGACATTGAGGTATGATGTACTATCTCAAAAGATAGAGGCATCACCCTTCAATGGACCTAATTACTTAATAAGGACTCCTAAAATATGATAGGTCTTCGAATATACCAGAGATTTTTCTCCTATTTTAAATGGAATAGTATAACAGGGTTTATATTAAGTTAGTCTATTGAGTTCCTATGGAGGCAATCCTCCATAGTTAATTACATCCTAAATAATGAGAATTCCTTAGAATACTCGATTAAAGTAGACAAATATGATCTCCAAAGATTTCAAGGGTATCAATAAATTGGCTATATTTAAAAAAATTCGAGATAGATCAAATAAAGAGACTTATTTTGGAAGCCAAAGGAGATGAGTGGAGAATACTCATGATACTAGGAAGCCTAGCAAGCATTCTAATATATCATATAGTTGGGCTTTATATATTTAAAAATGAATGGATTTATTTGTTAGAGTTGAAATTTTATTAGATTTCTAGGGCTTATAACCCACCAACACAAGGTTGTAGAAATGCCTAAGAGGTGAAGATTTATGCTTGAAGCTTGAAGAAAATAGCTACCTCGGATCCTAAATCTAGGCAGCTTTAGGAAGAGCTAAAGCACGTCCTAAATCTAAGTGAAGATGGGCATAAGGTTTATCTCCATAATAGAGGATAAACCACCCGACTGTTGGGCTTACAACCACTTGGCGTGGATGTCAGCTAACTCATCCTATGATTTTAAAACCATGAAGGCATGTCTTATGAATTGCAAGATTGCCAGGGTAGTTATTTATTTAGAAAGAGACTAAAGTCCTTAAACTCACTCCCTAAGAGACTAGAACATGAGCGGTATGAGAAATGACTTAATCTACAAATACAAATCTTTTCACATTTTATTTCATTTTTGGCACTTCATTTTGACAAAGGCTTTAGAATTTTCGTATGTAGAAATTCATGATGAAATGATTAATGGGCTAAATCAAAAGAGAGAGAGGGTGAAGCTCCATTAGTAGGGGGTTGCTCTCACAAGTCAAGCGGTCCCTATGCGTGTAAGGATGGAGGCCCTCATTTTACAAGAGTGAAAGAATATGTATGCATGTTGTTTGATATACAACCATACAAAGGGGTTATTAAACTTTTAATTATCTTGATTTACATCCTAGGCTTTATGATGAGGTTATGAATTGTAGAGAATTTTAGTTATGAGTGATTACTTGGGTATAAAATTTATTTTATCCTAAGAGTCTAATCATATCCAGATTACACATTAAAGCATCAATACTAAAGAAACTATGAAAAGAATGTTATTTTTAATGCACAATTTAAACATAACATCAATCAATTTTATAAAACTAAAGTAAAAGAATAAGTGGCTGGTGCGGTCAGGTACTGTTGTATAACCCGAAAAGAGAAAATGGGTAACCGAGCTCTACCCTTATACAATCTAGAATTATAAAATAATAATTTCAATTTATAATGAATGAATGTTATAAGGGAGGGGGTCTTCAAACCTTCAAGTCTTCAAAGAATTTTAGTTATGAGTAATTACTTGGGTATAAAATTTATTATATTCTAAGAGCCTAATCGTATCCATGTTATACATTAAATCATCAATACTGAAGAAACTATGAAAAGCATGTTATTTCTAATGCACAATTTAAACATAACATCAATCAATTTTATAAAACTAAAGCAAAAGAATAAGAGACTGGTGCGATCGGGTACCATCGTACAACCTGAAAAGAGGAAATGAGTAACCGAGCTCTACCCTTATAGAATCTAGAATTATAAAATAATAATTAAAATTTATAATGAATGAATGCTATAAGGGGTCTTCAAACCTTTAAGTCTTCATGTCTTTTCCATCTCCATTTCTTCATGTAATTTTATTTTCTCCACTTCATAGGCATCACATCTTCATGTCTTCATTTGATTTGATTTCCTCCACTTCATAGGCATCATATGGCACCCAAGACAAAGCCTTCTAGCCAATGCTCATCCTAAACTCCATAGCACTAATCCTAATTCCTAATTATAAAATTATATTAAGAATAGAAAAAGTAAATTTAACTACACCTACAAAATAGAGGTTAGTTAAACCTACATATAATCTCAAGAAGTTATATCATAATTTGGACTTAGCACCACATGGGTAACCAAGCCCACATGTCCTAACTTGAGTGATGCTGAGGGGCTTAAGCAACCTACAAATAGAGTATCTATATTTATTTTTAAGCAGCCCCTTAAGCAGTATCCTCTGCATAAAACTTGATTAGACTAATCACGGCCTATCATCCAATTTACAAAGCATACACCCTAACATCTAGCATAAAATATTACAACACAAAATAAAATATACATCACACCATATATCATCCTAACATAAAGTTAGAAGTGGTGACTTAACTCTAATGTGTGTGTTGAGGCTTATATGGTATGTCTTACTAAGCGTTAGTGTTATATTTTTCTAAGTGTGAAAGAGATTTAATTTAACCATAAAAGATGCTTTCACTTCTAGTTGTTTAATTGATTTGAGAATTTCAATTTGTGTTTTCTTTTACTTCATATGACTTACACTTAACAACTAAGTGTTATAAAGAGAAGAAAAGAGAATTATCCTCTTTCATCCCTACCTTAAGTTGCTTTCTAAAGTATATTAATTTGATTTAGTTCTCCTTAATGAATGACTTATTAAGTGATTTTAAATTAATTCGAAGTTTATATTCATTTTAAATAACCTCATTTAATGTGAAAGGCTTCTTAAGATTAATCTAATTGAATTACTATCACATGACTTATATTCAATCAATCCTTTCCATCACATGTAACATCCATATGAATTTAATCCTAAGTGTATATATACATACAACACATTTTACCACTCTTATATGATGAATGTAGATATATATATTTGAAGTTTATATTTTTTTATTTGATTGAATTATTTAATCATATTACTTTAAAGCTCTATCCAAATTATTATATAAAATAATAAAGAGATGAAATTAAATAGGTATGTGTCATTGTTAACCAGGGAAGTGAGGAAATCAAATGACCTCCTTGGGGCTAACTAAAGCCTCATGTTCCTAGGATGTCCAAACTATATACCCATTTACATTGAAACATAAGTAAATTTATATACATGAATATGAGAAAGAAAGCTCCAAATCACATGACTAATTAATCCAAACACTTAGGTAAATATGAATGCATACATTTTTAATAGAAGAGAGGGGCTTTCATCCTTTAGCCACAGAAACATACACATGTAAAGAGAAATAAGCTAGTACATGCCTTTATTAACCAGTGAAGTGAGGTAATCAAATGACCTCCTTAGGGCTAGCTAAAGCCTCGTATTCCCAAGATGTCTAGACTATATACTTTGATATATCACTACACATGAATGTATGTAAATAAAGGAAAGAAAATCATGCAAAATTTGTACTTGTTTGGTTGAATGTACATGAAACAAAGTTTCATCCAAATTTTAGAGTAGAAATACATATAAATGAAATAAAATAAGTATGTGTCGTTGTTAACTGTGGAAGTGAGGTAATCAAATGACCTCCTTTAAAGCCTCATTCCTGTATTCCAGGATATCCTATATACTTATTAACATTCAACTACATGTACAACCACATATGAATTAAGGAAGGGAAAGCTTTACTTCACATACTTAAGTTATAAGCACATCCCAAACTTATATGTATAACTACTATCACTTAAATCAATGAAATTAATTTATAAACTTTAAGAAAGTAATTTGAATTTATTAATGATAATAGTTACACATATTATAAACTAATCCACCATATGCAAGCTTTACAAAAAAGAAATTTCAATTTATTTAATTAATTTTGAAAAGAGATGGATGCATGGAATCAAATGACATACACTATTTAGCATGATTGGAAAAGGTATAATCAAATATAAATATGTGATTTATTCAATCTAATTAATTCCTAATGACAATTACTTTAAATGAAATAACTTAAAGTAAACCAAAGTTTCTTTAATGTCATTTTTAATTCCATGTTTTAACTTGATTTAATGATGTGAGAAACGGTTTGCTAATGCTAACCCATTCCCATGTTTGTGAATTAATTTGGCTTAATAAAATATAATTAAGATGATTTTATAGATTAATTAGGTTGTAATATGCATTAAATCCATTAATTAACCCTTATCTATGTTACCTTAATTTAATTAACCAAATAATTATGAGCTAACATGATATGCACATGAATGGAAAATAAATTTGCAATGATCCTAAGAAATAGAAGGGGCCTAATGCAATTTGCTCATGATTAATAATTAATTAAGATAAGGAACTTAATTAAGTACTCTCATAATTCTTCCACACATGTTGACTAATTATAATTTTCTTAAGTTGTTGAACACCTAAGGGTCTACCCAACACTTCATTAATTGGGATTCCATGTGATTATAATTTTAATTTGATTAATTGATTAAGCCTTTATTAATTTAATTAATTAAGTAAACTTAGGAAGGAAGCCCTAATCTTATCCCTTTAGTTCATTCACTGTTAAGCAATAATTAACCACTTAATTAATTAGTTTATTTATGTTCATGGGATTAATTAATTTAAAAGAGAAACTAGAGCTTAATTAGTTAAATTTCCTAATTAATTAAGCAATAAATTCAATGAAATCATGTGAGGCAAAGGTCATCCCATTGAATTGACACACGAAGTTTGGGGTTAATTACTTAAGTAATTAAAGAGTAATTAAGCTAATTAATTTTATAATTAAACTTTAATTAACCCCAATTACTATTCAAAATTAATTAATTTTTTTTTAATAAATTCTCCTCTAAAATACCTTCAAAACGAATATTTACTTATATATTTTTTTTATTTTCTATGATTTTTTCTATGATTTTTTTATGATTTGTTATAATGTTTCAAAGTTTTAGCCGATTTAAATTTTTTTTTCATAATTTTTATAAAGCCTATTAATTTATTCTACGAAAATAGACTATCTAAGCTTCAAAATTCAATATCTCCCAATCCAAAAATTCTTGAGTTAAAATTTCTATGATAAGTATATTTTAACTTTAGTTTCAAATTGATGTGTATTTTTGGTTTAATTAGTAAAATTTTATTTTCACTAAAACCTAAATTAAGCTCAAACTACCTAATAGAAATTAAGGATTTTGGACTTATTTTCACTAAAACCTAAACTAAAACCTAAATTTTATAATTTTTCAAACTACCTTAATTTCTTACTTAAACCAGTAAGGGCCACGTGGCGCCACATGATTGGGTCATACAGTTCCACATGGGACGTGGCGCCACATGGCAACGCCCGATTGGCTGTGCGACGGTAATGCTGCCATTGAGCGAGAACTCTTAGTTTCGATCGGATCATCCAATCACAGATTGAACGGTCCACATTGAATCTGTAATATAGTGGGCCAAAATCACGCAGATCTGCTCTAAATCATAGTTGTTCATCCCTATTGAAGTGCTTTGGAGGTCTCTTTTTTTTTCTTTCATAATGGTGGCTGAAAATCACCACTAATGGTGATTTTTTAGCTCTTAGTGGGTGTCCTATGGCTGATGGTGGTTGGGAATGATAGGGAATCATCCTAGGTGGCTTGGTTTGATTGACCAAGGCTTGGGAGGTGGCTACCAAGAGGGATTAGTGGGTATCCTATGGGTTTCAAATGCTCCAATGGGGGAGGTGAAGTGAATTCACCTCGCCATGAGTCATGGCCAACCCAACCACCTATTGGGCCAGGTTTGGCAGTGTCCTAGATGCTTAAGTGGACCATTAGGAGGGTGCCAAGTGGCCAAGGAATGTAAATGATCACTGACATAGGTGATTTGTCTCATGTGATACCCTTGACCCAAAGGTAGAATGGTCAGTTAGCATCGGCTTTAATTTGAGCAGATTTAAAATAAGTCAAAAGTGAGTTGGGCCAAATTTCAAGTCATTTGTAGTTCATTAGGTTCAATTTGACTCAATTTGACCTATTTAGGTCAAATTGGGTCAAATCATATTAGGTTGACCAATTGGTCAAATTAGGTCAAACCAAGAATTGGGTCAAGTTCATATGATCATTTGGGATGTGTTGGTGTAATTGGTTTAGTTTAATTTAGTTTATATTTGATTTTGGTTCATTTGGGTCAAATGGGTGAAGTTGACCAATCTTACCAAATTGACCAAATTGGCTTGGGTCATGGCTCGGATTAGGTTTGGTTGATTGAGAATGTGTTGTAGGCTTTGGTTGAGTTCAATTTGGATTTGATTGGGTTTTAGGTTGGTTTGACCCTTTAGGTCAAGTTGGGTTCAATATGTCATTTGGGTCTATTAGGTCAATTGGGTCAATTGGGCTCAATTGAGGCTTTGGTCAAGTTCAATAGTCAATTTGGAATGAATTTGAGCCATTGGTTGCAATCAATTTGATTTATATTTTTATTTGACCCATCTTAGCCATTTAGATTAATTTGGGTCAACTTGGGTCAAAAGGGCCAATTGGTTAGGTTTGGCTCAATTGAAGGTCAAGTCATATTCAAGTGTTGATTTTGGGTTGGTATGAATCTTGGGTTTTAATAGATTTGGCTTAAGTTATAATTTGTGTAGTTCAAGTTCATATGGATTAAAGGGTTGACTTGGTTTGCACCAATTTATGATAATTGATCAACCTAAGATGATCAACAATCATGTCATAAAGTTTGGATTGGCTTAACTCACTTTGATTTGGATTGAATTGGATTTTGGTTTATGTAGGTTAAATTGGCCACTTTGGGTCAAGTGAACCAATTGAATTTAGTTGGCTTTATTTTGGGTTGAGTATGATTTAGTTGAGTTTATATATGAATTTGAGATTGATATATAAATCCAATTGCAATTATCTTGAGTTCAAATGAGTTTTTATTGATTTAAAAATTTCCAAGTCAAATGGGCTATGTTGGGTTTGACTTGGATTGATATTGATTTTCTTTATGATTGTAAGTTCCATTTATATTTGGAATGGTGATTAAAGGTATAACTGATTTATGAGAAAATTTATTGAATTTGGGTATTGGAATGAAGGGATTTGGCCAAGTTCATGGGGTTGGTTCATATAGCTCAGGTTTGGATTCTAGATTTAGGTTAATTTAGTTTTGATTATTTGATAGTAGATTTGATTTATATTTGGGAAGATAATTGAAGGAATAATTGATTCATGAGAAAAGCAATTAAATTGGAAATGATTTGGCTAAGCTCATGACATTCATAAGGCTTATAAAGGGTTTTGATTTAATTTGATTTATTTTGATTTCATTTTGATCATTTGAATGTAAATTTGATTTACATTTAAGAAGATGATTGAAGATGTAAATTGATTATAAGGAAATCAATCAATTTTGGATTAGTTTGGATGGGACTTTGGCTAAGTTCATGAAGGTTCACTTGACTTAGGAAGAGTTTCAAGTTTGGATTTGATTTAATTTGGATCTTGATTGGGATTGATTGTAAGAATGGTTGATTGATTGAAGGCTTGAATTAACGTTTGAGAAAATCAATTTGAACTTGAATTGATTTGAATTTGGCTAAGGCTAAGTCCATAAGATAAAATCATAGGGCTTAGATTGATTAAATTTGATTTAGAATTGGTTATGAATTTCAATCATTCGATTTGGATTTAGATTTAGATTTGAATTTGGTATTTTGAATTAAATTTGAGATTTAGTTTTGATAGGGATAACATGGATTCGATTTAGGTCATAAGGTAAGTGAATTTTCCTTAAGTCTTAAAGCATAGCTTGATCCTGTGATTAACCTTTCTAAATTTCTAGGCTTAGGTTAAGTGTTCACTTAAGTCCTTGAAGTGACTTATGACTAAGGAAGTCTTAGTGTCTAGAAGACTCCTAAGTCTAAGAGAAAGATTGAGAACTCACTCTAAAAGTGAGGTCAACAAGTACAATATGGAGTTGTTGGCCCAAATATTGGAGGTTACCATTTACAAGATTCCTCGAGGAGAAAATATCGTAGCATATACTTTAGCCAAACATGCTAAGGAGTTGGCATGTCCGGAAGATGAGTCCATATCGATAAGGGTCCAAAATAGATAAGTCTTATCCTTTATTGATACTAGACTCATTAAAAGACGCTCTCTTGAATGGTAGGTTGTCGTTGCTAAAAAGGATGACAAGCTAGATTGGAGGTAACCATTCATATATTACTTAAATAGAGGCAAACTACCTCAAGAGGAGTCAGTAGCCCATCAGATAAAGTAAAGGGAACTTTCTATGCTCTCGTAGATGACACCTTATATCGGGGGTCCTTCGATCATATGTGATTATGTTGTTTAAACAAACATGAAGCCCGTAAGATCGTGACTGGGATACACTCAGGATTATGCAGAATGCACCAATCTAGTTTAAAGATGAAGGTCAAGATCAAGATACTAGGATACTACTGGCCGTCAATGATCACAGATTGCATGGACGTAGCTAGGTGATCCCACCAGTGTCAAGTACACAATGTGGTCCTACACTAATCACGCAATATTCTACATCCAACATTGGCCTCATGGCCATTTGAGTGTTGGGATACCAACATAGTGGGTCCATTTGACCCTCCTTCTAAAGGTCATCGATTCATCCTAGCTGCTATCGACTACTTTTCCAAGTGGGTGGAGGTGATCCTGCTCAGAGAGGTCACAACTTAACATATGCTCCAGTTTTTCAAGAATCATATCATATATAGATTTAGGGTGCCTCGATAAATTATATCTGATAACAGTACTACATTCAAGAGTACCAAGATCAACAGTTTTGCTTGGAGACAACATAGATTGGAGATATTCTACTATCTACTCTACTTCTTTCTTCTTACTATATGGGTATAAAGTTGTTCTACCTTTAAAAGTCTAACTCCCATCACTAAGGATAGCCGTGAGTAGTAAAACCATAACGGAGCATAACGCCAAGTTGCGATTAAAAGAGCTCAAAGGTTTGGAGGTGAGATACCTACGAGCATGCTAGAACCTCGAGTTGTACGAAGCCAAAATGATTTAAGCTCACAACAAGTTGGTCTGCTCTAGAGTTTTTCAAGTAGGAGAGCTTATTTTAGTTCTAAGGAGACTAATTGTTGGTGTAAGGCAGGGGGGCAAGTTTGAACCCACTTGGGAAGCCCTTCTATCATGACCAAGGAAGATCTTATCAACTTATCAACCATGAAGGAGAGCACCTGATGCTTCCAATCAATGGCCTTTATCTAAAGAAATATTATCTATAAATCATGTTTGAGAACAATCATCAATAAAAATTTTATTTCAAATTCGATCCCTTCCATGTTGAGAACTTCTTTATTTTTGAATCTATCATGATGTGTTTAGGGTAGGTGTAAGAGAACCCAAGTGGCATCATATCCTTCTTTTACACAAACACAAATATCACACAAACACATAAACAAATACACATCTTTTGTCTCGGGTTACTTTGAGTTGGGATAACACCCCCAGCGGCACTCACTCAGTAGCTACTCTAGGTCGGGCTGATGTGCTACCCTGCTAGTGCGTCACTCCAGTGGTCTTCTTGCATTGGAGGATGTAAGTCTGCTATGCTTTCCTTCCTTACTTGGTCACTGTCACACTGATAAGTGCCTTGTTAGCATGGCAGGCCTTACTGCTCGATTGGTAAGCTACCGTCATGATGACTTCATTTAAGAAGATATAAGTCTGCTACTTATTAACCTCACTTTTGGAGTGTGCTCTCAACCTCCTCTTCTTAAACTTAGGCTCCTCTTCTTAGACTTGGGGATCTTCTAGAGACTAAGATTCTCTTAGCCATAAAATACTTCTAGTGATTATGTGAACACTTAACCTAAGCCTAGAGACTTAGAAGGGTTAATCATAAGATTAGGCCATGCCTTAGGGACTTAGGAAAGTCACCAATCCTATAGCCTAAACCCAATCCATGTACACCTTCTTAAATTAAATTCAAATCTAAATTTCTAACCAAACCTCAAATTTGATTTGAACTCAAATTCAAATACCAAATCCAAACTGAAATTCCAAATCAAATGATTGAATCCCTTGATCAAATCTTCCTTAAGCCTTATGATTGGATCTCATGGATTTAGCAAAATTTTCATCCAATTCAATCCAAACTTGATTGATTTCTTCATGAATCAATCATATCTTCAATCACCTTCACAAATATAACTAAATTCTTCACTCAAATCACTAAAACTAAATCAAACTAAATCAAATCAAATTGAATCCCCTTCTAAGCCCTTTGGACCTACCTCCATGGACTTAGCTAAATTTGCCCTCAAACTCCTTCAAACTCAATTGATTTTCTTATAAATAAATTGTACCTTCAATTATCTTCTCAAATATAAATTAAATAGCCAAAACTAAACCCAAATTTGAACCCTTTGAGCTAATTCCTTGGACTAAACCAATTAACAAAATCAACCCAAAATGGACTTTCTCTAGAATCAATCATTCCATCAATTAGATATCCAAATATAAATGAAATCTACAATCACCAAGTCAAACTAAAATCAAATTGAGTCAAACTCAATTTAGCCCATTTGACTTGAAATCAACAATCACCAAGTCAAACCAAAATTAACTTAACTCAAACCCAACTTAGCCCATTTTACTTGAAATATTCAAATGAATCAAAACTCATTTAAACCCAAATCAATTACAATTGGATTTATATATCAATCCCAAATTCATATATAAACTCAACTAAATTGAACTCAACCCAAAATCAAGCCAACTGAATCCAATTAGTTCATTTGACCCAAAGTGGCCAATTTGACCTACATGAACCAAATCCAATCCAATCCAAATCAAAGTGAATTAAGCCAATCCAAACTTCATGACATGATTGTTGATCATCCTAGGATGATCAATTGATATAAATTGGGTCAAACCAAGTCAACCTAGCCCATTGACCAAGTCAACCCATTAACCCATATGAATCCAAACTACCTAAATTGCAACTTAAGCCAAATTCATTGAAACCAATGATTCAAATCAACCCAAAATCAATATTTAAACATGACTTGACCTTCAATTGAGCTAAGCCTAGTCCAATTGGCCCTCTTGACCCAAGTTGACCCAAATTGACCTAAATGGCCAAAGTGGGTCAAATCAAAATATAATCCAAATTGATTGCAACCAATGTCTCAAGTTCATTCCAAATTGATTGTTAAAATTGACCAAGGTCACAATTAAACTTATTTGACTGTCTTAGCCTAAATTGACCTAAAGGCTCAAATTGGCATAAATCTAAACCAAATCCAAATTAATTGAAACTAAAGCCTACAATCACCTTTAATTAGTCAACTAAACCTGAACTAATACCCAACCCAAACCAATTTGGTCAATTTGGTCAATTTGGTCAAATTGGTCAACTTGAGCCATTTGACTCAAATGAACTCAGACGAACTAAAAGCAAACCTAAACCAAATTGAACCAAACTAATGACACCAATACACTCCAAATAGTCATATGAACTTGACCCAACCCTTGGTTTGACCCAATTTGATCAGTTAGTCAACCTACCTTTTTTTAACCCAATTTGACCTAAATGAGTCAAATTGAACCTAATGAGTTCCAAATGATTTGAAGTTTGGCCCAACTCACTTTTGACTCATTTCAAATCTGACCAAATCAAATCCAATACCAAATGACCACTCAACCCTTGGGCAAAGGATATCACATGAGACAAAAAAACCCATGTAAATGGTCATTTCTCTTCCTTGACCACTTAGCACTCATCCATTGGTCCATCTAGGCTCCAAGGACAATGACCAACCTAACCCAAGAGGTGGTTGAGTTGGCCATGACCCATGGGGAGGTGAATTCACCTCACCTCCCATATTGGAACATTTGAAACCCATAGGACACCCACTAATCCCTCTTGGCAGCCACCTCCCAAGCCTTGGAAAACTAAACTAAGCTACCTTGGATAATTCCCTACCATTCCCAATAACTCGAAGCCATAGGACATCCACAATGAGCAAAAAAAAAATCACCATTAAAGGGGATTTTGGGCCAAAATGAAGCACAAGGAAAGGAAAGCCATATTAGAACTCATTCTGCTATCACACCCACTCTAGGAGCTCCCCCCAAGTAACTAGAAACCCATTCGCAACTTCCTTTGGACTAGAAGAACACCAAACCGAGTAGATTCTGGCAAGGAGGCAGCGATCATTGGTGGATACAACATCCCAAGTGAAGGCAAGGGTCTAGAATCATCCCAATGCTTCATCTCACATTCAAAAGTGTGCTCAAATCAACACAACTATCAAAAATCATCTCTAGTGAGGTAATTTTCAAATCTCGTAGCCATTCATAGGATCTCTTATTTGTGATGATGTTTGCTCAAATTTAGAAATTTCAATTAGAAAACCCTTACATCTTCCATTTTACATAATCCCAATGTGAAAATGGGAGTTTTCCAACGAGAATCAACACAAAATCAAGCTCGAAATGGACTCTCCCATGCATTTTTCATGTTTTTTCACTGTTCATTCACTCGATTTACTATTTTGAGCATCATTTTTGTCCGCTGTGAAGAACGACATATAGCAGCCGTCTGAACTCCCATTTAGGGAAATGAAAGGCTAAGATTAACCTAAATCCCATGTGATTCAGCCCGTTTAGACCGCGAATTCGACAATCAATCAAAATCGCCGCGGGTTTCGCTCTATTGCCTCATCGCACCATGCCGATGATGATGCCCCATGGAACGCATGCCATGTAGAATACTGAGGCCAATCATAAAGTCCAATCGCGGCGACTAGGTTAACTAGGAAATTCAGCCATTTTCTGCTTTTAAAAATTAATAAAATCACCTACAAATTCAAAGTAAATAAAATACCAAATGAAAAATTGTAAATATGAGCTCGTTGATTTGTCTTTTAAAGAGGAATCTAACGAATCCAAAACCCCTAATTTTTACTGAATATTCTGAGCTTAATTTAAGTTTTAGTGAAAATCAAAGTGTATTAATTAAACCAAAATATACATGAGATTGATTTGAAATTTTTAAGGATAGAAATTGAAGTTAAAATACACCTACCATAAAAATTTCAAGTCAAATGGATTTCTATATTTGGAGATTTTGCATTATGAAGCTCAAATAGTCTATTTTAGCGAAAATAAATTAATAGACTTTATAAAAATCATGAAAAATTATTTAAATCAGCTAAAACTTTGAAAAATTATAACAAATCATAGAAAAATCTTAAAATGCATGTAAATATTCATTTTGAAGGTATTTTAGAGGGAATTCAATTACAATTAATCCAAATTAGTTTTGAACAGTGATTAAGGCTTAATTAAGGTTTACATAAAAACTTAATTAGCTTAATTAATTAATCCTAAATTTTGTTTGTTAGTTTAATGGGATGACCTCTGCTTCTCATAATTTTCTTGAAATTTATTATTTAGTTAATTAGGGGAATTAATCATTTAATCCTAATTACTCTTTTAATCCACTTAATGGCTAATTAACACTCTAAAAAGTAATAAATTAATTAATTAAATTCACTAATCATTATCTACTAGTGAATGGACAAGGGGAGTGGGGTTAGGACCTCTTTCCTAGCTTCTTCCCCTAAGCCCACTTCATTTTGAAAGAAAGTTAATTAATATGAAGATTAAATAAAGTTTAATTAACTAATTAAGGCTTAACTAATAAAAAATTGAAATCATAATCACATCGATAATTAACAATGAAATTAAGGGTTCCTCTTTATGTGTTTAATAACATAAAAGACCCTTTAAGGAAATTATGATTAGCCCATAAGTGTGAGAAAATCATAAAAGTACTTAATTAGGTTCTTTAATTTAATTAACCCTTAATTATGAGCCATTTGCATTAGGCCCTTGTAGGAGCATTGTAATTTTATTTTCTCACATGTTCATGTCATTTGTGGCTCATAATTAAAGGGTTAATCAAATTAAAGAAGCATAGGTAAGGGTAATTAATTGATTTAATTAAGGATCCAACTTAATTAATTCATAAAATTTACTTAAATACCTTTTCTTAAACCAAATCAAATTACCAATGTGGGAATGAGATCATAACAACAAATAATTCTTCTCCTCTTTGAACTTAATCAAAATCTTAAGTCATAAATTAATAAAGAAGCTTTGGTTTTCTTTAAATGAGTTTATTTAATGTGATTATCCTTAGGATTTAACTTAGTTGAATGAAATCATGTGTTTATATTTAGTAATTCCTTTACAAATATGTTAGATGTTGTATGTCACTTGAATCATTCATCCATGTCTTTTAAAAATTAATTAAATCAAATCATTTTCCTTTATGTTAAGCTTGCATGTGTTTATTAACTTAATATATGTGTGGCTATTACCACTATTAAATCAAAATCTATTTTCAAAAATTTACAAATCAACTACAATATTTGGAGTAATAGTAGTTATAAATATGTATATAAGCGCATGTGTGTATAGATTAAATGTGGAATGAAGCTTTATTTTCTTTAATTCATGTGTAGCTTTACATGTATTTGAATGTAATGCGTATATAGTTGACATCCAAGGAACACGAGGCTTTAGTGAGGAGGTCATTTGATTACCTCACTTTCTTGGTTAATAGTAACACGTACTTTTTTAATTTCATTTACATGTATTTCTACATTAGAATTTGGATAGAACTTTAATCCATATGCATAAATATTTCAAGTAAATAAAAATATAATCTTTACATGACTTTCCATTCTTGTAGCTATTTATACATTCATGTGTATATAAGAATAATAGGCATATCAAGTCCCACAGGGAACAGATTTTAATTATCCCCAAGGAGGTCTTTGATTACCTCATTTCCCGGTTAACAATGTAAGTACTTGCTTAAAACTTTTATACACTTATATGTGCATTTAGCTAATGAGTGAAAAATCTCATTTTCTATAAAATATACATATGCATCTTTCATTTAAAGTGTGCAAAAATAAATATGCTGTATGTATAGTTATACTTAATTAAGTCATATGCATGCTACATGCGATGGAAAGGAATAACTTGATATATGTCATATGATAGTAATTCAATTAAGTTAATCTTAAGAATCCTTTCATATTGAATGGAATCATTTAAGGTGAACCTAAACTTAGAGTTAATTAAACCATTTAATAAGTCATTCACTAAAGAGAACTAAATTAAATTAACATGCTTTAGAAAGTGGTTTATGATAGGGATGAAAGAGGGCAATCTTCATTCTTCTCTTTATAACACTTAGTTGGTAAGTGTAATCATATGAAATAAAAGAAAAATAAATTAAATTTCTCAAATCAATTAAATAACTTGAAGTGAAATCATCCTTTATGGTTAAATTAAATTCCTTTCACACTTAGAAAAACATAACCTTAATGCTTAGTAAGACATACCACACAAGCCTTAAAACACACATTAGAACTAAGTCATCACTTCTAGTCTTAAGTTAGGACGGCATGTGTTTAGTGTATGTTGTATTTTATGATGTAATATTTTAGACTAGATGTTAGGTTGTATGCTACATAGACTGGATGGTAGGCCATGATTAGCCTAATCATGTTTCTACATGGGATTATGCTTGAGGGTTTGCTTAAAATAAATATAAATGCTCTCTTTGTAGGTTGCTTAAGTCCATAAGCATAATCCAAGTTAGGACAGTGAAATCATCCTTATGGTGTTAAGTCTAAACTATGATAACCTTGAGATAGCATGTATGTTTAACAACACTTATTTTGCAAATGTAGTTAGATTTACTTTTCTTATTTTAATATAATTTTATATTAGAAATTAGATTAGTGCTATGGGGGTTTAGATGAGCTTATAAGAAAGCTTAGTCCGGGGTGCCATGTGATGCCAAGCCTTCCAAATCAAATGAGAAATGATGATAAAGAAATGAAGGAGACAAGAAGTTATGAAAATTTGAAGACCCATAGCACTCATTCAATGTAATTATAATTATTCTTTTATATCTTTAGGTTGTATAATTGAAAGCTCACCCATTTTCTCTTTATGGGTTATACGGCAATACCCGACCGCACCGATATTTTATTCTTTTGTGTTAGTTATAAAGTTGTTTGATGTTTTGTTTAGCTTGCACAATAGAAATAACATATTCTTCCTAGTTTCTTAATTGATTAATGCTTTAATATGTGGCCTTAATGAAATTAGGCTCTTAGGTAAAAATAAATCTTTTACCCAAGTAGAACTCATAACTAAAGTTTTAAATAATTCATAACCTCACCATAAAGCCTTGCCATTAAATAAGATAATTAAAAGATTTAGTAACCCCTTAGTTGAATGGTTCAATGCTTCACAACATGCATGTCATATTATTTCATTCTTGAAAATAGATTTTCATCTTTGCCCGATAGGGGAAGGCCCGACCTGTGAGGGCATCCCTTATGGTGGAAAACACCCATTTCTCATTGATTTAGCCAATAATCTTATTTCATCATGCATTTAGGCATAAGAAATCCTAAAGCCTTTGTCAAAATGAGGTGTCAAAATTGAAATAAAATTTAAAAATATTTTACATTAGATTAAGTCATTGCTCAAACCACTAATGCTCTATTCTCTTAAAGAGTGGGTTAAGGACTTTAGTCTCTTTCTAAATTAATAACAACCCAACTATCTTGTAATTTCATATGACCAAACCACATGGATTTAAAGAGTAGGAGGAGTTAGTTGGCGACCACTCCAGGCAGTTGTAAGCCAGAAAATTGGGTGGTTTATTCTCTCTTGTGGAGGTAAACTTTATGTCCATCTTCACTTAGATTTAAGTCATATTTCAGCTCTTCCTAAAGCTCCCTAGATTTAAGATCTGAGGTAGCTATTTTCTTCAGGCTACTAGGATAAACCCTCATATCTTAGACATTCATATAATCTTGTATTATTGGATTATAAGTCCTAGCTTTCTAATAAAATATCAACTTTAACTAAATTGATCTTCTCAACTTCAAATATATAAAGTCCAACTATAAGATATATTAGAATGCTCACTAGGTTTTCTAGTATCATAAGCATTTCCTACTCATTCCCATTGAATTTGATAATAAGTCTTATCCTTGAACAATCCCATTTGACTTTCCAACAACCAATTTATTGATAGTCTAGCCTTGAAATATTTGGAGACTTTAATTTCTACTTTAATCGAGAGTATTCTTAAGAAATTTCATCTCTTATGATGTAATTAACTACGGAGGCTTGCCTCCATAGGGAACTTAACGAACCCAGCTTAATATAAACTCTACTTTACTTTTCTATGTAAAGTAGGGGAAAGATCTTTAGTACATTCAAAGACCCATCATGCCTTAGGAGTCTTTATTGGGTGATTAGGTCCATTATAGGGTGATGATTTCTATCTTTTGAGATAGTGCATCATTCATTAATGTTACCGTCACTTCAATAAGTATTCCCTAAGATCTACGTGATGTCTCACATCCAAAAATAAACACCACACTACTCTTTCTTCTTAAACTACCCATCGTGCGTTGACTTGGTCAAGTATATTAGAGACTAAGGATAAGTCCCCTAGCGGCTCCTTTCCTCCTGACTACTTCAAGTCTTGGTCCAGTCCTTCTTCGTGACTCACTACTTAGCAGTCCCCCTTAGGTCAAGTTTGATTTATTGTGCCAACAATGGGCCACCTCAGTGATTGTTCCTTGCTTTGGAAGATGTATGTTTTCTACGCTTTCTTCCTAGCACAGCCATTGCACACCGATGGGCAGCCTTAAGTCGGATAGCATCTATCGAGGCGACGACAGACTATCCTGACGATCGGTTCCGCTTTAGGGGGATATAAGTCTACATGCCTTCTTCCTAAACTGATCATCGCACATCAACGGGCACCTTCGGGTTACAAGCATAAATTCTCACCTCTTATGCATTTCCACAATCTTGTGTTGGTGGATTATAAGCCCTAGTAATCTAATAAAATTTAACTCGAATATATAAATCTCTTCAATTTCAAAATATATAAAGTCCAATCACATGATAGATTGGAATGTTCACTAGGTTTCCTAGTATCATGAGCATTCCCTACTCATCTCCTTTCTTTGGCTTACAAAATAAGTCTCTCCATTTGATCCATCCCATTGATTTTCTAAATACCACAAATTTATTGATAATCTAGCCTTCAAATCTTTGGAGATCCTAATTGACTACTTAGTATTCTGAATTCACCTTCTTTAGGATATAATTAACTTTAGAGGTTTGCTCTCATAGAGAACTTTAGAACCTAATTTAATATAAATTCTATTTTATTCATCCATATAGGAGAAAAATCTCTAGTATATTAGAAGAAACATCATGCTTTAGGAGTCCTTATTAAGTGATTGATTAGGTCCATTGAAGGGTGATGTCTCTATCTTTCGAGATTGTACATCATACCTCAATGTCGTACCCGATCACTTCAATAAAATCCCTCTACGATCTACATGGTGTCCGCCCACATCCGAAAATAAACACCACACTCCTATAAAAAATTAATTTAATACAATACATACAATATATAAATACTGGATTAAAATTTATATTACATAAGTTAAACAAAATTTAATAAATTTAAGACTCATTCTCAAAAAAAATATTTGCAAGTCAAATCTTTATTTTATTTATTTTTCTAATCCTTTGAGTTAACGCCTCCATGGCTATTAAATCATTAATGGGGCATTTACCTACATAGTGACCCTATTTTTCTATATTTACAAATTAATCACTTTCAATCTTAAAATTTTAAATTACTTTTAAAATATTGAAATTCATAATAAAAGCTCAACCCATATTTTCTATTTTTATAAAATTTCTAACGATTTGATCGTGACACATGCAAATACATCGATCCGGTAGTTATAAAAAAATAGAGAATATGATTAAATTATAAATACACATGTATTAGATTGTTGATATGTAAATCTCCCATCATTAATATATACTTCTAACTGAAAGTGATTTAGTCTTGATGGTTCTACAAAATTTAATTTTGTTTTGTTCTATAATTTCTAGTTTTTTTAGTTTTGATAATTCCACAAAATTTAACTTAAAATTAGCCATTATGTCTAAAACTAAATCAAATAAAAAAAAAATAATTCAATTTTTATATTTTAATCAACAACTAATTCATGAAATTTCTGGCCGGCTTGATATGATGATAAGATAGCTCCACAATCATATTTACAAAGTTACAAATGCTCACATTTCCAAAATTATCAAAAAAATAGCGGATTGATGACCTAACACTTAACAAATCAGAATAACATCCTGACAACTAAGCAGGACCTTATAAAATTTATATTATCATAAATCCAATATAATTTGATTTGAGATAAATACAACTTACATTTTGATTGATTCCTCAAATATTACAGTCAAAGTTTTAAGATCAATTCAATTCAATTTTTTTAACAATTATAATTGTTCTGTGAGCATTATTTATGCTAGTTTTTAATGTGAGGCATCTAGATTTTTTTTTCATTTTACTTTTTCTCATTTTTGTAAATATATTTGTGATCATTACATGCCTACAAAAAGGAGAAAAATTATTGTGTGAGATCGATATACTTCTATGTCCGATCCGCAACGCGTTATGTTATATGACGCCAATAAATAAAGTTGTTATATAAATATTATGTATTGACGTCTGTATAAATATTATGTATTACTATATAATTAATATTACATCAATATACAATACCTCATAACTAATATAAAATACTTCACTACTAATATATAATATTTATGTATTAATTAAGCATCATATGATATATTAAAGTTAGAGTTTTAATGTATCTGAATCTCGCACGTAATACTATATTTAAATTAGACAAATATAGAGTGCACCATATCATCACATTGAAATTTTTTTATCAGACGTTCCTTTTTTATTACCCCCTTATGTGAAGATTATTAATGAAAGATCAAAAAGTTCTGAAATCTATGATAGAAAATCATGTCTAACAATATGAAAATTTTATGATCATCAACATTTATAAATCATCATTTTTAATAATAAAGCTTAAATAGGATATCAATTCAAGTAAGTAGCACAGTTTTTTCTCTCTGATTTATTTTATTATGGGATCATACAAACAAGAAGAGACCGAGGTTTACGCAATCTGAACAACATCCCGCCATTCACACTGCACCAGCTTCACTTCCTCTTCTACATGTCCTTCTTCCTCCACCTCTCTGCAGTAGCCGTCGGAACCCTCCTAAGCTCCTTTAGAAGCTTCTCCAACGTCTCGTAAGACGACCCTCCCTTCACCACCGCCGCCTTAGCTTTCTCCGCTAGCTCAGCCAGCCTCTCCTTAGCCCTCCTCCCTCCTCTCCTTCCATCAGCTCCCTCACCTTCCTCCACTTCGTTCTTCCCCAGCAACTCATCCGCCACCGGCACCTCAAGCCTTAGGCCGACGCCAATCTCCTCTGCTACCATCTTCGCGTTCAGTCCCTGCTCCGCTATCATTGGCCACGCCAATATCGCCACGCCTGCCGATATCAAGCACTGAGTTCCATCCGCAATGGCTCATGAATCCTCCTACGGCCACGTGGCTCAAAACCTCCTGCGGGATCCACCCTCTTTCTATCATCCCCAAATCTCCTACATCTTTGGGAGGCACCCAAGTCTCCGACCGAATAGCCCATAGGAAGCGAACCTTCGCCCGTACAAATCCATGGGCCACCTCATCCAGTTGTTCATCAGAAACTTCCGTCTGCGTCCCACCGACGGACAGATCATTAGCCAGCGCAAAAGTCATCGGTCAACTCATCACCAGCCAACGGTCCCGAGTAATACCAGCCGTTCACCGATGGATGGCAAAACCGTAATTACCCTGAGATCTGAGGCTATATTATATCCTCTTCACTCTTCTTCCTTATCTGAAGCGATCTCTAAACCTCCAGAGGCTAGAAGGGGCGGTGTGAGACAGAAAGGAAGCAGATGCCGTTCCACGGAAATCTCGCAGTGAGGAGGCCGTTGACGACTTCGACGACTATGATCCGACGCCGTATTCCGGCGGCTACGACCAAGTCTAACCTACGGTCGACCGCTTTCCCCTTCCGATGAGACGTGCTACACTACATCCACCGCCGGAGATATTGACTATGAGCGGCCCCAGTATTCCTCCGGCTCCCAGATTTCTGCCTACGGATCCGAGGGGGCGGACTTCGGGGATCGGTATGGACAGTCCCGCCCTAAGCCCAAGATCGATTCCACCTCCGCCCTTGGGGAATACGGATCGGGCTACGGCGGAAGGCCTCAGCGACAGGAGTACGGATCCGATTATGGATCGGGGTACGGTGGAGGGAGGCCGAAGAGAGACGAGGAGGGCGAGGGTTACGGGGGAAGATCTCAGCAAGAATCGGGTTATGGCTACAAGGAGGAGGCGAATCGTTATGGGGAAGAAGGGTATGGCGGGAGCGGTTATCGGAAGCCAAGTTACGGTGAGGAAGGGTATGGAAGCCAAAGTTATCGTAGGGGCGATTACAAGAGGAGCGATCAGGAAGGGTATGTCAAGCATGGTTATGGTGGAGGTGAGTACCGGAGGACCGATGTTGAAGGGAAGCAAGGCTATACTGGGGGTCAGTATGGGAGGAACCAAGACGAAGGTTTTGGGGGTCAAGGTTATGGTGGGGGTGAATATCGGAGGAGCGAGGTAGAGGGATATGGAGGACATGGGGGCTACAATGAGCAGTCTGGCGATGGGGAAGGACAGGCTATGGCAGGGACGAGGAAGAAAGTGGGAGGTATAAGAAGTCAAGCTATGGTGATGAAGAGGAGAGCAGCGGATATAGGAAGCCAAGCCCCTACGGTGGAGAGGAATACGAGGGATATGGCCGCTCCAATTATGTGAGATCACTTCCACATTTATTGCTATATTAGCTTCTTGTTTTATCTTTGTTGTGGGGAATTTGTTAGATTCTTTTCTGTTTTTTGCTTTGTTGTTCATGCAAGATCCTCAAGCTTAGACCTGCCTATTGTCAACTGATCTGACTTGTATTGGGTCGACCGTATCTGTTCTTGGATGCTATTAGTTAAACCAGAAACCCTTAAATTTCATTATGTTGAATGAGTGACAGGGAGATTTGCATAGAAGGCTTATTAATGGGACTAACGATCTTAAGGATGAGGAAAGTCAAATAATGAATCTTATGATCTTGCCTTATAGATAAGGTTGTATATTTAATTAAATTAATTTGATTGCCATGTTGGTTTTATACTTATCCATATTGATTTGGTTAAAGGTTATGTCCATTAGAGGGCTCATAAGAAAAGCTTAAAATCATAAGGGCGAGATAGGACAAAGAACTTCACCTTATAGGTATGGTGCTTTGGTTAATTAAATTGATTTGATGGTCTTGTTGGCTTTATGTTCTTCCAGATTAATTAGACTGAAACCTACATCCATTGAAAGACTCATAATTAGGATTATAAATTTGAGAGCAAGATATACTTGAAAGTAGGTATGGTTTCTCAATTAATAAATCTTGTTTGATGTGCTTATTGGCTCTATGCAGACCTTGATTGATTGGGTTAGGGCTAACATCTATCAAAGAACCACAAGGGATACTTATATTATTGAGCACAAGGAAGACTTAATCTAGATTATCATTTGAACATTGTAATGGTATTATAATTCACAACTCTAGATATCTAGGGGAGTTTATTGTAGTTCTTGTTATTCCCACTTAAGATTGACGTACAAGGATGAGTTCTACGATCATATCTTACAGACACAATGGTCTGCATGATGTGTCTTACAATCTTGCTCTATAGGCCAATCTAAACATTAATATGATGAATTGCTAGGACCTTTAGATTAGTTGGGAGATAACAATACTGAACTCAAGTCCTTTGCTCATCTAAAGACTCTTAAAGAGTTGTGAACCGCATGAATTTCTTTATCTAGCAGAACCATTTACTCTGATATGATATTACCTGTAGGGTATACGAACAAGGGAGACTAAACTTGGTGCTTCTGTTCCGTTGGCATACTCATATTCAACCTAAAAATTTAAATCCATGTGAGGGTGTCAATCACTTTGTATTTTGTACACCAACGAAATCTTCTACCGTTCGCTATGAGATTAATAATAACATTATTGGCAGTTTTTGTGCAACATCCAAGGCAAGAAAGACAACATGCATAAAAGCAAAGAAATCTCCCATCTGCAGTTCTCACAATTGTAGATTTAATGCTGATTATATAAGTTTCGATCATAAGTTACAACAAATGGTTAACAACAACAAGATTTTATCCCACCACATGAGGTTGGCTACATGAATCATTCTTCTCCATGATGTCCTATTAAATGTCACAATGAATGGTTACAAGAATGGAAAAATATTATGGACCGTGAATTTCTGCCATATAATTACATTTCACATTATTTATGGAAGATTATTATATTTTTAGCATAGAGCAACTTGTTTCTTTTGCAATTTCTCTTATTTTATCGTCTTTTCACAACTATTTGCCAGGGAACTGCTGCTTATGATGAAGGGAAACACAAGCATGGCCATCAGAAGAAGCATCATCATCACCACAACCATGATGAAGATTGAACCAATACTGGAACATAGATGCTGTGGTCTCCCTTCGTACTATATATGATCTAAATAAAACTTCGGTTAGTATATATATATATGATCTAAATAAAGCTTTGGTTATGATCCCATACTATTTGTCATGAGTGTGTTGGCTTTTTTATTATTATAATATATTCGCAAAGCTTGTTGCTGAAGCATTCCATTGCTTAGAAATGTTCCCTGGATTGAATCAGTTGTGCTGAGAACTTAAATGTGCCTTTGCTTTCCTGTATTTATCATATTTCTTCCTGGACTAAATTACTGAAACTGTGTGACTTTTGTTGATTTCTGCCTGCTGTTCTCTTTATCTTAGCATAATTATTATACAATACTTACTGATGAATTGCAAGGCAAGTCTTATATCTTTGATATGGATTCTCTCTCTGTGTGTATTTTTTTTTTTGTAATTTTGCAAGTTTTTAGCCTAGAATTGATGACTTGTTATTTTATTTTTGGTTCTTTGATTTCAAATTTAAATTCGTTTTATTCAATCATAGTACCGATGGTCTGCATCGATTCGATACGGTTAACCTGTATTGATGATTGGACGAGAAATTTAAGATTCTTACTAATTGGTTTATTAATTCTTGTCTACAGTTGCAATTTGTGCATATCAAAACACCTGGGACTGTTATTAGCACCACTGTCTTATCTTGCCGGCATCAATTTTATCTTCTTATGAGTAAATGCTTTTGATCAAAGGGGAGATGGTAAATTTATCAGTATACTGTAATTAGTAGATAAAAATAATATAGTATAAATCACAATTTCAAGATATATAGAACAACATTTTACTTGGTATAGAAGTTTTACTTATATAGAACAACATTTCGAGATATATAAGCTATATTTCGAAAATATGAGAAAAAGAAATAGCCAGGGCAAGACAATTATTCCTTTTGTTGTTTGGTTCTACAATTAATATGCTCAATCTGCTCAAATTGTCGTCTTATCAACCAAAAAATGGTAAATAGCAAGGAAAAATAATTGAAGTTTCTTATCAAATTCGGCTAAGACCTGAGCTGCCCTAACATCGAGTCAAGTTCTCTGTCCTGCCCAAAATTTTTCGAATCCATTTTCGTAGATTTGTTGGGAAACTGGAATATCGCTTTATGCTACAGAGGGGCGTTGGGACTGGAGCATGAGCTGCAACGGGAGTGCTGAGGAATTTGGTTGTGGCATTTCGAGGCCAAGTAAAGAAGGTATTGATGACCTAGCTCCTCTTTTATCCTTTTTTTCCCTTTCCTTTCCTTCCCCAACTTTGGCCATGGCAGGAAGGACGCTAGTTCTCTGTGAATGGGATTAGGGTAACCGAATGAGTCGAGCTAAGTCAGATTGAGCTTGAGCTTGAACCAGATACTATGAGCTCGAGCTCGACTCGAGCATATAAACCAAGCTCGAACTCGGCTCGTGTACAAAAAATTAAGCTTGAGCTTGGCTCAATTAGTGGACTGAAGCTCGAGCTGTTGAGTAGCTCGATTTAGCTCGTTATAGCTCGTTATGGCTGCTTAAGAAATAATTTCATTAAAAAAGAGCACCAAAAAAATTTAAAGAGTAATTAAAAAAATTTTAAAATATTTATTAAATTAATTTGAATCTTTTGAGATATTTTTTATCACAAATATATGAAATTTTAAATTACAAAAAAAAATTGTAAACCACAAAATTAAATGCAAAAAAAATGTATCTGTTTTATTACTGAGTTTTAAATTTTTTTTGTAATGAAAAAAATTAAAAAAAATTACAAAAATATTGAAAGAAAAAATTAAATGCTCAAACAAGAGAGATACATATAAATTAATTAAACATTCAATCTCAAATTGTTACAAAAAAAAGAAAAACATAGAATTAAATTAAAATCAACATCTTCTATCGATTCATATATGTTAGAGTCTTTAATGGAGAAGTAATCCAAAGCTCCTACTTGTACTCTTCGAGCATCCAACCACCTAATCAAAAAATAAAGAAAAAGAAAATAAAATTATAAGCATCTTAAATGGCAAATTACCCAATCATAAAAAATATTCTACAACATACCAATGGAAGGAATGGCATAATTAAGTAAGCATAAAGAATAAGAGAAAATAAAATGGATAAAGTTAAGAAAAAGGCTCATTATAAATTATAATCATCTTAAAGAGCAACATTATATGTAAAGATCCAAACTGTAAGAAGGTTACAATTACATATAGTGCTACCAGCTAAAAGAAGATAGAGAGGGAAACATCAATACATCATTGCCATCACAGCCAGCATACCTCGTGTAGCCCATCATCCGAATTCCATCATCTGATAAGGAAGGGGTGAATTATTACTAAAAGAAGATAGAGAGGGAAACAACAAATATTACAGTAAAGGGTGAATTATTCAAGCAATGAAATAATCTGAAACATAATAGAGCACTGGGATTCATAAAACAAATCTTAACCCTGACATGAGAATGCATAAACATATGATAATGAGCCATCATTTCCATAACCTCATGAAAAGTCATATCCAAGAAGAGAAAAGCCGATATAAGCCCTCCACGAAAGAGGGAGGCAACTTGTCAAGTCCCCTTATTAATATTTATATCGAATTAGGAAAAGCAATTGTAAAGGAAGGCGATAGTAACAGAAATAGACGCAACCATCCAAAAATAGTACCAAATAAATACAACAACTCCAAGCAAACATTCAACCAAAATTGGATAATCATCATCACAACCAAGAGAGCAAGATAAAGAAAAGGCAAAGAATCGTCCCATAGTACCACCAAGCCAAGATATATGCACAGCACTAACCAATGAACAGATGGGAATAGAGAATAACAACAGATAATGTAGATCACAACAATCGGAGATGAACAATGTATGACGTAAACAAACAGCATTCCAAAAGCTAATCCCAACAGCAAAGAAGTTAATGCAACATTGGAACCCACCAGAAGAAAAATAAAAAAATGGATTCAAATGAGTATAAACATTAGAATCCAGAAAAAGCAAGACAACAGATAACCAAGGCAAAAACCAGCCAAGACAGCAACACTTAAGACAACAACATCCAAGACAGGAAGGGATAGCAAGTTGGCCATAAAACCTCTCCATCAGAGTAGACATTGCCATAGTTAATAACCAAGTAGATAGAGTATAAAAATTGGTATCTTGAAGGCAGCAACCCAGACAACAATCACCAAAAATAACAACAATAAATAAATAATAACATAGGACCTAAGTCCTACCAACTAGGATGGAGCCAACATAGAGTCAAAACCAAGACAAAGAATATCCAAGACAAGAAACAACCTAGAGAACATAAACTAGCTTGCCATAAAGCCACCAATCCGGATAAACATTGCAATATAAGTTTAACTGAAAGAAGATGGAGAAAACAAAACAGAAAGTAGACCAATGAATTAAGATGATGCATATAATAAATCATTAAGGGGGTTCAAGGCAAAGTCCACCAAGCAATCAACAACTTCAATAGAGAGTTGCTGAGCAAAACAAACCAAAACCCCAGAGACAGCATGATAAGAGCAAGATAATTACAGGAAAACATGCAGCAGACAGCCACCATTAAGCCAAAATCGAGACACAAGGCAAAAATCGAAACATCATTACAGGAAAAACAGTAAGCATTACTATCGATTGCAATAGAGCCAACAATATAATTACAGGAAAAACAGTAAGCATCCAGCCACCATAAGGCAAAAACCGAGATAAAGAAGTTATTTAGAGTCCACTAATGCTAGCTCAACAAGTGTTTCAATTCCACTTACTCCAACAAAACATATAATCAGCCAACCATAAGGCACAAACTGAGACAAAGAAGACAATTAGAGGGCATTGATTCAAGCTCAAAAATTTTTCAAAAGTAGCTACCAGCACACATCTAAGAGATGAGCAACTATGTTAAAGCAACTACCAACATCCAAGGAATATATGAGCAATTACTGTAAAGTATCGACTTAGCTACCAACACACATCCAATAGATGAGCAACTTAATAAAAAACAAAATACCAACATCCAAGGAATGTATGAGCAACTTTATAAATTTTGATTTCAAAATCATTAGATCATAAATATCATAATTTCCCTAATATTTTCAAAATTATCACTTTTGTAATATTTAGAATAAGATTTTAAAATGTAATAAACAAAGAATTAAGCACAAATTATGATATTTCTATGATGAAAAATGTAAAAAATAAGAACCTTTTATTCCATTTTCACATATAAAAAAAAAGACAAAAAATATTCGATTTTTTCATTAAATGTAGAGAAAAACCATCTCTATTTATACTATCAAAACTTTTAATTTTATTTCTTTTTTTATATCTGATCACAATTAATAAAATATTTTGAAATTTAGTATTACATCTTCAAACAAGATTAAATTAAATTCTTCCACAAAAGTAAATAAAGAAAATTTTTTTCGATATAATATCTAAAAACATTAAATTTCAACTATAAAAAAACATTATATATTTCTCCCTGGATGCTTAAATCCACCCACATTTCTCTGTAACTAAATCAAAACAAAAATGAAAACAAAATGAATGAAGAAGATAAATGATTTTAAAATATTAAAACTCAAAAATACCAAATTTTCATGTATATTTACTTTGTAATAAAAAACTCAAAATGCTTTTCTATCAATTTCGTAATGCAAAAATAAAATTACCAACATAGAAAATCATTTCATTGTCACATAATTTATAAGAATTAACAAAGAAAATAACGCTTATAACATAACATGTATTATAAAAGGCAGTATCAATGAATTTTAAAATCAAGTCTACAAATTAGTTGGAAGAAGAGATAATGATCATAAATGATAAAATACTTTACTACAACAAAGTTCACACATGTATACCATCATCCAACAACTGTAACAAGAATTGAACCATAAACCATCAAAATAACCATAAACAACAGAGAGGTTAAGTCGCACATTGAAGGTTCAACCCTAAACAAAATTGATTTAACAACAAGAACAACCTACAAGTTACATAAACAAATCAAAATAATTATTAAAAGTTACACAACCAACATACCATTACTCATAAACTCATCTAAAAGAACATCACAAGTTGATTCACAACCGAACATCAAAACCAAAGAACATCTGATTTTAGGTGACTAAAGTCCATCACAAATCCTACCTAAAATAGTTGGAAGAACCGAGATAATGACCATAAATGATAAAACTACTTAATAACTATTTTTTGTCACAAATTTGAAAGTTCGCACATTTACCATCATCCAACAACCCAGCCGAACAACAATTGAACCATAAACTATCAGAAAAATCATAAACAATAGAGGATAAGCTACACATTGAACCGAAGTTACTGAACCCTAAACAAGTGAGGATAATCAACACAAGTTACACAAACCGGTTACCAACATACCTACTCATTAAACACATAATCCAAAAGAACATCATAAGTTGATTCACAATCAACATCAAAACTAAAGAACAAAGAAACCTAATTGAATGGTTTTCCACACAATCTAAGCATCATCAAATCGAAATACCGATGTGAGCATAAAGAAAATGAACCGCCAACCAAGATCAAGTCGATCTTCTATCGAGTGAGAAAAATTTGGGCCGAAGATGAGGGAACTCAAACCGAACCGAGAAGTGAGGTCAAGGACAGAGAAAGGAGAGTCGAGACTATCGTCGATATGGTATCGACGAAAAGAGACGAGCGACGACACTCGAGAAGCTTGCAAATTATAGTCGACTCAAGACTTCAGAGAGCCGGATCATATAAGTTTAGAATAGAATGCTAAACCAATCGATTCTCATATCCTCGAAATCAACAAACGAACCGAAGCTGCTAACTCTCTCTGCTATCGAGCCTTTGAGCTCAAGCTCGATACTCAAAATGACCAAATGAGATTTCAAGTCAGCTCGAGCCATGAGTAGTTGACTCTTTGCACCTAATTGGGATTCAGAGTGAAGAAATTGCCTCTTAGCATTCTTTCCTCCTTAAACTAATGTAAATTAAGTTTCACGATTGGAATGTTCACGCTTTTATTCCAGATCCTAAAAAAAAAAAAAACACTTTATTACTCGCAGAGAGAGAGAGAGAGAGAGAGAGAGAGAGAGAGAGATTTTCAGCCTCCCAACATCCCTCTTTTCTTTTCTTGAGCAATATATCAAAGTTTGTTACTAAAAAAATTGTGCTCTTGTAAAGACAATTTTCTTCAATGGGATCTAAAATCGTGATCCATTCACTATCTATTTCTTCCTCAAGCAAATGTAAAATAAAAAAAAAGTAATAATTATAGGAAAATGTACTTTTTTTTTACTTATATGTTCTTCTATAACTCTATTTTCCATGGGTTAATGTGATAATTGGGTAATTCGTTAGTCATAAGGTTGGATCCAAGTTTAATTTAGCTTCTTGTTTAGGCTCATTTTAGGGAGTAAAAAATCTAAGCTCTAGTGTTTTGATTATTGTGTAATTATTGTTAGGTATTTCATTGTTGTCTTACTTTAGAACTTAATTTAAAAAATTAGATTAAGATAGATTTAATAAGTCATATATTGAAGTAATTGGACCGAGTAATGAAATGTTCTAAAAATTACATTTTGTTTGGAGAACTAATTGATTTCATGCTAAAAATATCTCTATAGAATTGAATTTTGTCATGAGAAATAATCAAGATGTATGAGAATAAAAGAATGATATTTCTTTATTTTATTCGAGAAGTCATATGATTGGCTATCATGAGAATTAATTTGTGATTTTAGGCCTAAAGATGTGTTTCAAAGATATGTTTACATTATTTAAGATATGTATGATGGATTACTTGCTATCATTAGAAATAATTATGGAGTGAACTAAGAGTTTCTATTCATTGTATTTATATAAAGGATTAAAATTGAGTATGTCTTTTATATTATTAACGAGGGCTTACAAAAGATATTTAAGTGGGATGTCTTGGTGTATGCTTTTTTAGGTAATATAGTTTAATTAATGAATTATCCATTGTAATAAATAAAAATTTACAATAGTGGAGGAAGTATTTAGAGCCTAGAAATTTTAAAGTTTGTATCTAGATTTTTATTCAAGAGGATATCCATTTCGTGGGAAATTCCTATGATGGAAGTTCTCTTTATGAATGGAATATCGATGGATTTTTTGAACATCGATCATCCACACTTTCATCGATGCTGCTATCATGCTCAATTTAGATATCAAGCAACAAAGAACATCACATCAATGCATTTAAGAAGAAGTTAAATGAACATCGACATGAAGGGTTAAAACAAACCCCGATGAAAATTCTCGCTACATCATTCTAAATATAATCGAGAAGATGAAGATCATATTTCATCTTCATCCTCATCGACTCGATAAATTTGACAAATCTAATTGTAAGTCGCCAACATAAATTATTATAAAAATATAATAAATACGACAGTCAGAGCACGCCATTCACGAGCAAAGGACCAATAATTAATTAAACTTTAAAGACAAGTTTAAGATGATTCAACTCGATAAAATTATAGATCTTCTTAATGATAAGAAGAAAGATAAAAAAAATTTAATTACAAATCTCCTATATACTTTATCCAAGTATTTAAGAAAAATCAGAAACATCTTCTTCTAATTCAACTTTATCGAACTAAAATTGAATTAAAGAAACTAAAATTAGAGGTTCAAAGAAATTAAAGAAAATGAATGGTCGACTAATGGATCTCAAAATTAATCAGAAGACGCCCAATTCATTTGAAAATATAGCCGATTAATCAACTGCGTTTACAAAATATTCAAAAGACAATATAGTAAAATGGTATATTTCTATTAAATTAATTATAAAAAAAAATTTATTTTATCAAATTTAACCTTTCCTATTGAGTGGAGCGACTTAATTGCATTCAAGAAGGAATTATTCCTTCTAAATATTTTGAAAAAAACTACGGTTAAAAGTCACGATGAGAGTTCAAATTATCATCATGTCATGTGTCAAGATGATGCTTGTATTCGATGCCTTTATTCTTGTTAAAATTTAACAACATTATTTTGGGAACTGCTCCTTCTCAAAATAATGCCTATCACCGATCGACATCGGAATACGATGGGAACAAAGAGATCACATTCCGCTTTTATCACAAATCCTAAAGAAATTATCATAAATGAATAGTTTAATAAGTCATATATAATTATTTATAAGAAATTTCTACTTTAACTATTACAAAGAAATTTCTTCCCAAAATAAAAGAAAAATTCAAAATTCCAAGAATTAAAAGGAAGTGGTGACAACCCCATTTCTGGGAAAGAAAGACTATGGATCTCCGCACATCGATAATTTCAATGAACGCGATATTCCGCTCGCTTGTCGATGAACGAGCGCTACCTTGCTTTTATGCAGAAGAGATTGCCGATTTATTAAAGAAATGAATAATTCGCAATTACCCTCAGTCGCATCACATTCTACGCATGAATGTAAAAAAGAAAGAGGGAGACCGCAATTGTAATTAATTACAAGCTAAACAAAGTTTTAAAATGGATCAAATATCCAATTCCTAATAAAAGAGATTTATTAAATAGATTGCATAATGCAAAAATATTTTTCAAATTTGATTTAAAATCAGGATATAGATATCTAGATAAAAGAATCGGATCGCTATAAAATAGATTTACGACTTTCATTTTACAAAACGTAATACCCTTTGGTTTAAAATGCATCTTCGAATTTCAACATATCAATAATATATTTAAAGATTATTTTAAATATATTTTATATATCGATGATGTTCTGCTCAAACACTATGAAACATTTCAATATTTAAAACATTTAAATGATTAATTTTAAAAAATGGGTTTATTTGAAAAAATCAAATTATTTCAAACGGAAATAAGATTTTGTATAATATAATTCTTCTATTATACCAATTAATAAGTATTGAATATAACAAATTTTGGATATTATTTTATAAAAAATCAACTAGTGATTCTAGAGCTTTCATTATCTAGTTGATTTCTATCAACTGAAAGGATGCAACTTTGACAGATTATAAAAGAATCTTCCACCATGGTCTGATATTCATACTGTTGTAGTACGCAAAATTAAGCAAATGGTTCAAAATCTTTCCTGTCATAATCTTACGGACCCCACTAGTTTCAAAATTGTTAAAACCGACGCCTAAACGGAGGTATCCTAAAAGAGCGAAAAAAATTAAAAGAAGAATTAGTTCGCTGCTCGATAAGCATATTCTATCATCAAAAAAAGAATGCTACATTAAGTCGATCTCAAAATTTCAAAGAATTTACTTAATCATTTTCTTCTTTGTATTATTCCTCAAATACATCATTGAACAAGATGTAAAAATATAATTTCAAAACAAGTTTTGCTTTTGGCAATCACAACTCTTTGTCGATTGACATCAATTATCAAATGAAAAATTCTCTTTAATTTTCTAACTCAATTTTACAAATTTTATTGACATTATTTGTCGTTTTCATCATTCATTTGATTTTCAAGAATGTTTAAAATAAAATAATAATCTGAAGCTCCAAAATCATCAACAGACCTTCGAGATGGTTTATTGACAATTAAACATTCTTCCTAACCAATCAAAGAAATTTTTGATTTTCAAAAAGAGGCTAATCCAAGAAAAAATGATCACAAAATTTAATTTCTTCATCGGATCCATTTTCACCCCACATGGAAGGATGCCTCCTAACCGAGTGGTAACTCTTCTTCGGTCGCGGCCGCAATAAAAAGATTACCAACTCAACTTGGCATGATCGATTTAAAACTTATCTTTATTATATCTTCAACTATTGCTGACATGAGAAACCTAAAAGCAACAACACCATCCCTAAAAGATGTGTGAAGAACTGCTTACTTCTCGAAAGAAGTAAAATAAAATATATTATTGAATTCTTCGACATTCAATAAATAATCGTGACTTTACTTGAAAGATATTTGAAACAATCCTTTCCCATTTGAATCTAATCTCGTAGAGAGACTTATGAAAAAAATTTTAACAACTAAAATATTGAAATTAATGTGATTCAACCAACCATACTATTCAGAAAAATACCTTATAGAAGATCTTTCATCAATGGATTTATTCCAAGAAAATTTTTTATCCAATTTACAACACAGATTTAAATTATTATGTAAGTCTATGATCTTCGTTATCAATGAAAATGACATATTCTGAATGTTCATAATGAACAAAGAAATCATCAACAAAGACTTCCAACTGGTTACAAATAGAACTATTTTGGAGAATTAAACATTCTTCAACCAAAAGATTTTAATGATGGAAGCCTCCAAAATGAATATTAATCCAAAAAATGATCAAGACAAAATCTTGCCATTTCTTTCGATCCAAATCATGGATGAGTCGAACGTTATTCTTTAAGGATCCATTTAATCTCCCTTCAAAGACAATTTTATTAAAATGATAATTCAATCAAGATTGAGGAGCTCAAATTAAAGCATTACGAAAAGCTTATTCAATTAACGACTTCAAAACTAATGATTTTGAGCTATCTATTGATGAGTACTCCAAAACATCAAAAGATGTTACTCACGAGAAGATCCAACATAGAATGTCTCAAGAAGATTTAGAATCACGAAGTTTAATCACTATCTACATCTATAAATGCGATTCTCTGGGTGTCGACGTAAAATCCATGGAAAATTAATGATTCCAAAATAAATTATTATTGTTTACTTTTTTACAAAGCAAAAGAAATTATACCTCCACCGGACCCGCTTACTTTACAACTCAAGGATGTCATTATCTTACCAAGTGAATCTACTTTTATAACTCATAAAAACATTTAATTAGATGAAATAATTTTACTTTTCATCAGTACCCACATTATCAAAACCATTAAGCGATTATTTTGTCTAATTATTGTACCTTTTGTAGCCTAAGAAAGTTTTCTCCTCTTTCTAAAGAGGATATCTATCAGACAGTGCTCGCTTTTCTCTTTCTCTTTCCCGATTCCTCCTTCTGCTCTACTACACCGTAATCGTAAGTTTAAATCTTATATTAATAATATTCTGTTTTATATCTCATAACTGGTATCGAGCCATGAGCATTAATTCTCCTGGGAGGGGGAAGGATGTTTGAGATTCTTGTAATTTGTCACCATTAAAGATGTTTGTACATTCCTCCCACGACGCTTATCTTGTCTTCGCGAATGGTAGAACTGTGATGATGATTTCCAAAGGGTAGTAAGTCTACTTTTGTGACCGACTTGGACAATTCTTGTGAGATTTATACTTACTATTTTATCCTTATGTTGATTAATTTCATCCTCTGATCTCCCTCCCCCCCTCCTGCTTTTACTCTACTTCTTCAGTAACTTCTAATCTTAAGATTAGAAGAAATAATAATCAAGAACTCTAAAATGACGAGTTCCTTGAATGAAGAAGACCTAAATAGATGGTCTTCTCCCAAAATTGATAAAACTATCATTTATCAATTTAGAACTTTGATTTTAAAAAAATCTTCATGAAAACTGTAACAAACCATCATTAGATCAAATGGACAAAACCATTTATCTACTAACATTTGAAGATATGCATAAATATATGCAAGACTTAAATATATTCATATAGGATGATACGATAGCATTTAAACCCTTAACTCTTAAAGGTCTAAATGCTTCTTTTTAGCAACAAGAGATGGCAGATGCCTCCACTGGGCTCAATCCCTAATGAGTGTAGTTGAGACTAGCCTCTGTCACGGGCCGGTTTATTTCAACACCTTTCCTAATATGAGTTTATCTCTTTATGATATAAATATGTTTGAAGCTTTAAAATTACACTTATAGCTTTATGGATATGATTTTTCCCTGGTTAAATGCTTTAATTCGTAATTCTTGAATTTTAAATACTTTAAATCCTAGTTCGAAAAGTTCAACCAAATAACTAACTACTGATTGAAATTAATGCATCCCATATTACTACTACAGAGTGATAAATGGAATGGTGGTTTCGTAATCATGGACCATACCATCTCATGGTCACCCAAGACCAACCATCAAGATATCGATCAAATAATTCAAATGGTTGATGTGTTGAAGTGATTCAACCCTCGTCATCTATTACACTTCCAGGTTTCAATCCCTTCTAAAACCTCAATAAAGTCAAGATTGGATGGTTCCCAAACATCGGAACCACTTGTTGAGGCGCTTTGCCTAAACAGAAATAATATTTATCATCTTGTGAGAGAAAATCAATCTCCCACTCCATCTGAAATGAACTTCGCCTTTAATTTAAGTCAGAGAGAAGTGGTACTAAAAGAGTATCACCAATCAAAGTATAATTTTACTTGGTATAAGTTTTATATAGACAACGTTTTGAGATATAAATGTATATTTGAAAATATGAGAAAAAAAGAAATAGCGAGCAAAATTATTCCTTTTGTTGTTTGGTTGCATTAATATGCTCAATCTGCTCAATTGTGTTTATCAAAAATAAAAGCGCAAGGAAAAATAATTGAAGCATCTTATCCTCATTGCGAAATGGTGGATGATAAACCTTTAGAATTAGTTCGTTCGATCCAAATTCTAAAGAATTTATTCTTATAATTAAACAACTTAATTAGTAATAGTATACTTCAAATTATTGATCATCTTTTTTAGCTTAGAAATTTAAAATCGATCAGTCTTAAACAAAGGGTCCCAGTAGTAGAGCTTGAAAAAGCACCTTCTTCATTATTAGACTTATTCTTCTCTAAACTTCTCTTAAGTTTGGGACTATCTGCACTCGATTCTAAACTTAAAAGCATAAATAGTGAGTTCTTGAAGATATATCAAGAGAAGATTCAAACTCAATCCTCACCAATCGATAATCAAACCAATATCATGAAATTCATGCCCTTTTTCATGAACTTCAAGATTTTTATCCTCCTCAAGATATCCAAAAGATTTCTTATCCGAAGAAAAATATGGAAAAATACTATTATAAAAAACATACTCCTCCAGATTTATTATTCGAAGAGGATACCTATTTCGTAGGAAATTCCTATGATGGAAGTTCTCTTTACGAATGGAATATCGATTTTTCAACATCGATCATCCACACTCTTTATCGATGCTTATGTTTATATCATTGCTCAATCTAGATATCAAGTAAAGAAACCTCACATTGTTGACGAGCCATTGCTTTCGTGGGTTTTCGAACTCAAGGGGTGGGATAATTTTTTCGTTTCTCAAAGGAAGACCTCCTTAGTGAAATCAACTTAAACACTAAGAATCTTCCAAAGGAACAGCAAACACCAAATGAAAATGTGGTCTATAATCTTATTCAAATGATTGTAGATCACTTTGCTGGATCCATTGGAGATCAAGGAGAAAAAACAAGATCATTACTCCAAAAATTAAGATGTCCATCCTTAACCCATTTTATGGTACAAGATATTTTTCTACGCGCATGACACTTTATGATGAAATTTCACCTAAACAAAATTCATCAAGGCCTTCCCAATCTATTTTAAAAGGTTAAGGTTTTTTTTCGTCTCTACAATGGAAGCATCCCATATGAAACCCTTATATATGGAAACCTTATTTCTGCATGTATTAAAATTGGATTAGAATTGCTCGATCTTAAATTAAAAGATCAAATGAGAACGCCTACTGAAAGCGTAAACAGCTGGCAATTCGTGAGCAATTCAACCGTGATCTTCGTGACGTTTCTTTATCTTCCAAAATAAGGGAAAACACAAAGACTTTTTCCTAAACGTGAAAAACACGCCATAAAAAATGACAAATTCATGCATAAACAGCACTCGCCTCGGGTTCTAAAACCAAAGAGACAAGAGAGATAAAATGTTACAAATGCTACGCAAGGTCATTACGCAAACAGACGATCAAGAAGTTAAATGAACTTCGAACGGGGGTTAAAACAAACCCCGAAAAATTTTGCTTATATCCTCGATTCGAAATAGAATCAAGAAGATAAAAAGATCATATTTCATCTTCATTCTCATTGACTGATAAATCAAAAAATCTAACTTGTAAGTCAAATGATAGATTATTATAAAAATATAATAAATACGACAGATAATGCTCACCACGAAAGTAAAAGGACCAATTAATTAAACTTTAGACAAGTTGAAGATGATTCAACTCGTGATAAAATTATAGATCTTCTTAATGATAAGAAGAAAGATAAATTAAAAAAATTTAATTACAAGCCTTCTATATATTGCTTATCTGAAGTATTTAAGAAAAAATTCGAGACAAATTCATCTTCTTCTAATTCAGCTTCTTTATCAGAACTAAAAACTGAATTAAAGAAACTAAAATAGAGTTCAAAGAAATTAAAGTCGAGAAGAGAAATGAATGGCCTAATGGATCTTGAAATTAATCAAGACGCCAATTCATTTGAAAATATAGTTCATTCTAATCTAGAACCGTTCTTACAAAATATTCAAAAGGCAATATACCGTAAATGGTATATTTATTAAATTAATTATAAATAAAGAATTTATTTTATCAAATTTAACCGCTTGTGATGGAGCACTTAAATTGCATTCAAGAAGGAATTATTCCTTCTAAATATTTTGAAAAAACTAGCGTAAAGTCGACTGAGAGTCTTCAAAATTAGATACAAATTATCATCTCATGTCCAAGATGATCAGATTCAGATGCCTTTATTCTTGTTAAAATTTAACTCAACACATTATTTTGGGAACTCCTCTTCTCAAAATAATGCCTATCACTGATTGACACATAATACGTTTCTTTGGAACAAAGAGATCACATTCCGCTTTTATCACCAAATCCTAAAGAAATTATCATAAATGAAATAAGAATAGCTTAATAATAACATGTATATAAATTATTTATAGAAGAAATTTCTACTTTAACTATTAAGAAGTAAATTTCTTCCCCGAAAATAAAAGAAAAAATTTCAAAATTGCCTCCAAGAATTCCAAAAGGAAGTCTGACAGACAACCCGACTTTCTGAAAGAAAGACTCATGTGATCTCGCATTGATAATTTCAAATGGACATTCCCACTCCGCCTTGTCGATGAATGAGCACTACCTGCTTTTACGCAGGAAGAGATCACGACTTATTAAAGAAATGAATAATCCTACTCCCTCGGAGCATCGCATTCTATGTTATGAATTCAGGAAAGAGGGGAGACCGTGACTTGTAATTAATCAAGCGCTAAACAAAGTTTTAAAATGGATCGATATCCAATTCTTAATAAAAGGATTTATTAAATAGATTGCATAATGCAAAATATTTTCCAAATTTGATTTAAAATCGTGATATTGGCAGATCCGGATAAAAGAATCGATCGCTATAAAACAAAGATTTACAATACCTTTTGGACATTACTAACGTAATGCCATTTAGTTTAAAAAATGCACCTTCTGAATTTCAACATATCATGAATAATATATTTAAAAATTATTTTAAATATATTTTAATTTATATTGATGATGTTCTTGTGTTCTCAAACACTATTGGCGAACACTTCAACCATTTAAAAATATTTAAATGATTAATTTTAAAAAATTAGTTATTTCAGAGCCAAAAATCAAATTATTTCAATATGAAATAAGATTTTTAGATCAAAATATATCTAATGCTTCTATTATACTAATTCATATAAATATTGAATTTGCTAACAAATTTTCTGATATTATTTTAGAAAACCAACTACGTAGATTCTGTGAGCTCTTAATTATGTATGATTTATCACAATCCCAAAAGACGCCACTCTTTCGACATTAAAAAAGAATCCTCTACCACTCTGATATTCATATCATTGTAGACAAAAAATTAAGCAAAGGTTCAAAATCTTCCCTCTTAATCGGACCCACTTCAAAATTTAAACCGATGCCTCCTCGATAAGATGGAGGTATCCTAAAACAGCGAAAAAATTCGAAAGATGAATTAGTTCACTTTGCTTCTGGTAGATGAAATCCTACGCAGCAAAAGTATTCCATTATAAAAAAGAAATATTTTCTGTGATTAAGTGCATCTCAAAATTCCAAGATGATTTACTTAATCAAAATTTTCTTCAGATTGACCGCTTACCAAATACATCATTGAACAAGATGTAAAAAATCTGATTTCAAAATAAATTTTTGCATCTTGGCAATCGCAGCTCTCTGTCTTCGATTTTGACATTGAATTCATTAAAGGTAATGAAAATTCTCTTCCTTATTTTCGATCCCGTGAATTCTTGCAGGGACGATCAGGGGTGGATCACCCCACATGGAATGCCTCCTAACCGAGTAACTTTCTCGAGGTTGGCCGCACGCTAATGGAAAAGATCCAACTCAACTAGACATGATCGATTTAAAACTTATCTTTATTGCATCTCCTCTTCAACTACTTTGAAAAAATTCTTAAAGCAGCAACACCATCCCTAAAAGACGTTGTCGAAGAACTGCTTCTTCTAAAGAAAAAATAAAATATTATTGAAATCAATTCTTCAGATTATTCAATAAATAATCCGTGGACTTTACTTGAAAGATATTTGGGAAACAATCCTTTTCTATTTGAATCTAATCTCTCTAGAGAGACTTATGAAAATTTTTTTAACACAACTAAAGTGTGTTAAAATTAACCATGTTTGTGATTCAACGAACTATATCATTCTGTATAGCAAATGTCTTATACAGAATGTCTTTCATCAAAGCGAATGAGAACTAACATCATTCCAAGAAAAATCAGTATTTTTATCCAATAATTTACAACACAAGATTGGAGTAAATTATTGGTGTTATGTGCAAGTCATGATGAAGGCATTCTTCGTAATCAATGAAAAATGACGACATTCCTGAATGTTCATAATGAACAAGAAAATCATCAACAAAGACCTTCCAACTTAGTTCTACAGATGGTAGAACTATTTTGGAGCCAAATTAAACATTATTCTAGAACCGATCAAAGAAATTTTTAATGATTGGATGGAAGCAACCCCCAAAATGAGGGCTATTAATCCAAGGAAAATGATCCAATGACAAAATCTTACCCATTTCTTTACAGATTTCTAAATCTCATGGATCTGGAATTGGAACGTTATTCTTAGGAAGGATCCATTTAATCACCTTCCGAGCTTTTATTAAAAATTCAATCAAGATTGGATAAAGTTTCAAACAAATTAAAGTTTATTATTAAAGTTTTATTCAATTAACGATCCTCAAAAATTATGGATTTTTATCTATTTGATGCTAAAGATCAAAAGACGTTCCCTCACGAATGAGATCCAACATAAGAACGTCAAGATTTATGAATCAACTCGCTAAGATGTTTAATCAATTTATCTACGCGACGGTGATGATCGGCGGTCGTAGAATCCATGGAGAAAATTAATGGATTCCGTTAACGCAATTTAAATTATTGCCTCCACTTTACCTTTACAACGCAAAGGACAAGATTATTATTTCCACCGCACTGCTTACTTTACACAAAAGCGGATGTCATTATTCCACCAATGGAATCTACTTTACAACTCATAAAACATTCATGATGATAATGCTACTTTCCACCGAAAGACATTATCAAACCACTGGCGATATTCTATCTAAATTATCAGACCTTTTCTGTAGCTAAAGAAAGTTTCTCGCTCTTCTATATAAGGAGCATTATCTATTGTATTGGTGTGCTTAGTTTTCTTCTCCTTCTCTCTTCTCTTCCCGTATTCCTCCTTCAAATGGGTATCCTTCAATAATAAATCTGGAGTAGGTTTTATAATAGTTTTTAGATTTTCTTCTGATAAGAAATCTTCCTGGATATCTTGATAGGAGATGAATCTCAAGTCATGAAAAAGGGTACATTTCATCAATATTGGTTTGATTATCGATTCGGTGAGATTCGTTTGAATCTTCTTCCATAAAATGATATCCTCAAGAGCTCTAACATATTTGTCTTAAGTTAATCAAATCAATATCTTCAAGAAATCAAACTTAAAAAAATTTATATAATTATAGTTGTCACAAACAAATCCTTAATTCACTAATTCGAGATTGATTTGATTTATTAACTTGATTTTGATATAAAATATATATTTAAATAGGTTAGTGTTATCGTGTTCGTATCAACATAGGGGTTTACAATCGATCGATTTGGACATATATGTTTTGAAATTTATTAAACCGTTCTGTTTTAAATCCAAAATCCGAAAAATCAATCCATTTAATCAATAATATAAACCAAATCAATCCAAACTAATTTTTTATTTTATTTTCAGTTCAGTTTAGAAAAAACTGAAAATTAAAAATATAAATTGCTATAACAATTATTTATCAAAGAATTACATCATTTTATTAAATTATTTTATATAAAATCAAGTAACTCTTTAACAAATAAAATTAATAATATATAAAATTATCATTCAAATTATTTTATTGAGAAGATTTTTTTTTTAAAAATAAAAATTAATTTTTTAAGATACTTTTAATTTAAACAGATTAAGATGATATAAAATTGAATCAAAAATTGAATATTATCAAATTTAAAATTGAAATTCAAAAAATTTTATAAAATTAATTCAAATTTAAAACTTTGGTTTGAATTGATTCAAATTTTCAATTTTAATAAAAAAAAAAACGCACACCTCTAAATCAACTAGATGAAGGCTGGTTAAATTCAAGCAAAAATTTTGTGCTCGATGGATCAATAAAATCGACTTATCAGTAATGTGATCAAATTCGGCTAAAGACCCGAACTGCCTAACATCGAGTCAAGTTCTTTATCCTGCCCAAAATTTTTCGAACCCATTTTCGCAGATTTGTTGGGAAACTGGATTATCGCTTTCTGCTACAGAGAGCGTTGGGGACTGGAGCATGAGCGCGGCAACGGGGAAGTCGGAGGAATTGGCTGGTTGCCGTCGGCGATTTCGAGGCGTCAAGTCAAGAAGGTATTGATGACCCAGCTCCTCTTTCCATCCTTTTTTTTTTCGTTTCCCTTTCCTTCCCCCAACTTTGGCCATGGCAGGAAGGACGCTAGTTCTCCTGTGATTGGGATTGCGAGAGTGAAGGAATCTCGTCTCTTAGCATTCTTTCCTCCTTAAACTAATGTAAATTAGAGTTTCACCTGATTGGAATGTTCACAGTTTTTATCTGTATTCCACTCTGCCGCACAAAAAAAAAACACTTTTATTACTCTCGCTAGAGAGAGAAGAGAGAGAGAGAGAGAGAGATTTCAGCCTCCCAAGTCCCAACATCCCTCTTTCCTTTTCTTGAGCAATATTTCAAAGTTTGTTACTAAAAATTTGTGCTCTTGTAAAGACAATTTTCTTCAATGGCGTGATCTAAATCAGTGATCCATTCACTATCTATTTCTTCCTCAAGCAAATGTAAAATAAAAAATGTAATAATTATAGGAAAATGTACTTTTTTTTAACTTATATGTTCTTCTATAGCTCTATTTCCCATGGGTTAATGTGATAATTAGGTAATTCGTTAGTCGTAAGGTTGGATCCAAGTTTAATTTAGCTTCTTGTTTAGGCTCATTTTAGGGAGTAAAAAAATCTAAGCTCTAGTGTTTTGATTATTGTGTAATTATTGTTAGGTATTTCATTGCTGTCATACTTTAGAGCTTAATTTAAAAATTAGGATTAAGATAGATTTAATAAGTCATATATTGAAGTAATTGGACCGAGTAATGAAATGTAAGCTCAGAAAAATTACATTTTGTTTGGAGAACTAATTTGATTTCATGCTAAAAATATCTACTATAGAATTGAATTTTGTGCTATGAGAATTAATCAAGATGTATAGAGAATAAAAAGAATGATATTTCTTTATTTTATTCTTGAGAAGTCATATGATTGGCTATCATGAGAATTAATTTGTGATTTTAGGCTTAAAGATGTGTTTCAAAGATATGTTTACATTATTTAAGATATGATATCATTAGAAATAATTATGGAGTGAACTAAGAGTTTCTATTCATTGTAGGCTTATATAAAGGATTAAAATTGAGTATGTCTTTTTATATTATTAACAGTGAGGCTTACAAAAGATATTCAAGTGGGATGTCTTGGTGTATGCTTTTGTAGGTAATATAGTTTAATTAATGAATTATCCATTGTAAAAAATAAAATTTACAATAGTGGAGGAAATATTTAGAGCCTAGAAATTTTAAAGTTTGTATAATAAAGAATAAGTGTATAATATATAATATATAAATTTAGTGGGTGTGATGCTAATAATTACTGTTTAATATTATTAGAATATAAATTGAGTGTGATATATATATATATTTAAGCATCTCAGATCTATTATATTAAAAGAAAGAAGATGTAAATGAGGATATAACTTTAAAAATTATGGTTGGATGATTAAAATAGATAAGTTGCTTGGGTGTTTTGTGTTATAAGAGGATATTTAAAGATAAATTTTATAAAATCATAATAAAGCCGATGTGTTAGAATCAAGTAGTCTGTGTACACACACCCACTAAAGTTGAGAATATATAAAGAAGTATCGTTAAGAGAAGACAGAGAGAAAAGCTCTAAGAATTTTGTTACAAATGCTCTGAAAATGCAATGATTGAGAACTAATAATGCATAACCCTTTTAATAATATTTGACCCCCTATTTATAAGTTTGGTTAGACACAATTCTCTTTTAGTATTTATATTTTTGCAATTACAATATAATACAACAATAACAAAAAAAATCTTCAAAACTTAGGATGACGATTCTCTTTTCTTTATCTATATTGTATTTGTAATGCAGGATCAATGTATTTCGAATAGTTAAACTTTGAATGAATGAATATCATATTGATGAATATTGAATTAACAATTGTTGAATTGACTTTGTTGGTTGTCATTCAATTTGTTGACTTTGACCTAGAGGGCATTGATTATGCAAATTTAGTTCATAGATTTTCATATATCTTTGAAAGTTTATGACAAAAAGAAAAAGAAAATTGGCTAACACATTAAAATATATTTAATACTTAATTAATGTGGCACTAATATTAATTATCCTCATAAGCAAATCGTGTGCTTAGAAATATGTGAATAATTGCTCTCATCTTCACATGCGTGCTTTGATACTTCATTTTTTGTTGTTATAGGTTTTTGCCCTAGAAGAAAGATCTTGGTGGTTATAAAAGATAAGATAAATATTTCTAAAGATGATATCATTGCTCGTCTTTTTAGCAAACCAAAAGAGAAATTTGTGGAGAAAAAGAAGAGAAAAATGGTTAGAATAAGTGAAATAAAGGAAACTTCTACCATTGTTGTGGAGGCAGCCATAGATCTTCCGTCTTTTTCATTGCCTCTAGTTCCAGAAGAAATAAATATTTAGGAAATTCTTGTAAAGTCATATTCTGGGAAGAAATAAATATGTAGGAAATTCTTGCAAAATCATATTTTGGCAAAGAAGGTAAGTTTTCTAGTTAGTGATATTTATACATAGAGCGAATTTGATTGCAAAATTCGTAAAATTTTTCTTTGTTTACATTGCCCTATACTGTGAGTGAGTTCCTTATGATGGAACCTCAAATCGAAGAAGCTGCTCATCTTGAAGTTGGAGCTACTTCTCAAGATAGAAGGATTGAAGTTGGTCAGATTGTTACTTTGTTAGATTTAGAGCCAGTCCTTGTGGAATATGATATTGGAGAGGTTAAGCAGGTGTTGAGAATCCAGTTATCGATCATTCGATTATTGAGTCATTGAATGTTGAAGAACAAAGAACAAAAGTTGAGAGGATGCCTGAGAGTACGACTTATACTCCTTTGAAAAAACTTTTGTTTATGAGTTTGTCAAAATATCCATTACGCTATGTTTTTATTCTCCTTTCGTTGTCCCCTTTAGCTATTATGACGAATGCTAGGAAGGAACCTCAAAACTCGATGTTGTTATGTGGTTAGTTACAACACTTAATGAAGAGCTTGGATGATCTAACTTCTGACTTCGATTTTGAGAGAACTTTTTCAAGATCCATGCTCAGTGACATTAAATATTCTTAAAGATGCTGTGGATGTGTAATGGATGAAGCTTTGAAGAACTCTCCGCTGAAGTGAATTGGTTGAAATGTGACTACTAAAGGCAGTTGTTCGTGTTGAAGGTTTCTTTTCAAGGGAGAATGGAAGAGCTTCATATTAATCAGAATTGGTGTAATTACAGCAACTTAGGAGTAGCTATAACAACACAGCAGGAAAAGCAATGCATAGGAAAGCAAACATATTAATTTGTTGAACTTAAAAAAAAGAATGATAAATTTAGAATTTGGTATTCATCAAGCAAATCAGAGCTTATATTTTGCGTTACCTTTAAAATAATCCATGAGTCATCATGTTGCAAATAACTTAGGATTAAAATTTCCTAATACGTCTAATATGATTATGTAAAAGAAATTGAGGATGTACGAATCATAATTTACCACTTAATTTAATATCTTAATCATCTGGATGATTTTAACTTTGAGTTGGTTTCCAGGAACATAGCACTGTGTCAACAAAATCATTTTGTTCTCAAATAGTTATGAACGTTTCCAGGAAGGTGCATGTTTTGATTGTAATGCGAACATCCTTGTGCTGTTTGCAATAGCAGTTCTTCATGTTTTAATGGATGGAAAATCCATGGAGGCCTGACACATGTTCCAAGTAACCTAATATGTGGAGTTGCTCTGTAACGAGCAAAAATGTATGCCATCAGGAAATCTCTTTTCAAACTTCTCCATTCTCGATTGCTCCTTCTTTGTGTCTTTTATTTAATAGTCATTCATGGAAGATGACTAGCATTCAGTTGGAACATCTGAAGCTTGAACCTTACAAGCATTTCAGGAAATCTGACGGCTCCACTGAAGCTATTGGAGTCTCAAAGGGCATGTCTGAACGATTCCATAACTTTTTTTCAACTACAGCTGAGCCAATATTAGTTCAAGCTCGCGATCCCTCTCAACTTGCCTTAAATATCACTAGTGCGATTGAGGAAGAAAGATTTGAGGATGCTTTGAAGGAATATGAGACGCATGTGCATATGGATGGCTTCCCAAGGAAATCAGTTTTAAACAAGCTCATTACTGGTCTTGCAGTTGTGATACCTGTTGGCTTGAAAAAGCTTCTAATATAATAGAACACATATTTAACGAGAAGAAGCATGATCTTTTGGATAAAGAACCTCTACTTTTTTTTTTTTTGTCAGCTCAATCCTGCAAACAAAATAAAAATTACATTAGGATATATTTGCAAAATAAAAATAAACTTAGCACTTAGAAATAATTATCCTCCCAAAAGCAGCAAAGATTATAATAATCATCCGCATAGTAAAGGAATAGTGCTCTGCATAGTAACAAATAGTAAAGGATCTATTTTGCAATTTTCAAATTACTTTAACACTAGAAATAATTATCCCAAGAAAGTACATCATATGAATATCAAGATGTGCAGTATGAGATTTTCGATTATCATGAAACAAAATAAACAAGAATCGAATGATGATTTAGAATCCATTCAATGAATTAGAGATCTAGATAATGGAAGAAATTGAAGAAATTGACTTTGATCATATTCATAAAAACACCAAAAAAGCCGATATGATAAAATGTCAGGAAGAAATTAGGACAGCCTATAGTGATAATACTTCATTAAATACCCCAGGTATTACTTATATCTATCAGCATTTAGATATACACAATACTTGTCCTTGTAAATTTTGTACCAACAACTTCCAACCAAAAGAATGTTTTCATTGTAACTATTATCCAGATAAACATCATAGATATAGATGTCAATTATGTCTGTTAGAAATATGTCATTTATGTTTACAAAAATATTATAATCAAAATCATCGTGATTATATAAAACCTAAGGAAACTATTGACATAGCAATGAGCCTAGAAAAAATAAATTTAGAATTAGAAAAAATCCATTTAGGAATGGATAAAATTTATTTCGATTAGAAAAACTTGAGGAAAAAGATCAATTACGAGATAAACAACATCAAGAATTTATGCAAAAATATAAAAAAGATAAGTACAAAATTAAACAAAAACTTAGAAAAATCAAATTAGACCTAAAAGGAAAAAGTACTTCATTACAATCTAAGGTATCTTCTGAATCTTCTAATAGTGATCCTGAAGATATTTCTGATTATACAAGTATTAATAAAATAAATTTAGCAGAAATTAATACTGAAACACAAGTAGCCAAATCTTATCCTACATCATTAATAGCAGTTATGGCTAAAATTACTTTTGAAGATAAATCAGAAATCATAGTTCAAGCATTAATTGATAGTGGTAGTACAACCTCTGTAATCACACAAAATTTATTACCCCCATTATTCATAGACTTTCATCCTACAAATACTACTACACATCTTGTAGGAACTCATACTTTAGCATTTAATAAGTGTCTTATGAATAGTCAGATTCAGTTCTTTATTAATTATGAAACTTTAGAACTTACTGAAAAATATATTTTACCCAAAATATTAGTTCATTCATTTCTACAAAGAATTTATATTAGGATTAAATTTCATGCTTAGTATGGATGGGCAAATTACTATTAATAAAAATTATTTATCTATCAGTAAACGGACTGCACTTATTTCCACTAATAAACATCGAAGCACTGAAGCATGGTATAATACACTAGCACAAGCAACCCATTAATGACCCAACCTTAGTAACCTATTTCGCCACCTGTTATAAACAGGAACCTACTCATTCCTATCAGATCCCTAAACCTTTAGAAAAGCTTTTTCAATTAGCTGAAGAAATTCAGATTATAGGCGAAAACCCTTTACAACATTGGGATAAAAATCAGGAACTCGCTAATATTCCTATCATAAATAAAGATTTAGTCATACGCACTAAAGAATTAGAATATTCTCCATTAGATAAGGAAGAATTTAAGATCCAAATTACAGAACTCAAAACCAGTAATCAAGTCAACATCGATCAGTGATGAAGTATAGAGAAATTGTGTAAGAGGAAAAGCTAGAATGGTAATTAATTATAAACGACTGAATGATAATACCGAAGAAGATGGATATAAAATTCCGGATAAAGACATATTAATAAATTTAATTCAAAACAAAAAATATTTTAGTAAATTTGATTGTAAATTTGGTTTCTGGCAAATACGTTTAGATAATGAATCAATCCCATACACAGCCTTTACCACACCATTAGGACACTATGAATGGTTAATCATGCCCTTTGGCTTAAAGAATGCACCTAGTATCTTTCAGCGAAAAATGGATAAAATCTTTTTAGATTTGACATGCTAAGATATATATGATATACTAGAAGATCTCATACATTACAAGAAGCATTACGTAGAAAATGTATGCAAAGAATGTATAAATCATGGTATTATCCTCTCAAAAGAAAATAGAAATAAAATAATACATTAATTTCAAAAGATAGTGAAAGGAGAAATAAATTACAATATATAGCAAAAAAGGTCTTAGAATTTCCAGATAAACTAGAAGATACGAAAGAATTATAGAAATTCTTAGGACTATTAAATTATGCTAGACCCTACATAAAAGATTTAGGAAAATCTATTAAGTCACTATACAAAAAAACTTCTACAATAGGTCAGAAATATTTTAACATAGAAGATGTTAGGATTATCCAAAAAATTAAGGAGCAAGTTAAACATCTCCCAAAATTAACACTCCCATTAAACAGATTACAAAAATTGTAATGCCCAAGATGGATGGGGAGAGTTGAAGGTCAAACCTACAAAGAAAGCATATCGAATCTGGAAAAATTATGTGATACTCGTAATTTTAATAACTCAAATTAACGACTTCATTAGATTATGAAATATTAGAATCAACGCATTACGTGCATTTAAATTATTTTACAAAAGATTTTACAATACAAATTAAATGAAAGACATTTTTTATAAAAATAAAATGAAAAGAAAATATATAGTAAGAGATGGGTGAATTTTATAACTACTATAAAGATTTATAATGTTACATTTGAGATATAAAAAAAATAATTTCCTTACAGATTTCTTATCCCGAGCGATAAAATACCCAAAGAAAGATTTAAAATTTACGGATTTTAAACCACCATAATTAGATGATTCGCAAGAATTATCATAAGGCATTCATGAATTAATCTACGGATAATTCAGAAGATGTAAGATAACTCTTTAATTTTATTTTCATTGTGTATATATCATGGATTCAAAAGCCATCCTCGTCAAAATCCACTCTAAAAACTCTAAAGTGATTCCTCATCATACTATGATCTACCAGCCCCAAACTTAGTCCATTTTGGCCACCTCTTATTACCAAATCGAGCTGGCACCAACCTCCAATTTTGACCTAAAGTGCTAACTCCACCATTGAATCATTACCAAAGAACCTTACTTGATAATCTCTGGTGTAATCGCTCTGACACCGGTTCTATGATTAATGCTTTGAATTGCTTAAATCTGTATTTTTCAGAAATCAATGATCAATTACAAAACCTAGATCATACAAACGACCAAATCTCTGTTTTCCCCCCAACAAATCAAAATCCAAACAACCAAAAGGATTTGGAAAATGAGAAAAGAAAAAATATGGAGTAATATCGAAAAGATGAGTTTGCACAAATAATTCTAGATATTACAAAGGAAAATCTAGAACAACAATTCCAATACCTATATCTACCAAATATCTTGAGATAAAAAAAAAGCTTTTCCAAACGAGAAAAAAGCAAAAAGATATGATTAAACGCTAGAAAAATTAGATCTGCGTATAGAACTAGATGAACCTATAAGGATTAGCCTCTCATATCAAACTCTTGATCTTCATAATCCTGTCCTTTCGCCAAATCATTTTCAAATCATTTTTCATTCACTAAGATATCTACATCTTTTATCAAGGTCATTAAAACCCGAAGACTGTTGGTCATATCAAAATTAATTATCGGTGACTCTTATCTTGAAGAACAAATTTCATCTCTCAAAGATCCGTGATTGCAAAAGATTTTATGAACTTATTTGAAAATGATATGTTTTCCATCACCTTACTTATTAAATCAGTGGAACCATACTTTGAAGATTTGATGGACATACCAAACATATCATGTAAAATTATCATAACCCTAGATCTTTTAAGCGAGTAAATCGATGACCATCTTATTACGTAAAAATGAGTAGTCTCTCCACCATCGATTATATCAAATTGCTAATCTCCAGAATGGAATTTATCGTCCAAGATGGCACTCACATTTAGCCTACCAAGATAAAAATATGATGGTATTTCTCAATGTCAGTTCCATCAGAGGAAAGTTTTATTACTTAATCACACAACAACATGCCAATCTACTCGCACATATCCAGACAATAAATTGGTATTCATTACGACAGTCAGGAGATTTTCAAAGTATATTTCAACGTATTCCCCCTATCCAAAATCGTGCAGTAGAGGATAATAATTGGTTTGAAGATAATGATAACGGGAATTATTGATATGGTGAATAGAATCTCCTGAGAATGATAATTGGAGGTAAATATCATAAAATATAACTAATTACTACATTAGATTACTACTTCCATAAGCATGCATGGAATGGCTGCAATTAAAGATGTTCAAAGCACTACTCTGCAATTTCTCCCCTATGGGACCCACAACATCTAAAAATTTCAGCAAAGAATAGTAGTAGACTCCAGCATGTTACCTTTCCAAAAAGAAATAATGGTGGGACCCACGCCAGACCCGCACCATGGAAAAATTCAAAAGTTATTCTCCCGTACAGAGAAGTTACAACCGCCTCAGAAAAAGAGATAACAGCGCAAAAGTTTTCTGACACAGAGCATCTCTTTTTTCTATTATGAAAATTATTTTATGTAAGTCGGTTTGCTTAAAGTCGGTTAAGTTTTCCTATAAATAAGGCATCAATCCAGCTTGTAAGATATAAGAAAAAGAGATAAGAAAGAGAGATAAGAAAAAGAGATAAGAAAAAGAGAGAAGAAAAAGAGATAAGAAAAAGAGATAAGAAAAAAAGAGATAAAAAAGAGAGAAGAAAAAGAGAGAAGAAACATAAATAAGCAATAGTTTCTACTTTTCAGAGGTTCGTGAGCAAGAGTCGTAAGTATTTTTATTTAATAATATGTTTTAATTTTCATTACGCTCTTTATCGTGAGTAGTTATAGTGTTCCATGGGAGATATGAATTATTTTATGAGTAATTAGCTTTCTCCTATCGCAGAATATATATATATATCGCGATTAAGTTTATGTAAACAAGAACTTGAACTCGCTAATAACCTCTACGATATTTAGGCGATTTAAACGATGAAGGATAGAAACCGCTTTAGGAAAGTTTGTCATTATCAATTCGATCCGACGCGTTCGATATGTTATTCGAGTTTAATCGTTCACAAATATATAAATTAAATTAAGTTCTGAGGATGACGCTTTATATTTATGGGATAGTTAGCCACTTATGAAGAAGCGATCATATCTACGAGTTAACATTCATCTCATATTATATCTGCATAATAATTAAGCATGACATTAAGATTACCTAGAAATTTTTATCATATAGATTTAGAATTAGTACCAGTAGAAGTTAATATTTTCCAGCATAGAAAAATAATAGTAAAATTAATGAAGTTATTAGTATAGAAATAGGAAGTTCTTGCATTACAACGATTATCAATGAATCCTTCAAGAATTATTCAATTACAATAGAATTATACAATTATTATAGCCAGTATATTAGGGATTTGTCAGAAGATAGGGAGTATATTATATTTTAGCTATTTAGTCATTACATTTGAGCAGATGGGTTTCGAATTAGTAGAATATTTCCAAAATAAAATTAGAAATATAACTATTAGCACAGAAGAAGTTAAAGCATTATATGAGCAGTTAATCCAGGAAATAGAAGATATAAATTATCCACCTATTACAATTAGCAATTTTAATACAGAAGAAAAAATAAAAGCACTATATGAACAGATCATCCAAGAATTAGAAATAACTACAGAAAAATTACGAGAAATAACTACTAAATATCCTTATGTAATAAATACAGCATATATTAGAAAAATAAAATGCCATTATACACAACTAGTATTAAAAGTAGAGGAATTACATGAACCTATTGAAATAGAAGAAGTTCATGAGACGTTTAACGGGTAACTCTCATAAAAACATACCAAACCCCTTCAGGAAAATGTATCAGCTCAATCCTGCAAACAAAATAAAAATTACATTAGGATATATTTGCAAAATAAAAATAAACTTAGCACTTAGAAATAATTATCCTCCCAAAAGCAGCAAAGATTATAATAATCATCCGCATAGTAAAGGAATACTGCTCTGCATAGTAACAAATAGTAAAGGATCTATTTTGCAATTTTCAAATTACTTTAACACTAGAAATAATTATCCCATTACTAAAAAGATAATAATAGTAAAACGATCCGCAGCCAGGAATAATTTATAATAATTACCGTGGTAAAAAATAAAAATACTATTCACCATTTCGCAGAATAATAGTGAAAAATAAAATAAAATAAAAAAGAATGGTATCAGAGCAATTATTAGAAAAATAAAATAAAATAAAAGAATGGTATCGAGCAATTATTAGAAAAATAAAATAAAAAAAAAGAATGGTATTTGCATCAATTATTAGAAAAATAAAATAAAATAAAAAGAATGGTATCAAAGCAATTATTAGAAAAATAAAATAAAATAAAAAGAATGGTATCAGAGCAATCAGAGCAATTATTAGAAAAATAAAATAAAATAAAAAGAATGGTATCAGAGCAATTATTAGAAAAAAAAAAAAAAAGAAAGAATGGTATCAGAGCATTATCTGATGTTTGGGATTCATTATCTGAGTCATCATCAGTTATTTTATGTTTGGATCATTGGTTAAGCAATTGAGAGTATTTATCATAAGCCGACATTACAGAGATTATCAAGTAAGGTTCTTTGGTGATTGATGGAGTTAGCACTTTAGGTCGAAATTGGAGGTTGGTGCCAGCTCGATTTGGTAATAAGAGGTGGCCAAAATGGACTAAGTTTGGGGCTGGTAGATCATAGTATGATGAGGAATCCTGAAATTTAGAGTTTTTTAGAGTGGATTTTGACGAGGATGGCTTTATGAATCCATGAAACTTTATCACTCCATTTAGCCTATGGAAAGCACTTCCAACTTTGGTCTATGCAAGATCTCTTGGACTTTGGATTCCTCTCCAAAGTTATCATTAGCAGAGATGAACCACTTAATGAGAAAATTTCCTGTTTCAAACACCCAGATATACAAAGGATATTATCATTTTTATTTGAGGAAAATGAGACCCACAAAGATCTAAAATTTCAAAGAAAGAAGGATTTAAACGAAGCATGATGTCTTCCGAAATGCTAGTGATACCATTCTTTTTATTTTATTTTTTTTTTCTAATAATTGCTCTGATACCATTCTCTTTTATTTTATTTTTTCTTATATTCTAATAATTACTGATACCATTCTTTTTATTTTATTTTATTTTTCTAATAATTGCTCTGATACCATTCTTTTTATTATTTTATTTTATTTTATTTTTCTAATAATTGCTCTGATACCATTCTTTTTATTTTATTTTATTTTTCTAATAATTGCTCTGATACCATTTTAGTTTATTTTATTTTATTTTTCTAATATATGCTGTATTTATTACATAAGGATATTTAGTAGTTATTTCTCGTAATTTTTCTGTAGTTATTTCTAATTCTTGGATGATCTGTTCATATAGTGCTTTTATTTTTCTTCTCTGTATTAAAATTGCTAATTGTAATAGGTGGATAATTTATATCTTCTATTTCTGGATTAACCGCTCATATATAATGCTTTAACTTCTTTTAGCTAATAGTTATATTTCTAATTTTATTTTGGAAATATTCTACTAATTCGAAACCCATCTGCTCAAATATAATGACTAAATGGCTAAATATAATATACTCCCTATCTTCTGATAAATTCCTAATATACTGGCTATAGTAATTGTATAATTCTATTCGTAATTCAAAATAATTTACTGAAGGATTCCTGTTGTAATGCAGAAAGAACTTCCTGTATTTCTATAGCTAATAACTTCATTAATTTTACTATTATTTTTCTATGCCGGAAAATATTAACTTCTACTGGTACTAATTCTAAATCCATATGATAAAAATTTCTAGGTAATCCTAATGTCATGCTTAATTATTATGCAGATATAATATGAGATGAGGAATGTTCGCCCCCTGAGTAGATATGATCAAGCTTCTTCATAAGTAGCGGCTAACTCTATCCCATAAATATAAGCATCATCCTTGCAACTTAATTTAATTTATATATCCGAACGATTAAACTTAGAATAACATATATCGCAACGTCGGATCGAAATTGACACACGCTTGCCTAAACGCCACCCGTGCAAGGACTTACAAAGATACCTTCATCGTTTCATCACCCATAAGGCAGCCAGTCATAGAGGTTATTAGCAGAGTTCAAGTTACTGTTTAATACATAAACTTAATCAAGAACTTGGCATATAGCCTATATTTGCAGTAGGGAGAAAGGCTAATTACTCATGAAAATAAATTAATCATATCTCCCCTATGGGGAGAACACTATAACTACTCACGCATAAGCATAATGAAAATTAAAACATATTATTATGAAATAACAATACTTACAGACTCTTGCTCACGGGAACACACTTGAAAAGTATAAAGGCTAACTATTGCTTACTTATGTTTTTCTTATCTCTTTTTCTTATCTCTTTTTCTTCTCTCTTTTTCTTATCTCTTTTTCTTATCTCTTTTTCTTATATCTTACAAGCTGGACTGATGCCTTATTTATAAGAAAACTTAACCGACTTACATAAAATAATTTTCATAATGGAAAAAAGAGATGCTCTGTGTCAGAAAACTTTTGCGCTGTTATCTCTTTTTAAAGTAACTTCTTGACGGAGAATAACTTTTGAATTTTTCCAGTAATGGCGGGTCCCATTATTATTTCTTTTGGAAGGTAACATCGGAGTCTACTATTCTTTGCTGAAATTTTTAGATGTTGTGGGTCCCATAGGGGAGAAATTGCAGAGTAGTGCTTTGAACATCTTTAATTGCAGCCATTCCATGCATGCTTATGGAAGTAGTAATCTAATGTAGTAATTAGTTATATTTTATGATATTTACCTCCAATTATCATTCTCTGAGGAGATTCTATTCACCATATCTAATAATTCTTCATTATCCATATCTTCAAACCAATTATTATCCTCTACTGCACGATTTTGGATAGGGGGAATACGTTGAAACATACTTTGGAAATCTCCTGACTGTCGTAATGAATACCAATTTATTGTCTGGATATGTGCGAGTAGATTGGCATGTTGTTGTTGACAATAGAATTGGAAGTAATAAAACTTTCCTCTGATGGAACTGACATTGAGAAATACCATCATATTTTTATCTTGGTAGGCTAAATGTGAGTGCCATCTTGGACGATAAATTCCATTCTGGAGATTAACAATTTGATATAATCGATGGTGGAGAAGACTACTCTATTTTACGTAATGGGAAGAATCATCGATTGCTCGCTTAAAAGATCTAGGGGTTATGATAATTTCTATGATATGTTTGGCTGTGTCCATCAAATCTTCAAAGTAGGGTTCCACGGATTTAATAAGTAAGGTGATGGAAAACATATCATCATTTCAAATAAGTTCCATAAAATCTTGCAATGACGAAGAGATGAAATTTGTTCTTCAAGATAAGAGTCTCGACCGATAATTAATTTTGATAGACCATAGTCAACGGTTTTAATAGGCATTGATAAAGGATGTAGTATACGCTAGGTGAATGGAAAGGTGACAATTTAAAATGATTTGGCAGACAAGGATTATGAAGATCAAGAGTTTGATAAAGGCTAATCCTTATAGGTTCATCTTATACGCAGATCTAATTTTTCTGGCATTTAATCATATCTTTTGCTTTGTTCTTTTCTTGGAAAAGCTTATTTTTATCTCAATGATATATTTGGTAGATATAGGTATTGGAATTGTTGTTTCTAGATTTTCCTGTAATATCTAAATTATTGTGAAACTCATCTTTTCAGATATTAGCTCCATATTTTTCTTTTCTCATTTTCCAAATCCTTTTGGTTGTTTGGATTTTGATTTGTTGGGGGGGAAACAGAGATTTGGTCGTTTGTATGATCTAGGTTTTGTAATTGATCATTGATAAAGAACCTCTACTTTTTCTTTCATTCATCCTCGCAAGGTGCCAACAACCCATTCTTGCCTCAAATGCCTTGCGAAAATTGGTTCAGATGGAAGAATTTCCCCCTGTTTCAGCTTGGGCTGGTGTCATAGGGCATCTGTGTCAAACTGCAAACGGTGCCTTTCTTGCTGCTGAGCTGATTGTGGAGGTTGGTTATCTCTTCAAGGATAATAGGGTTGACCCTAGGAAGAAGAGCAACAGGCCATTGCTAGCAATGAAGCCAAACTCCTTTGTTTTTTAATTTAGCACTGACTGGATGCATATTACACGGGGTTACAAGAAAAGGTGATCAGCTTCTAGAACTGATGCCCCGAGTTGGGGTGAAGCCTGATGCTGGTTTGCTGATTTCAATGGCTCACATATATGAGAAAAATGGTCGGAGGGATGAGATAAATAAACTGAGAAGGCATGTTGATGAGGCCTGCGGTCTCAGTGACTCTCACTTTCAGCAGTTTTATAATTGCTTATTGTCCTGCCATTTGAAGTTTGGCGACTTGGATACTGCAACAGGTTTGATATTGGATATGCTTAGAAAAGCTTGTGAAGCGAAACGTTCTTTGGCTGCTGCCAAATCAGTACTAGAAGCTGTTGAGTGTGAAAAGGTCTCTCATCTTCATACTTCTGAAATCGAAAAACCGGAGTTTACTGAAATTTTTTTGTTGCTTAAAAGCAAAGCTCCAACTTATGCTGAGTTCACAAAGGATAGAAACTTCTCAAGGCTTGAAACTGAGGCGAAGGAATCGCTCTGTTTGTTGTCAGAAAAGTTGAAGGCTCATGCTGATCTGGTTAGATCCAAAGACGGCATTCTCCATCCAACCGAGAAAATCTATGCAAAACTTGTGCGAGGTTTCTTGGAAGTGAATAGGATAAGTGATTTGGCGGTATTTCTTATCAAAGCTAGTAAAGAGGAATCACCAGTCTCTGTAGAGAACTCGACTGTTGTTCAGGTGATAGATGCATGTGTTTCTCTTGGTTTGTTGGACCAAGCACATGACCTCTTAGATGAGATGAGATTTTCTGGAGTCAAAGTAGGCTCTTCTATCTATTCTTCTCTTTTAAAGGCCTATTGCAAGGAGAATCGTCAAGCTGAGATCAGTGCACTTTTAAAAGATGCTCGTAAGGCTGGAATTCAGCTTGATTCGAGCTGTTATGAATCTCTGATACAAGCTAGGGTGCATCAGAATGATTCAAGTGGAGCTCTTCATCTGTTTAAAGAGATGAAAGTGTCTAATATATCAAGATCCGATAAGAATAAGTTTGAGAAGTTGGTGGAAGGCTGCTTGGGGAGTGGCGAAGCTGGCCTGATGTCTAAGCTACTGGAAGAACTCAAATACAACCAAAGAGTGGATTATGGTGTTCACGATTGGAATAATGTGATACATTTCTTCTGCAAGAAAAAGATGATGCATGATGCTCAGAAAGCTTTGAACAAGATGAGGGCTTTGGGCTACACCCCCAATGCCCACACATTTCACTCATTGGTCACCGGCTATGCTGCGATAGGAGGGAAGTACGTCGAAGTTACTGATTTGTGGGGTGAAATGAAAGTACTTGTGAGTTCCAGCTCATTGAAATTTGATCAGGAGTTGTTGGATTCCTTTCTATATTGTTTTGTGAGAGGTGGCTTCTTTCTTCGAGCCATGGAAGTCATTCAGATGATGGAGGCAGATAAAATGTTCATTGATAAGTACAAGTATCGGTCGCTCTGGTTGAAGTATCATAGGACATTATACAAATGAAAAGCACCCAAGATTCAGACTGAGGCTCAGTATAAGAGGAGAGAAGCAAGTCTGTTCTTCAAGAAATGGATAGGTCTGACATGATTGGTTTATAGATGGACTAAGCTTTCATGTGGGTTTCAAAGCTGGAGTTCCGAGTTCATTATATTACCACTGCTACATACTGAACAAAATTGCAGAGCCTGCATTAGGGGAATATCAGGAGTTTCAGACTCGAATAGCAGTCTTTTTTGTTATCTTTACAACAGCTAGCTTGTAATACTTTGTTGTTGACTTCAAGATTTAGAATGTTCATAATTGTTGATTTATTAAGCTATATATATATATATATATATATATATATATGTTCAATCAATTAATTTGCAAATAATCTGAATTCATGTATGTTTAGGGCAAAATAGATACAATGTATTTAGAATGTTCAGAATTATCAATAAAAGCATTAGAATTATTATTTTAATTTAGTTGAGTGTAAAATTTAGAATTCAATAATATAATTGTAAAATCAACCCTTATTAAAGACTTACATGAAACCAACATTTACCAGTTACTTGGACAAGTGGCTGATGAGGAAATATATTGCCACTGAAACTCCAACAAGGAGTCTTGATACAAATGCTATGTGATAAGACAATTAAAAAGAAATAATCATATATGATGTCAATAACTCATAATGCAATTTGGATACCTAAACAAATTATAAATTAAAATTTTATAATAGTTTTTTATACTATAGTCCATTTTATGATAACTTTTGTAAATATTATTCTTTATTTCCATTTATAATAGAAATTTGATTTTAAATAGCATGAGTAATATATTTAGAAGATGATAATAATGCTTTTTATGCTATTTATGCCTTTAAAGGTATTATATTTTTGAGAAATTTTTATTTTCATGTTAACTTGTATTTATAATAGCATTTTTTTTAATTTTTAATTTTGCCCCATAATCTATTATTTATTATTTCTCATAAAATTTTTTTTCTAATTCTATAATATGTGAATAAGATCGTTTAGGTAAGCTATATTTTGAAGTTGATTACATCAACATTGGACAGAATATTAATATCTTAAAAAATAGACTAATGATTCGTTCATAGTATATAATTCTTATATCTTTATATTTAACATCTAAAGTTTCATATATATATATATATATATATATGAAAATAGTACTCTTTCTATGCCTAAAAAGATGAATTTAAAGTTATTAGTTTAGCTCTAAAATGGAATTGTTGAATCGAACATATTGAGCTGAGCTATGAACCATGAGCTCAGATCGAACTTTTGTTGAGCTGATATTGAGTAGACTGCAAATCGGATGGAACTAGCTAGAGATTGAATCAATTTTTTTTATTATTAAAAAATTATATATTGTTGCATGCTAGAGAATCAATCTAGAATAAAAGTTCGCTTACTTTATTATGGGTTCCAGACATCAGATGTTTGAAGAATGAACAATAAAACTCAAAATTTTATGTAGAAAACCCCAAGAGGGGAAAAATCATAGCAGCAAAATCTCTACTATATATTTGTTTGAAGTACAAAGTTTTTCCGAGCAATGATTAATCAGATATGAGAAGGCCGCAATAGAATCCAAAATCGTGCAACAAGCTTATGCACTGGAAGAAGCAGGTGAAGAGTGGTAGGAATGGGTCAACAATCGACCGTGGCAACGGCCGACGGTGGTGATGATCAGCGAGATGGCATCGGCAAGGGTGACTGACCGGGTCTGGCAGGTGACTGGTGATGAGTGATGACCGACGACGGCTGATGACGATGATCGACGGTGGTTGACTACCGCCCGCAGTGGTCTGCAGGCACGATACAACGCGGGTCTGGGGATGACGAATCCGTGGTTAGCACGACCGGTGATGGTGGCCGACGAAGGTGGTCGACGGTGATGACCGGCGATGGTGGTTAACAACAATGATCGGCGACGGCAATGGCGACGGCGGTGGTGATGACCTACGGCGGTCTAGCGTGATGACCCGACGTGGGTCGGATGATGACGATGAAACGTGATTGACGACGATGACATCACGGCGGTAGTGGTTGACTAGCGGTGGTAGCGATCGCTCGTGGTGGTACGATTATGCTTGAAGAATTTTCTCCTTTAGCTTTCTATTTCTTTCACGAAGAATGATATTAAAGAGGCATTTAGAATACACGCAAAATTCAAACCATTATGATTTAAGATGATTTCGATCATGTGATAATATATATTTTGAGTATTTGAATGCTCAAAGGGAATCAAGAGATCTTGCTTATTAAATCCGCTCGTCGCTTCAATTTGATAAACACTTATATTTGTGAACTATTTAGATGACGATATCCCAAAGTTTCCAATGATATTTTAAGTCTTGATCTCTTTTAGATCGTTTTTTTGACATCAAGATTGCTTTTGATTAGAGATTGTTAGTGCTATATATATATATATATATATATATATATATATATATAATACTAGTAAGTTTTAACAACAAAAGTATTTTTAAAATTAAATATATTGAGTTATAGCTTGTAATCTTTTAAAATAAATAAAATATATTTATAAGTATAATTATTATCTATTTTTATAAATAAATAATATATATATATATATATATATATATATATATATATATATATATATATATATATATATATATATATATATATATATATATATATAATACTAGTAAGTTTTAATAACAAAATTATTTTTAAAATTAAATATATTGAGTTGTAGTTTGTAATCTTTTAAAATAAATAAAATATATTTATAAATATAATTATTATCTCTTTAAAAATTATATATATTTTTATTTCATGTACTTAATTTAATTTTTTTTTTTAATTTTTAGTACTCATTTCTTATTAAATTCAGCTAGTTTCTATAAAATGAGTCAATTTCATTTAATTTCCAGCCAAATAAAATACAAAAATTCAATTCGATCTGACTTGAAATCGATTTAAAAATAAATTGAGTTGACTTGAAATCAAATAATTTGAGCCAAGAGCCGATCCTTTGAGCTAATCTTGAGTCGGCCTTCCATCAACTTGAAATTGGCACGTTAACCGTCCTAGGCATTTTTCACTATAAAAAAAGTAATGATAGCATTATTTATGATATGACAATAAAAATTTGAGTGCTATTAAGTAAATATAAAAGTTTAGGTATTAAATACATAAATATGTAAGATTTATTTACTATAAATGCCTTAATTTTATATAAATATGTGATGCATATTCTAAAAAATCTTTGATCTTTGTTTTCAAACGATAAATGTGATTTTATAGACTTCCATGACATTTTGCTCTCAAGTGAGAACACAAAATTATTCTTTCAGTTTTGAGCTGCCACTTTTTAAAAATCATTATATTATTTAAGCTGAGAAACACCTAATAAATATTATTTATTCTATTTCAAATGATATTGGCAAATCATATTCTTTTTTTAAGCTGATTCACGAGAAATATGTTGACTTTTCATACACGATGAAACTTGCTATTCTAAATTCACCTGAAAAAAATTAATTTATTTTGATCAAAATTTATTTAAAAAATATTTAAAATATTAAATATATTTTAAAATGAGTATAGTACATAAATAATCAATTAAAATTTATATTATTTTTATATCAACTTTTTTTAAGAGTAGGTCTTAAATCTATTGGATTTATTTTTTTAGAAGAATATAATATAAATTTAATTTATTATTGATATATTATTGTTACGTGTTAGAAAATCAGTTATGGTAGAATAAAAGTTTACGCTTTAGCTTTATTATGGAATCCATCACACGCATAGATATTTTAAGAATGAACAAGAAAACCTAATTTTACAAAAAATTCAGATAGAAAAAAACCGTGCCCAGAAAAAAAATCATCCACTATGTATCATTTGAGTACAAAATTTTCCGATAACGGATTACAAAATTATATATGAGAAGGGCTGACAATGGGAATCTCAGAATCATGCAATAAAATACGCAATGGTTAGTTGTAATGTTTATCGATGTGGTATGATGATGAATAGGGATCAACGATCGATGGGTGGCCTGAGGTGGTGATGAGACGGAGATGGTCTACGATGGTGATACCGACCGGCCGATGGTGGTCGCGGATGACGGTGGTTGAGCACCAATGACGATCGATAGTGGTGGCGATGGCGGCTGGTGACCGATGACCAACGACGGTGGGACAGACGGAGGCGCATGGCGGTGGTCGACCTCCGAGTGATTAACGATTATGCCGGAGGATTTTCAGCTTTAGAGCTCTCTCTTCTCTTTAGCTTGGGCTCCCCTCATGTGAAGAATGAGAGGCTATTTATAGATTAGAGGGAGGGTGTTGTTGTGAATACATGTAAAATCCAAATCACTCCATTTGATGGCTCAAAATGATTCCCTTGATCATCTGATGTATTTTAAATATTTGAATGCTCAAATAAAGTTAGAATCAAGAGATCTTGGGCTTGTTAGATCCGGCTCGTCAAAATGCTCAATTTGATCAGAAACACTCCATATTTAGAAACTATTTAGGGATTTAATTGATGTCCCAAAGTTTTCAATGATATTTTAAGTGCTTGATTTGGATTAGTTTCGACTTAGGATCAGATTGCTTTTGACATCAAGATTCGTGCTTCGACTAGTGAGAATTTTAGTGTCATATCAGTTGGCCCCCAATTTTTGGATGACATTATCTCTATCATCCAAAAATATATGCCAAATAATTGAAAATAATAAATTCTTAATGGAATTTGTGGGTTTATTAACCATATAGTTTGAGAGAATTGATCTTCATGGGTGCATAAGATTATGATCACAGAAGTGGGTGCACGACTACAGATGCATGCGGGTGCTCAAGGGCTGAGGTCCCTTCCCTGATGCCAAGCGCCATGGCATATGACGGCAGGCGTTAATGCGGCCAGGGCGATGCGCTAGCCCGATCGCATGCAAAATGTGCCAATGAGCATTTTTTGTTTTTGTTTTTTTTTTTTTCATTTCTTTTATTTTTTATTTTCTCTTTTTGCCCCTATAGTGGGTTTATAAAAATCCTCCTAGGGTCAAGTGAGGAGACACAACTCCCATATGCTCTAGTGTTCCTCTACATTTGATGAGAAATCATATAGCAGAAGTTCAGAGGCTAGGGTAAAAAAATTTATTTCTTTTTTCTTTTCTTTTGTCAGCGAAGATCTGACCTTTCTCTTAAGAGAATGTCATTCTTTTTATTGATCAAGATCCATAGCTCATACGATGAGGTTCCGATTTTCCCTCGAAAGAGACGTCAACTATCCTCGTTGGACTGGCCGAGTTTGGAGGCGATCAAGGCCTGTAGTTCATACGGTGAGGCTTCGATTTTCCATCGAAAGAGACATCAACTGTCCTCGTCAGACTGACCTGGTTTGGAGGTGATCAAGGCTCGTAGTTCATACGGCGAGGCTCCGATTTTCCCTCGAAAGAGGCGCTAACTGTCCTCGTCAGACCGACCGGGTTTAGAGGCGATCAAGACCCATATTTTCTACTTCTTCTTGTAGAAAATTGAATTCCTTGAAACTTCAATGGATGGTTCAACAGTTGACAATTGCCAAGATGGCGGAGAAGCGTCGATTAGGAACCATCCTTCGAACAACTCGTAAAGTTTGTGTAATTTTGAGCATCATTAGAGAATAACCTTTTTTAATCTCATATGTATGCGTATATTTTTTGTCAGATTGTAGGCGAAAAATTTTATCCAAAGCTGTCCATGAGCGACAAAGTCAGGAAATGATATGCCCAAGTATTGGGGTGAGTGAGTTGCTTCACACAATTATTAGACTTTTATCTTTTTCTCATTTTTTATTTATTATGTATTTTCACAGGATGATGAACGGAAGAAAACCAATAGCGACTAGACGATATATCATCCAATTACATACCGATAGTTTAATGGTGCTCGAAAATTTCATTTTCCTAATGAGTTGGTGGCTATTGTTGCTAAAAAGTTTGATCGAGCCCGTTCACCTCTACCAGGATACTGTATTATTTCTGCGATGATTCTTCATGAGGGACTGCAATTCTCTTTGGCTCATGAATTGATTGAGATCTTTAAAATGTGGTGTAGCTTTGTCACAATTTTCATTTCGAGCTTTAGTGATCATCGTTGGTTTGAATGTCTTCTTTAGAGAGCATGGTGTTACTTTGAACATCAAATACTTATCCCGAATGTGTAGATTCACATGTGATGCTCAGGGATGTGTTTCTTATGGCTATAAAGAATTGAATAGAATTTTCAGCACGTGATCCATATAGAAATTGGTCTATTGGATTCTTTTTTGTGAAAAATGAGTGAGGCCTCCCTGAGAGATGGGGAAGATTGAATGACCTTCCAGATCTATTATTGATTAAAGAGAATGAAATCTTAATAACTCTTAATATTTCTGATGCAGGAAGCTTGCAACATGAGTTACGTCACATTAGCAAATATATAATTGAAGATAGAATGTTCAAGGTTAGCCTTTCGATATAGACAGAGAGATCTCATGCTTTTCCACTGAAGAGATCAAGTAAAGGTGATAAAAGGTCTCCTCATATTCACAAGATTCTTTTAAGAAGCTCGTTATGAAATCACGATGATAGCAATGTTTCTTCTTTAAAAAAAAGAAGCCATGTGTTAAAGTGACTACGTCAAATATTTGCGAAGAAGATGTTTGCCCCGAGTTGGCCTCTGAGAGTTTAGCTATCTCAACTCATAATGAGGGAATTCATTTCTTGAAGCCGCATATTCCTGAAGAGGTGTTAAAGCATGTATGCATTGGATGTCAACGAGCAGATGAATTAGTACGTTATCTTCTCCTTCCCTTTCTTTTCTTCTTTTTCTTTTTTTCTTCGTGTAATATTTATGATTTTTTGATTGTAGGTAGCTCAAATATTAGGGCTAATGACTCATTTGGGTGTCGCCCTAGACGAGTGGAATACTGAATTTGTGAAGGTGAAATATCTGCAAGGCGAGTATGAGCGAAAGGTGAGTGCTAAGGCCAAAGAAGTGGTAGCTCTGGAGGATCAACTAATCGGTGTAGAACTGAGCTAGTGAACATGTCAACTTCTCTTTCTCTCTAACATCAGGAGGTGGAGCACACTCGTGATGAGCTGATTGAGGTGAGGGCAGAGACTCGCTAGAAAGAGAAAAGACTCAAGACACTTGCAGCGGAGAAGAAAGCTCTTGAACTGGAGAAGAAAAAATTACAGGATCGTCTTTTTGAGAAGGAGCTTATAATGCCAGAAGCAAATGAAATCTCCTTGAAGGCAGTGGAAGACATTAAGAACTCTCTAGCTTATCGCAACAATATCGAGGACCATGTCTAGGAAGCTCGTAATCATATTCTTGATGTTGAAGTGAAGGACTTGAAGCGCTAATGTTTGGGGAAGGATTCATATGAGGATTCCTAAAAGGAATCCACTTAGTACATCTCAAAACTGGAGCTAGTATTGAGAATCTGTCTCCCAGCCAAGTGTCTGAAGGCCCTTCGCCAGATTCAAAAGATGAAGGGGTTGAGAGTGAGTTTAAGGGAGCATCTTCCAGTGGTGAGGAGGACGTTGATATCATATAGTATCACTTGAGGATGCATTTCTTTTCCTTTTATCTATGTATTGTTATTTATTATTATTGTTTTTTGTATACAGAATTTTGATTCTTTTTTATATCATCATGTTAGTGCTGTCAATGACATTGAAAATTTTTTGGGTGATTTTCTCTTATTTTGTTTTGACCTATCCGAGGTGATTGGTCGGAATATTATTTGACGATGCTAACCTGTACGGATGAGGTCATGGGAAGTCCACCAAGGACTTTTTGGCCTATCCTAGGTATTAGTCAAAATATTATTTGATGTCTTACCTATATGGAAGAGGCCGTGGAATGTCCATCAAGGACCTTTTGATCTATCCTAGGTATTAGCCAAAGTGTTACTTGACTTCTTACCTGTATGGAAGAGGCCGCAGAATGTCCACCAAGGACTTTTGACCTATCCTAGGCATTAGTCAAAGTGTTACTTGACTTCTTACTTGTATGGAAGAGGTCCAATCAAGTCCCCCTAGGATTGATCATGCCCCGACTGAGACACAACGTGAGTTGTGCATTTCTCAAGTGGGAGGATTAAATGAAGGAGATTATTTATATACAACAAGCTTGAAAGAAAAGGCCATAAACTCATTACTCTGATAAGGTCGATGATACAATCATAAGATAATTTTAATAAATATATGAGTTTGAAGAGAAAATGAAAACGAGGCAAAATAAAAGTTATAATAATTATGCAGTAGGAATTACTGATAATATTTCTGGAGATTCTCAGTATTCTAAGTTCGAGGTAAGATTTTTCCCTCTGGATCCTTGTCCTTAAATGTTCCTGGCTTGACCATAGCTATAACCACATAAGAGCCATCCCAAAGAGGTGAGAGTTTATTGCATTGAGGACCTTTGCCTGCAGCTTCAAGACTTTATAACTATGTCACCAACAGAGATGGGATGGGGTTTCACTCTTCTGTTGAAGTGATGAGCTACCCTTTGGTGGTAAGAAACAGTCCGAAGTAGGGCCATGTCATGAGTTTCGGGGAATAGGTCTAGGTTCTATCGGAGTTTTTCTTCTTTGCAATCATGATCAAATGATCGAACTCTTGGACTTGGAATCCCAATATCTACTGGTATAATAGCTTTTGTGCTGAAACACAAGTTATATGGTGTCTCACCAGTCAAAGTTCGTGATGTCAGTAAGCCCAAAGAACATCAGAGAGCTCATCAACCCATTGCCCCTCAGCCATCTCAAGATGCATTTTTAACCCTTTGAGTATAGTCTTGTTGGTAGCTTAAGTCTGTCCATTAGTTTGAGGATAGGCCACAACCATATGTAGTAGTTAAATGTGTAGATCTTTACAAAAAGACGTAAATATTTTTCCAGTAAGTTGGGTTCCATTGTCGGTGATGATCTTTGCAAGAAGACCGAATCAACATATTATATAACAAATTTTTTAGCATTTACCTCCATGATTTTAGTGAGTGGTTCAGCTTCCACCCATTTAGTGAAGTAGTCGACAGTTAAAATGATAAACTTTCATTGCCCTAACGCTACCGAAAAATGTCTTATAATATTAATTCCCCATTGAGCAAAAGGCCACAGGCTTTGAAGGGATGAGAGCTCTGTATGTGGTGTATGAGAGAGAGGTTAGAGTGCAACTGATAACTCACACATTTTTTTGTGAACTCCAAGGCGTCTTGCCTCATCGTAAGCCAATAGAACCCTTACCTTATAATTTTAAGGGCTAGCACCCTTCCTCCTAGGTGTTCTCCACATATCCCCGAGTGAACCTCTCTTAATACGTAATCGGCCTCTCATGGTGAGAGGCATTTAAGGTATGACCTAGAAAAAGCTCATTTGTATAGTTCACCGATAATAATAAAGTTTGCTTGCCTTCTGAGATGAGTGCGTTGGTCTTCAAGAAGGGTCCCTTTATAGAAAAGACAGATGGGGTCCATCCACGAAGGTTCCTTTATCTCATTAATTGCTTGTATTACCCATGGCCCTGAGATACTAGAAAATATATTTCTTCAACATGTCTTCTTAAATAGATCTCCGAGTAGAGGTAGCTTAGAGGCCACCGAGTGTTCTTCTCAAGATGTGAATGATTTGATGTATCTTAAAATGGGCAAGAAGTGGCTTCACCAAGCTGAGGTATTGTGCCAGCCAAGGATTATAAGTATTAAAGTTTCCCTCAACCTGGGAGGCGACAAGCTGAGAGTCAGTGTGGATCATTAAGTCTTGAGCTTCACAATCGATGACAAGTATCAACTCTGTGATGAGAGCCTCATATTCAGCCATATTATTGGTTGCAGGGAATCTTAGGCGAAGTCCATACTCTGAGGTATTCTGTTGGGGGGAAAATAAGTAAGATTCCTACTCTGACACCAGTATTTCCTGAAGCTCCGTCAACATAGAGGGTCCATTGAGGAGACAAAAGGGGTGTAATAGATAACTCATTTGGAGTAGAGGCAGTGCATTCCACTATAAAGTATGCAAGTACTTGAGACTTTATATCTGGCCGGAGTAAGAAATGGATATCAAACTCTCCCAATTCTACAGATCATTTGATTAACCTCTCAGATACCTCTGGTTTCTGTAGAATGACCCTCAATGATAAATGAGTGTAAACGCTGATGGCGTGAGCTTGGAAGTATGGACGCAATTTTCACATTGAGAAAACTAAAGTAAAAGCCATCTTATCTGCGAGTGGATAATGACTTTCTATATTAGAGAGAATTTTACTGATATAGTAAATTGGTCATTGTATCCCATTTTCTTCTCCCACTAAAACTGAGCTTATCGCTTGGGAAGAGACTGCGAGATATAAGTATAACATCTCTCCTTGGATAGACTTAGATAGTAAGGGTGGAGATGCTAAATATTCCTTTAGTTGCTCAAAAGTAGACTGACATTCATCAGTCCACTGAAAATTATTATTTTTAGATTTCTTTAATATTTTAAAGAATGGAAAGTATTTATCTCCAGAATGGGCTAAGAAGCAGGATAAGGCAGCAATTCGTCCATTCAAATATTGAACTTCTTTGATATTCTTTGGAGGAGCCATATCTCTGAGGGCTATGATTTTCTCGGGATTGGCCTCAATCCCACGGTGGGTGACCATGAACCCAAGAAATCTTCTCGACGTAATCCCAAAAGCACACTTGGTTGGGTTAAGTCACATGTTATAACATCAAAAAAGGTTAAAACATATTTCTAAGTCTAAAATATGTTGTGATTCTTCCAAACTTTTTACTAACATGTCATCTACATATACCTCCATTATGCGACCTAAGAGATCTTTACAAATCTTATTCATAAAGCGTTGATAGGTAGCACCAACATTTTTTAACCCGAACGACATAACTTGGTAACAATATAAACCTTTATATGTTTGAAATGATGTGACTTCTTCATCCGCTGGGTCCATTTTTATTTGGTTGTAACATGAGTAAGCATCCAAAAAATTGAGCATTTGATGTCTAGACGTAGCATCAACCATTTGATCAATTTAAGGGAGAGGAAAACTATCTTTCGGGCAAGTTTTATTGAGATCAGTGTAATCAATACACATTCTCCAAGTTTCATTTGCTTTCTTAACCATGATAATATTTGCTAGCCATGTAGGGTAATGTACTTCTCATATGAATCCCGCTTCTAAGAGCTTGTTAACTTCTTGTTCAATAGTCCGGAGGAGATCAGGTGCAAAACTCCGCTTCTTTTGGATGATCAATTTGAATGTTGGATCAATCTTGAGGGAGTACATGATCACATTGGGGTCAACCCCTGACATATCTGTCAGACTCTAAGAGAAGATGTCTTGATTTTTGAGCAAGAAGTCTATGTATTTTTTCCTCTATTCGTCTGAGAGTAGAGATCCAACTTGCACTATTCATAGAGGTTGATCATCTGATAATGAAACAAGGAGCAAGTCTTCTATAGGCGAAGCTCTCTGGGTACTTCTTCATCTCGAAATTAAAATTTTTGATGCTGAAGGTCACCGAAGGGCATGGTTGAGCTTGTCTGAGTTAACATGATTGTACTATTTATTGATTTTCATAGACCACTCCAACCCCAACAGGGGTTAAAAATTTCATCTTAAGATGAGATACTGAAGTAACGACACCAAACATTGATTGGAGGGGCCTTCCGAAGATAACGTTATACGTCGAATCTGACTTGACCACCATGAATTGAATTGAATGAATCACTTATCAAGGAAATTCTCTGAGGACAACAAAAAGGGTGATTGCCCCCTCTACTCAGATAGGGCGATTATCAAACCCATATAATGGTCCTACAGTGGGTTAAAGCTTTTTCCTAACCAAGCCCATGATAAGAAAGGTGGAGTAAAATAAGACATCAACATAACTCTCATTATCAATCAAAATTCTCTTAACATTATAGCACGAGTCACCGATCCCTGTGCTGATGACAAGTGAATCTTGATGAGGAACATGGATCCTTTTAAGTCCGAGTCATTAAAAGTGATAGAATGATCAATACAAGATTTATTTAACTCTGGTTCTTCAGAGGTGGCAATGAGGACTTGATTAGATAGTAGTGGTCCTCTTGCGGTTGTTTTAATTTCTCCAACTATTTGATGACTATTTTGTTATTTCTGTGATGATTGTCCTGGTTGCCCCTAGTTGGAGTTATGTTTACTTGAGTCTATTGATTATTCACAAATTGGCGTATATATCCTTATTGAATAAGCCTCTCAATTTTTTCTTTAAATTGTTTACACGCCTCAGTCGTATGTCCATGACTTCGATGGAAGTGATGATATTGCTCCTGATTTCCTGAATTTAGTTTCAGCAGATGTGGCCACTTGATGGTTTCTTCATCTCGAATGGGTATCAGGACGTTAACACGAGATGTGTTTAGTGGTGTGTATTCCTTTTCTGGTAGTGGTTCACATCGTTGATGTGAGGGCCGTGGAGGGAGATCACGACTTCCTTCTTGCTTCTTTTGATGAGATTGTTAGTCTGCATTCCTGGGGCGCTTTTATATTTTCTTGTGGATTGTTCAAATTGTTTATGATGGGCATTAATAGCCTCATCGGTAGAAATTTATGCTTCCACATGATGAACCAATTCGGCATACGAGCATACCGTATCTCGCATTAGTGACGAAGAAAGGCCCAAGATGGAGCCCTCCAAGGAAAACTCCTCTTAATAGTTCAGGTCTACTCCAAGTATTTGGCGAGCTTCTAAGGAGAACCTTTGGAAGTATTCCTTATGTGATTCACCCTCATTTTAACGAATGCTTGAGAGATGAGAGGAATCTTTAATGATCCTCAATTTACAATGAACTGTTCTACAAAAATCTTTGTGAGTTCATCAAAGGTATGGATGGATCCCCTTGAAAGGGAGTAGAACTAAGTGCAGCCGTCCCTTGAGGGTAATTGGAAAGACCTGCCAAAATAGTGTGTCAGGAGCTCGTTGGATATGCATGATGGTTCTATAATGGTCGATGTGTTCATATGGGTCAGTTGCCCCATCATAAGAGTCGATGCTTGGAAGCTTGAACCATACGAGAATAGGATGTTGAAGAATAACTTCAGTCAGAGGTGAAGACTCCTGATACTGCGATGAGAGGGAAGATGATTTTCATCTTTAAAATGGAATTCTTCTTGCACTAAGCGTTGTAATACGCGTGTATAACGTGACGAGTAGAGTCAACGGGATGAGAACGTGCCAAGCTACCAACAATAATTGGTCGATTAACAGTCGGTTGAGCTGCAAGTGATGTATGAGTAGAACTAGCAGTGTCAAGGAGGTCAGGATCACGGTCTGGAAGCAGAGGAACTTCAGCCTGATCACGAGAAGGCCCCGTATTAGCATTTTGACCTCCCCTGGCTAACAATCGATCTTGGGGTTATACGTTTATCGCAGTAGTGGCTGTCGTGTTTCTTGTAAAAGTTGGATTATCTCATTTTGAGATTCTTCCATTTGGTGCTCATGATCTTCTAGAGAGATTCCTATTGCACCTTCACCGATAGGGTCATGCCTATCAGGGGGAAGTGAGGCAGAAGCTTGACGTCCTTGGTTCAAGGATTGGTTTCAGAGACGGAGTTGAGCGGATGCCCCGAGTATATTCTATTGGCCATAATGTGTTCAGAGATTACGATTGAGGGTTTGCTTCCCATGACGGCGCCAAACTCGCGAAAAAACACTAGAATAAAAGTTTTGTTGTGGAATCCAGCACACAATGATGTTTGAAGAATGAATAAAAAACTCCGAATTTTATGTGGAAAAGCCCCTGATAGAGAAAAAAATCACGCATCCCAAGAAAAATCTTCCACTATGTATTTTGAGTAAAATTTTCCGATAACGGATTATAGAATTATATAGAAGAGCGACAATGGGAATCCTGAATCACAACAAATGCGTACCGCAAGAAGTTATAAATGTTGTTGATTTAATGATGGTGAACAAGTGACACCGGACGACGGATGATACCGAGATTGGCCAAGTGGTGGTGATCGGCGACGCGGTCTATGCAGATGGCGGTGGTCGGCGTGATGACCGGCATGGTTGACGGGTGACCGGCAGCGGCCAATGCGTGGTGGTGGTGATGACCGCATGGTTGACACAACAAGGATCAGCTGAGCGGCGTGGTTGACGACCGTTGAGTGGTGGCACGATTATGCTTGGACGATTTTCAATCTTTAGAGCTCTCTCTTCTCTTTAGCTTGAGCTCTCATCTTGTGAAGAATGATGGGCTATTTATAGATTAGAAGGAAGACATTTTAGTGAATACATGCAAAATTCAAACCACTCCATCGGATGACTCAAAATGATTCGCTTAAACATCTGATGTATTTTAAATATTTGAATGTTCAAATAAAGTCAGAATCAAGAGATCTGTTAGATCCGTCCGATTTCGATTTGATCATAAACACTTCATATTTAGAAACTAGATTTAATTGATATCCCAAAGTTTTCAATGATATTTTAAGTGCTTGATCTCGACTAGTTTTGACTTAGGATTAGGTTGCTTTTGACATCAAGATTCGTGCTTCAACTAGTGAGATTTTTAGAGTCATATCAATTATATTTATTTAAAATTGGATTTAATGGATTTAATATTTAATTTTTAATAAAATATTCTAATAAAAAAAATTTCTATTAAAATCACGCCTAAAGTCATGCCTTTTTAAGATGCATCTACGTGGGAAAAATTTTTAAAATAGGCACATTCTTAACCTAATTTAGCATCAAAAAATTTTTTTTATGAAAATAAGAATGTCTCAGATGACGGATTAAGGGCCGACGCAGATGGCCGGCACCGGTTTTGACTGACCGCTGGATTTTCTAGAAGAGAGAGAGAGAGAGAGAGAGAGAGAGCGCACGGAGAGAAGAGAGAATATATAAATAAAAAAATAAATAATTAATTAAATAAATAAATAGGTATATATATATGCATTAACAATTAAATAATTAAATAATTAAATAAATTTTTAATAAATAAAAAAATAAAAAAATAAAATTTTTTTTATTTGCGTGTTTTTTATATGCATTAATAATTAAATAAATAAATAAATAAATAATAAATAATTAATTATATATATATATATATATATATATATATATATATATATATATATATATATATATATATATATATATAATTTTAATGCATATATATTTCACGTGACTAAAGATGAATTATTATTTATTTTTATATATTTATATTTTTATATTTTATTTTTTTATATTTTGTTATTATTATTATTTTAGACTTATTTCTTTTTTTTTTTTAATAAATCTTCATAATTTTAATAACTTTGATATTATAAATTAAGAAAATAATATATAAAAGTTATTAAAAATTATGAAGATTTATAAATTAAAAAAGAAAGAAAAAAAAGAAATAAGTAAAATAAATAATAATTCATCTTTAATCACGTGAAATATAGATGCATTAATAATATAAAATATAAAAATATTATATTTATGCATTAAAAATAATAATATAAAATATAAAAATATAAAAAATATAAAATATAAAATAAAATATAAAATATAAAATAAATAATAATAATAACAAAATATAAAATATAAAAAATATAAAAATATAAAATAATAAAATATAAATAATATAAAATAATATAAAAATATAAAAAATATAAAATAATATAAAATATAAAAGTATAAAAAATCTAAAATAATAATAATAACAAAAAAATAACAAAAATATAAAAAATATAAATATATAAAAAAATAAATAATAATTCATCTTTAATCACATGAAATATATATGCATTAAAAATTATTATTTATATAGATATATATTTATTAAAAATTATATATATATATATAGTTAATTATTTATTTATTAAAAATTATTTATTTATTTATTAAAATTTTATTTAATTATTTAATTATTTAATTATTAATGCATATATATACTTATTTAATTAAATTAATTAATTATATATATATATATATATAATCTCTCTCTCTCTCTCTCTCTCCTTAACTGTCTCTCTCTGCTAAAGCAAAAAAAAATAAAATAAAAATCCACGCCGTCGTCCGACGTACGTCGGCCAAATGTCATCGTACGGACATATATTTTCATAAAAAATTTTTTTTGATACCTAAATTACTAATTAAAGTTAAAAATGTGTCTATTTTAAAAATTTTGCCCATCTGCGTGCTCATTGTTGCCATAGTGAGATATTATTTTCTTATTTTATTTTTCTGTCGTGATGTCTCCTATTGAGAAATTTATTAAATGAGTTTCGTCATATGCGAGCTTTTAGTGTTAGAATAAAAATAGAGGATAAAAATATTTTTTAATGAAGACAAATGAATATAGCTCTAAATAGGAGCTAATTATACCTAGCACATAATTCTTATGCATTTACATATCTAATACTTAATTTTTAATATTTATAAACATAACATTTTTTTTTATACTTGAAATGATACACTTTACTTTTAAAATTTTAAAAAGATATTATTTTGATGTAATATTAAAGATTTGAATGTTATATATATAAGTTTAGATTTTAATATGTAAATATATGAGAGTTATGTGTTATATATGTAAATGCCTCTAAAAATTATTGTATTTGATAAATTTCTCAATAGGAGACATGATGACAGAAAAAGAAAATAAGAAAATCTGATATGAATCTTTATTCCCCTGGTAATATCAAAAGCAAAAGAGAAAGAAAAATGCCAAATTGGCTAAAGGACTTTACTGGCATCCCAAAAATATCATAACTTTCACTTACAATTGTTCTTTACAATAATGAGAGTAAAGGAAGAACATAATGAAGAGAACTTAAGAAACAATAATATTACAACCATCCATAATGTAAAAAACAAATGAAGTTTAATAAAATAAAACAAGAATCAAGACAAATGTATCATTAATACAAGAACAATAAAACTAATAATGTATTACAAAACAACATTGCTTGAACTAAAGCAATGAACTATTTCAAAATTAAAATTAAATATCCATAATGTACTAAAGCCAAAAGAAGAGACTTAAATTCAAGAAATCAAGAAAAGAGGAAATAATAGAATGGCTCGTCAACCGAAAAGATAGAGGCCAAATGATAACAAATCAGAATGTAAAAACAAGAATAAAAGAAAAGGCAGATCTAGATTATATGAAGAAAAAGAAAGTATAAATAAGGCGTATAAAAGTAAAAAAGGGATAAAAAACAAACTTCTGAAGAAACCTCTCCTTCTATTCACCCTTCTCCTCCTTCATGTTCAGCTTTTCCTCACCAAAGCCATCCTCCGGCGAAACCCTGTTTCTCTTCGCTCTTGCACACCCATTTTCTGAATGACGGCCAACAAATAAGGCAAACAAGGATACAAAGATCCAGGCAGACAGATCCAACTCACAAAATTCAGACAAGTGGATTCCACTCAAGAAGATCAAGATCCAACGGCTCAGATCAAACCGAGAAAGCACAACTGAAAAGCATCCAACGCTAAGGGTAAAAGGCTATCCAAGCTCATAAAGACCGCCTTTCCCATCAGATTACTCACTCTTCATCCCACTCACCGAAATGTCAAGAATCGATCAAGACCCAACAGAGCGCAATTGACTGCACGACCAAAAAATCGGGAAATTTGAGCCACTTAATTAAGTGCATTGTATTCTCGTTAATTGCGTTAATCAAGCTAATTCCGAATTACAAAGTAATGAACCTTATTATTGCTTTGTTGACTACATCACTCAACAAAAATGGCAGAAGGCACAAGATGCACATCCAAAACCCTAGAGGAATGTGTGACAAGGATAAACAAAACAGATGAGCAAATGTCCTCAATCTTCATGATATTAAATGAAGTGTCAAGAAGACTATCTTCTATAGAAGAAAAGTTGGAGAAAAACTCTCAAGAACAGCAACAAATACTATCCCAGGTATGTACATCATCTCATACAGACTGTTATCCTCCAAATAGATCATATACATAGCAACATATTAAACATGTTAAGGCAGATATGCCAAGATTTAATGGAGACAACCCTAAAGGTCATGTTCAAAGTAGAAAGATTTCAATATATGTGTAAGAAGAACAAAATTGCCTTGGTTTATATGGATGGCACTAAGCGGTATCAATATATGCAAACAATCAGTTGCAATCATGGACCCAATTTAAAGAATAAGTTATTCAGAGATTTGGTCCATCTCTCTACAGAGATTTGAGAGGTGAATTAACTAAATTACAGTAAACAACAACAGTTCAAAACTTCTACAATGATTTTGAAGACTTATCTAACCAAATTTCAAATATTCCACCTGAATTCCTTCAAAGTTGTTTTGAATCAGGGCTTAGAAATGATATTAAGAGGGAAGTGAGAGCATTAAATTATTGCATAGCATTTCAATTGGCCAAGCTTAATGGAGGATAGGCTAGATGACATTCACATGGCCAAAACTACAAGATCAATGTTCCAAGAAAGCAACATCAAATACAACAATCACCCACCACTCTCCACCAAATGTCAATCAACAGAACATTCAAAGTAAAAGACCTTTTAGCAATTGAGGTGACACCTACCCAAATGGAAGAAAGAAGAAAGAAAGGATTGTGTTTTAATTGTGAGAAAAATATCACAAAGGGCATATATGTCAAGCCAAATTATTTGCCTTCACATGGTCAATGAGGACCAAGAGTATCAACTACAAGAAGATACTCAACCAAAAGATATGGATACAAGCAGAAGTTTTAGAAACAAGCTCAAACTATCAGCCATTCAATCCAAGTTAAGACAGAGGATATATAATTGTCTAATTATAAATAATCTAAATAGTTAATAATCGACCATTGAATTAGCCTGTATAATTGACATATAATTCTATAAAGCCCATCAGACATAGTGCAAATAAGAAATGCCAGAATTATAAGCAAAGATTAAAGCACAGCAAGCTTCCCAATATCAAATAAATGGCCACAAAGAATTCCCAATGAAGACAAACAATACAACACATTACAAAGGTAATACAGAGAAGTTCAGGGGAAAGGATTGCTATAAAGTGAGGATCTTAAGATATGAATTCATGAATCAGAAAAGGGCAGGTCTTAATGGTGACCTTGAGGGCAAGGTCATGGTGAGGGGAGTAATGATATGAATCTTTATTCCCTAGTAATATCAGAAGCAAAAGAGAAAGAAAAAGGCCAAATTGGCTAAAGGACTGGCATCCCAAAAATATCATAACTTTCACTTACAATTGTTCCTTTACAATAACAGAGAGTAAAGGAAGAACAGACAGTAAGAGAACTTCCTCAGTAAACAATAATATTACAACCATCCATAACAGAAACAACGGCCAGAAGTTTAATAAAACCAAAGACTGAAAACAAGAATCAAGAAGTACAACAGAATACACGATCATGACTAACGTAATGTAGTTAACCAACAGATTCAAAGGTTTGAACTAAAGCAACTATTTCCTGCCTTAAAATTAAATATCCATAATGAGAATCGCCAAAAGAGAGACTTAAATTCAAGAAATCAAGAAAAAGAGGAAATAACAGAATGGCTCGTACCTCAACAGAAAGATAGAAGCCAAAATGATAACAAACTGTAATAGAAAATAGTTAGCTGAAAAGAAAAGGCAGAGATCTAGATTATATGAAGAAAAAAGTATAAATATAAGCAAAAAGTAAAAAAGGGATAAAAAAACAAACCGCAAAGAAACCTCTCCTTCGATTCTACCTTCTCCTCCTTCATTTCGTTCAGGCTTTTCCTCACCGGAAAGCTCCGGCGAAACCCTCGGTTTCTCTTGCTCTGCATACGACCATTTTCTGAGCGAAACGGCTAATAGAAGGCAAACAAGGATACAAAGATCGTGCAACATCCAACTCACAAATTGCAAGTGGATTCCACTCAAGAAGATCAAGATCCAATATAAAACCGAGAAAGCACAATGAAAGAAGATCCAACGGCTTGGGGTAAAAAGTATCCAACGCCGATACAACACGCCTTTCCCATTGAGATTACTCACCGGGTTCATCCCACTCGTGAACAACTCAACAAACCAAAATCAAGACCAAAGAGCGCAATTCGATTCTTGACCAAAAATCGAAATTTGAGCCACTTAATTAGAAGTGCATTGTATTAATGCGTAATCAAGCTAATTCGAATTACAAAGTAATCGAACCTTATTATCATTATATATATATATATATATATATATATATTTGATACGCCCCGAAAATTAATCAAGAAATCTCAAGGCATTTTAAATGCCGATCTAATCACCATTTCAAGAAGTAAAAAATACCGATGAGACGAACGTAGCAACATCAAGCATAGTGATCGAGCTCAATCGACGGATCAAACTCGAGCATGAAAATGGATCATCCGCCAAATGGTCACCAAAAGGACATATTTATGATCGAAGCGCCGAAGACAATCCAACGAATCCAAGATCACCCAATTCAGCATCATTAAGGCACCCGGATCATCAAAATACACCGTCGATCGGGGATCGCTTGCGTCGATGGGAGTGGTTGGAGTTTTCCACGAATTTACAAGCCACTCCCAAAAAATCTATAAATAGAGCTTCATTCTCACCTTAGAATGGAAGACGTGAGAGCTCGAGAACCACCAAATAGAGAGATCACCAGCCACCACCGAGAAGATCGTGAGCGCCTTAGAGATCGCAGGACTAGAAAAGACCCGCTTTTTCTCAAGATCAAGAGGTTGCTCCCGAAGATCCTCTGCCGCTTTTGGGAAACTTCTCCCTTGGTTGAGTTGACCGATATTGTATTTTTCTACACTGAATATTGTCAGAAACACCTTCTTCTCCGACCAACTAAAAGCAAGGACCAGATCTTTGAACACATGAAAGTTCTAGAGGCAAGGCCGTGGTTTTTCCCTTAACGTTTTCCACGATTTGTGTCATATCCGCTTGTGTGTTGGATAATTTTTTGGGCCAAGATCTCGTGATCTTGGAATAAAATTCTCAGACGCATTACGCCTGTGAAACTGCCCCATGCTATATCTCCAATATGACAACGGTAAGAACACTTATCTTTGAACACATAGTGAAAGTTCTGATCAAGTAAGGCTGGTTTTTTAACGGGTTTTCCATATAACTCCTGTTCATATCCCCGCTTAGTGTTGGATAATTTTAAAGATCTATCTATAATAAAATTCTATATATAACAATATTATATAGTCATCTATATACATAATAACGTTGTATAAATTGACGATTTTAAAAATATTTTTAATTTTTTTATATATTGCGCAAGCAACACTTTATAATCTTTATATTTATTTTTATAAAAAATTAGAATTAGATAAAAAATTTAGATTCATCCATGATGGTTTTCAATGTGCAATGTTCATTTACTTCAAGGTTTTTTTTTAACATCTCTTCACATGGATGAGAGAGAAGCACACTACTTTGGTTTTTTTTATTTTATTTTATTTTATTTATATTTTAATTTTAAATAAAATATTTATCTATTCATCATTTTTCTGCATATTTTTCTAACATATCATTTAAATCTGTATAAAAATCTATTTACAAAATCATTATGTTGAATGTTGTAATATAATGAGAGAAGCACCCTCATGAGCTATTAATACTTAATAAATTCAAGTAGTTATTAATATTTATATAATAGGTCATAAGCTTATGAGTTATAAGTAGGGCAATATAATAGTGTAATGTGATGAAAATTAAAATATATTCATTCTTGTTGGCCGAGAACTTTGTCCAAGTCAACTTGGGATATTATTTTTTATTTTTTATTTTTTATTTTAAGATATTTGAGCTAATTTAATCGTAAACTCATATACATAATACATATATAAGAACTTGAACACAAGACCTCTTGATTGAAAGTCAAAATCCTCAGCTTTGATACTATTCATTGAGCACAAGAATATTTGACTAATAATTTGATAAAAAAGTTCTTCAAACTTTTTAAATTTATTTTTAAATGAATTTTATATATCAACAACTAATATTTTATTTATCTTATGTAGATCTAGTAGTAATTAGATTTATTATCATTATTATTATTTTAGTTAAGATATTTTGATGCATTTTTTTTTTCATTTATTAAATTTCATGTAGGAACTTTAGATTTAGATATTTTAGGATTAGTTTTGAAGATGTTAAACTTTTTTTAAAATAAAACAATAGATACAATTTATAAATAATGAATTAAAATTTATATTACATAATATTTAAAATAAATTTAATAAATTTAAGACTCATTCTCATAGAAAAATCTGCTAGTCTAATCTTTGTTTTTGTCTTTTTTTATTATTTTTCTAATACTTTGAGTTGATGAATTGATTAAAGCATTAATATAAGCTTCTAAATAGGTAAGGTTACGTTTAGGAGAACAGTGTGATAGAGATGTAAAATGTGATAAAAAATATATCATGAACAGTATTTTGCCTGCATTTTAGTTGTATTTGAGATATTTATAATGAGAAAGTTATATTTTTTAATCCGATTTAACTATTTGTGATGGCGGTCATAAACTTAATTTGACTTTTATAAGATAAAAAAATTATATACTCACAATAACTTTTTTATACAATAATTTCTTCTATAATAATATTTTTTTATTATTATTTTATATAGCTGTAGCTTTTCAAATAGACCCTTAGTCTTGATGATTCCACAAAATTTAATTTTATTTAATAATATAATTTCAAATCAATTATAAAACTCGGTTAATTCATATCATTAAAATTAGCCAATTGGCCTAAAACTAAATCAAATTTATATAAAAAGAAAATAAATTTGTTTAAATTTTTGTAGATTTAATCATAAGCTAATTTAAGAAATTTCTGACGGCCTGATATGACATGATAACTCATCAAGAATATTTGTAAAGCTATAAATCTCACATAAAATATCGACTTGACAGAAGTATATAATTTATATCATAGAAAAATATTGTTATAATAATTATGATATCAAATAGACTCAGATATGGTGAACAAATTTTTTTTGTTATGATAAATTTCAAAATCATTTAATTGGATTTGAAGTAAGAGCAGCTTACATTTTTATTGATTATTTAAATGTAATAGTTAAGGTTTTAAATAAAATCAATTCAATTTTTTTAATAATTATAATTGTTATGTGAGCTAGATTTTTTGCGAATTTTTGTTTTGTTTTACTTTCTTGATTGTTGGAAAATCCAAGAAAAAATTAGAAATTTAGAAATAAATTTTATTATAGTGATATAATTTATAATAAGAATAATATATTATCTCAAAAAATAGAAATATAAATCTACAAATACATTTAAAAACTAAAATAAAGAAGATTATTATTATTATTATGCCTAAATGTGACATGAAATATCTTTATATTATAGATTCAAATATAACAAAGAAAGATGAAACTTTATTTGATCTTTGTACCCAAAAAAAAAAAAAAAAAAAAATCATTTTGCTTTTAGAGTTCAAGTTCTTTGTAGAGACAAGTCTTTAAAGTTAATTGCATCTTATAAGCGTGAACTATTAAGAATACTATTGATTAAAATAGTGATGAATAATTATATGATTTATTCAACATTTAATTTCAAGAATTTAGTAATACAAAATTGTAAATGAGATAGGTTCAATTTAGGAATAATTCTTTTAGGAGTCTAAAGAGAAAATAGTAGAGGGCACAAGATATTGAGAGGCTTAATAGTACTACAACTATCTTATAAAGGAGCTTTATATTTTGTTGATTGAGTTTATTTATGTTTTAAATTATTCATTTTATTAAAAATCTTAGACTTATAATTCATTAACATAAGAGTATAAATGTGCCCAAAAAAGTTAAGACATATGATATAGAAAGAAAACTATTAACTTTAGAACATAAACTAAGTAGATAATTATTGTTAAAATTGCTCTATCTAGCCTAATGAGATCAATAGAACTCATAGTTTTAACTTCACCTAAAGTTGACATAAGTCTAACTCTACTAGACCTACAATCTTGCATAAAAGGACTGCCATCTAACCTATCTTATTGCTTTAAAATCAAAAGGTTTGATCACATGTAAATGCAAGATTGGTAAGACTTTTATTAATTATGAATAATCCTAAACCTTATACTTCACTACTAAGTCTAAAATATACGGGCATATAATGTTTTGGGATCCGAAAATTTGCCACCAACCTCTCGCATTGAAGAGAGTAATTTGAATGTCAATGAAATTTTTAGAAGGTAGATGGAATAGTAGATGAGACACTACCTAGAGATTTCTCCCTCATTTGGTGAGGACTTTAGATCTGATTTCAGGTTTCCTATAAATGCAAGCACATATAGTTAATTACCCATCTCAATACTGAGAGAGAACTTTCGATTAAGACCAGTCGTTAGGTCGCTTAATGCATATGCATAGTAGCAGCATGTGGAGTTTTGAAATTTTAATCTTATGAAATTCATTATATTAACTTAAAGTAGATGGTTGGGGGAATGATGACGTGCCCGATCTAGATCCCATGGTTCCGTCATCCCGAGCTGTCGCGATCCCTAGTTTACTTAGGCAGAGGAGGTAGTCGACCAAACTTGACCGAAGGATCCTTATCAGGAGTCATGAGTTGTGTCATTCAAGTAATCCTTGTAGACCTGGGATGGTGTTTGTCTAAATAGACAATCCTAAGTCTACCTTAGCTGACAAAGATCTTTTTGCCCTATCATGTATACCATATGATTCACATCTCAAGATACAGAGCCATTGGGGAGCATACGGGCTACAATCATGATCGTAATATAATGGTGCCATTTGGCGACATCCGCAATCAGAGGACTTTGGTCGTAACTGCATCATATGTGGAGCCTACTGGCCAAGCCACACAGTTAGAAGACACAGGCCACGTCCTTACTAGCGTGAGATTGATTGAGAGTGAACATAGGAAAATATTTGATTTGACATTGGCTCCTTTGCGAGCTATAGTTTTCTTAATTTGTCACCTTCAACAAAGTATTGCAGAAATAAGTTAGATTTTGCTTCAAGTTTTTAAAGATTGAATTTCATTTAACCATTAATAGCTTAATGATATATTATATTTCACAATTGGATTGATACTCAATTTATGTTAATTTAATATGAAATTAGAATCATATTTTGATGGAAGTATCCCCTCCAGTTAAAATCTCCATTTAACACAGCCATCATTGGGATAGATGTATTATTGATCATTTAATTTATTATTTCAGATCCTATTGTCTTTATTAGTTTAATAATAGAAGATCAGATCTACTGTCATATAACAGAATTAACTTCTCAGATGTTTCACTAAATTGAATTGCTTATAATATTATTATTAAATTTTTAGATTTTGTTAACCCGGATGCAGTCCTAAGACCAAATCGGGAAGCAACCCACAAGAACATCCTCGAACCAAGTTTAAGCATTCGAGTCGTGGCCCATGGGTATTTAATAATTCAGATAATTTTATTTTTAAATCATGAGATTAATTTCATATTTTCATTTAATTCCAACTTAGCCTGCACAACCTTTTCAAACATTAAAATTTGCACTATAAATTTCCATATCTGAGCACATGCATGCATTTATAGCTTAGATAATTTCATCTAATTAATGAAATCATTGATTTTGAAAATCATAATTAGAATTAAATTTTTTAATTTTTGGATTGAAGAGAACTCCATAACTCATGGAGAATTTAATTTAATAATTACTGCCTCTTTGTGCAAGAGTTGTAGATTTAGCAGCGTTTGATCATTCTGGTTCTATTTAATCATATAAAGATAAATAAAAAATGCTCATCATTTATACTTCATTCATGATTATTGAAATCTTTTCTTTTAGTGATATTTGGTTCATTCCCATGAATGGGCATTTTTAGCTCATTGCAAATCTAATTCAAATCACATGAGTTGCTTTTGATTCACCCAACATATCACGTAATATAACTCAAGTGATTATTGAAGGACTTCGTATATACTTACTAATGAGCTAGTTAGATACATTATAAATCTTCTTGTGAATTTCAATTAGATCAGATTAATTTTAAAGATAAACACTTATATATATTACAAATCTCATGTGCTTCAAATTTGATTTTAAATGCAAGATCCAAATGGTTCTTTTAAAGGCTACATTTATGACTGGTCATGAGTTTCCTAATTGAATTTGTGCTTGTAATAAAGCTACTAAATTTCTTGCACACTTTTGTTCTTAATTTGAAATTGAACATTTAGATTTACCACCAATCGTTTGTCCTTTGGTATTCAATTGAAATCCTTGCTTCCCTTAACATCAAATGTGATTATTCAAGAGTTCAATTAATTTTATTCATATTGATGACTCATTTTTGAATTTAACATTTTGAATGTTCAAAGATAAGCTTTGCTCACATAAAAAAGCATCAAATCCAATATGGATTTATTTTTAACTCCACATTAAGTTTCATGCTTATTTAAGAACCAAACTTCAAACTTATTATAAGTCTTTTGTGAGTTTAGTATTAGCCTCCTTAAATTTCAATTAAGGCATATTTAATTTTGAGAAATTTGAAAGAAAGTGAACTCACTTTAAAGTTTAATTTGGGCTCTATCTCATTTGAAGATTAGCCTTCTAGCTTCATGTAACCTCCCCATAAGTATAACATGAATTCAAAGTTATGTTTGCATTTGGCTCATTTTCTTTCAATCATTTTCACACATGATATAACATAAGCCACAAAGTTTAATTAATTCTTCTTAGCTAATTAACCATTAACCATTATAGTTTGTTATAGAGTGTAAGCGAGTTACAAGCTTCGTCTTTATTCTCCAAGCTTGATTGTGTTCAATTTGATTCATTCTTAATTCACTTAGAATAAGTTATAATAATAGCAACGTTTATTGAAAAGATCGTGCATAACCAAACTCATCGGTAAATATGCAAGTTATGTTCTTCATCCTCTTCATGTAAGAGCGATCAAACTAATTTGATTTTATTTTAAATTCCATATCAAGAGATCAATATATATAACCAAATTTCAAATTTATTGCAAGTTTCTTATGAGTTTGGAGTTAGCTTCAAGCCTCACTTGTATTCTATTTGAACAATTCCATTTGTTTCAATATATATAAGAATGGACTCAAGCATTCATTCAACGATAAACTAAGCGAACGAACTAATTTTTCTACTTAGCATATTCTCATATAATATTAATATTTATTAAGTTCATTTAAGTTTAATTTCAAATTCATTTCTTTAGGACTTTATATTTAATATTTAACTTAATGTTAACTCATTTTTTTTAAGTCTAAAAAATTTGACAAAATTTTGGCAGCATTTCGACGGTATTTCGGCGTCATCCTCGCATAGGGGCTACATCGGAACAATTTTGGCTTACCCGTCACCCCCTAATGAGCGTGATGATTGGTGTTTTGAAGCACCTCAGCTGAATTTCAATCCTGTTATCCTCTGATGAGCATAACTGGGCCTTCAATCACCTACATGAAAGCAAATATAAATGCAATTTCTACACATTCAAATTTTATTTTAGATTATTTATTTTTGATGTGATTGATTTTTTTAAATGAATCTTGATTCTCCACCTTTTTCTAAGTCCAAAATTTAGTCAAAATTTTGACAGCATTTTGGCATAGGGGGCTGCATCTAATAGTTTTAGCTTACTCGGTACGCCCTATTGAGCATAGTAAGTCGTGTCTTGCGACATCACAACCATCTCTTTACACCCACTACGCCCTATTGGGCATTAGCGGGGTCTTGAAACCTGCAAAAGGATATATATAATTTTCTGCACACCTCTTTATATTTACAATCAACAATAATGATAAATTTACATATCCACATGACTAATTTGCATTTGAACGATAATAACATTTCATCTGAATCCAAATATTTTTATTATCCTAAGGAAAAAGGATAAAAGAGTAAAATCAAAAGAAGGGAGATGGAATTGCGGACCAAAACCAAAGCAATTGGATAATGTGAGTAGAACTATAGTCGCCGAGAGGAGCGAAGAGGATGGAGGATTGGTGATTGTTAGTAATCAATTTGGCATGAGATCTGGATTATAGAGGAGGTTGCTACTTGGTTAAGTTCTGGATGGAGGCCAAACAAGAGAGGATTTATGTACAGGACAGAACGAACTCGAAGAGAGGAAAGAGGAAAGGATGGAAGGAGTGAGAGACTGATATGAGTTCATATCCTCAAACCAACAACAGAAACCAAAGAAACAGAAGAAGGCGGATTACAAAGGATTTCACAAGTATGGAGATATTAAAAACGAGAATAAATTGCAACCTCAGAGAGAGGAATAAAGAAAAACAAAATAGAAATTAATGCTTTTCCATTTAGAACAATAAAAGCCCAAAGATGAGGAGAAATTACATCAAAACATTAACTTCCCAGAACAATATACAATGAGAGAAATTGCTCAACATAGACAAGGAGAACAACTCATCAATCCATAGAAATAACGGCCGAAAGAACAAAAGAGAAGACCGAGAAGGGAAATCAAGAAACCCAACCTGAATACTGAGGCAAGAACTATAAGAAAATAATGAAATTAGTTATCGAGACATGAGGAACATTCTAGAAGATCAAGCCGAAAACTATAAATAGATATGAGGAAATCAAACAAGGGTTGAAGAATTATCTCAAGAATCTCCTCTTCTCTGTCTCAAGTCTTTTCCTTCCTCCTCTGAGTTTTCCTACGGTGAAGGTAACCGGATTACTCCTTCACGCGCGGAGAAGCACCGACGATCTCTCCCTCCGGCTTCCTTTTTCCCCAGAGCTCTTCCTCTGGATCTCAAACGCTCGAATGAAGAATGGCGCGACTAGCGTCGTTTCCATTAACGAATACTTCCTCCGCAAGCATCATCAAACGGTTGGATGATCATCACCGCACGCCGATCGACGCGTCGATCCTCCATTACATCAAGCTATCACCCTTTCAACACCTGTAATCCACTAAATAAGAAACGATCAAGAACCGCATGATCAAACAATAAATCGGGGAGAGATTAAACTTCCCGATCCAACGGCAAAGCCTCAAGAAACACTCAATCCGTGTTAGCATCCAACGGCCAGAGTTAAAGCGCCATCCAACGTGATCTCACCGTCGAATCGGTTAGCAACTCAACCCAGCTGAGTTCTTACAACTCAGAAGGAGTGACTCACCGAGCCAGAATTAACTCACTTTAGAGCCTAATTGTATTGATAAAAACCAAGAAAGGAGAGTAGACTACAACTTGCTTGCCTGTGGTTTCAAAGGAGACCAAAATCGAGAGCTTACGGCTTGACATGGATGCTCGAGAAAGAGTGCCCATAAGGGATTTGTATCCAAGGGACTGCGTGTGTGGCTTGCGGTTAAGGAACGAAGGCTTAAAGGGGACAAACGAGAAGGAGCATTGGCGGCTTGAGGGAGAAAAGGTTTTAAGATGGAGCGAGGGCGAGTGCCTGTGAGAGGTCGTGCGGAGCCGAGCCAACTGAAGAGAGTAACTGTCCTCTTCAAGGAATCAAATAGTGATGCTTGAAGGCTTATGGTTCCTTTCGGTTGAGGGAGAAATCAACCAAGAGCGTGGGAAAGAGAGGGAACGGGTGTGAAAATCGACAGGGAGCGTGTGGTTTTGTGGTTGAGGGAAATTGAATGAGGGCTTGCGCTTGAGGAGAAGGGAAAGATCGTGCGTGTGAGTGCTTGCGGCTCGATCTAGCTCGGATTATGCTGCGAATAGAAAGATTAGGGACGGTTAGGGCTAGATAAGGATATAGGCATTATTAATTAAAATTTTTTTAGTGTTTGATTAACCCTAACATAGCTTTTATGATGATGATGATGATGATATATATATATATATATATATATATATATATATATATATATATATATATATATATATATATATATATATATGATTTTAAATTATTTTGATATTTCGGACATAACGATTAATCCGCTGATCTTCCATTTGGTTCAAGGAGTTTAATCAGAGTCAATTTCAACTTAAAATGCGCATTATCACTTTCGACTACTCGACATTTGCGTAGACTTATTTAAATCGAACACGCATAGTCTCATTTGATAGATTTCAATATTTTGAAGCTTACAACACAATCAATTTCATGAACGATATTGTCGCAGCCTCCCGACTCTGATACATGCATTAGCACATTGATGGTTCGATCTCTTGATCGGTTGACCGTTATATTATGGAATATATATTCTAATCAATTTTGGCATTCAATGTGATGAGAAAGTTCGCTCATTGAGAGATCATTTTGACTGATGTCGATGATGTTTGGTGTATTTTCAGCTCTGATTTATGCTCTGAAGCATCCAAAGTCGATTGACTTTGTCTTATGAGCTCGACTCGACTCATGGTGCATGCATGGAAGTCAACAATGCCCCCCAACAAATATGATTCACTCATGGAGTGAGTCATATTTATTGAAAATTGGTGGACCTTTCGTGTTTGTCACAGCTCTTGGACCACTTCATCTTCGATTTCACTAGCTTATAGAGCTTTGATAGGATTTGCCATTAGTATGATGCCATATTTCGGACATGCTAAATGATGAGATTGACTGATTTATCAGGATCAACTTGTCGGATGGATAAGAGCACTTCCACCTTCCACTCTTTGCTTGTTGAAGATCTCTTTCTCTTGTGTTGTTGTAGATTTAAATTTCCTCCGACCCTAGCTTCATGCTTGATCAAGTTTGATGAAAGAATTGGTTTGTTTGTTTTGAGATTTAAAATTCCTTCTGCGCTAGCTTTAAATTTGACGGACTTGATAAAGGATTGACCTGATTTATCCATATTAACTTGTCAGGAAGAGTATGTATGCTCTGAATCCTGTGCTTGTTGCTTTGATGGACTCATTGAAGGGTGCATATAGATGACCCAGCCTTCCGGCTCATATTGGGTCAATGTTGAGTTATTAGTCTAGCAATGTGTGCTTTAATAAACTAAATAACCATGAAATTTCTTCAGCTCGGCCATCAGCTTTGTATGAACTATATAATTACTTCCTCGGTCTTGTGCTTTCTGCTTTGACAGACTTGATGAGAAGATTAGATTTGATCCGTGCTTTGTGTTTGATCATATCGTTTGAATATAGTTTGGGATATGACTTTACAGGAAATATTAGAGATTGATTTGAGGTTTCTCTAAATTGAGAGTTATTTCCTCAGATTGTCTTGGTCTACCCATCAAGTAGAAAGACCTCTTGCATTCTAGCTACTTGTAATCACTAAGTTGAATTTGGTTTGAGATTGAACATCTATCATCATTGGACTAATGAGCAGGAGCTCTTCAACTGCAGCCTTATCTTATGGCTTGTTGAGTGAGGAGAGCGTCAACAACTCGGCCATTTATTGGCTTGTTGAGTTCGACCTTTAGAACATACTCGAGTCTTCGACTTAAGCTATGGTGGCTTAGTGGTTTGGTCATCAGACTTTGTAATATTTTATTTTTAGAGAGGGACACCACGTAGATCTTAGGGGGCACTTGTTGAAGTGATCGGGTATAACATTTAGGAATGATGCACTATCTCGAAAGATAGAGACCACCACCCTATAATGAACCCAATCACCTAGTAAGGACTCCTAAGGCATGACGTGTCTTCGAATATACCAGAGATCTTTCCTCTACTTTATATGCAAAAGTAAATTATAGTTTATTTTAAGCCGGGTTCATTAAATTACCTATGGAGGCAAGCTCTCATAGTTAATTACATCCTAAGAAATGAGACTCATTAGAAATACTCACAATTAAGATAAATGATCATTGTCTCCAAAGATTTCAAAGATAGAACTATCAATCAATTAGTTATTTTTAGAAAATCAAGTGGGATTCAAAAGGGAGAGAGTTATTATTAAAATCGAAGGAAGATAAGTAGGGGATGCTCGTGATACTAGGAGACCTAGTGAGCATCTTGAACTATCCTATGGTTGGGCTTTACATTTTTTTGAAATTGAAGAGATTTATGTGTTTGAGTTGAATTTTATTAGAAATCTAAGGCTAACAATTCTACAATTCAAGATTATAAAAATGCCTAAGAAGTGAGAATTTATGTTTGTAGCCCATGAAGGGAAACAACAACCTTAAATCCTACCTAGGAGCTTTGGCGAGGGCCAAAGCAAGACCTAAATCTAAGGTGAAAATGAGTATATGATTTACTTCCACAAGAGAGAGCAAACCACCCGACTGTTGGACTTACAACCGCCTGGAGTGGATGCCAACTAACTCCTCATATAATTTTAAATACATGTAGGCAAGTCTTAATGCTTTGCAAGATGGCTAAGCTGTTGTTTATTTAGAAAGGAGACTAAGTCCTTAAAGTTACTCCCTAAAAGACTTGATCTTGAGAGGCATATTGACCTCACTTTTGGAGTGAGCTTTCAACTTCTTTATCCTAGGTATAAGACTCCTTTAAACACTAAGAGTTCCTTAGTCTTAAGACACTTCTAGTGATTAGGTAAACACTTAACCTAACCTAGAGACTTAGAAGAGTTAGCCATAGGAATAGGTTATGTCTTCAGGGTATTAGGAAAACTTGCCCACCCTATAGCTCGAACCAAATCCTTACTCCCTTCTTTCAAGTCAAACTTCAAATTGAAATCAACTTCAAATTGAAATCAACCTCAAATCCAAAACCAAATTCAAAACTCAAATCAATTCAAAATTCAAATCAAATGTAAATCTTGAATCAATTCCAACTCAATTGATTTTCTCAAATCATAAATCAAACCCAAAATTAAAATCACCAATCAATTCTAAATCAAATGATTGAAACCTATGGTCAAATCAAATCCCAAAATCTTTTCTAAGCCCTTTGATTTGATCTTATGGACTTAGCCCAAATTCCAAATCCAAATCACTTCAAAATCAAAATATTTTCTCATAATCCATTTATATCTTCATTTATATTGATAAATATAAATGAAATATAAATTCAGATAACTAAAACTAAATTTAAAATAAATTTCAAATCCAAAATATTTCCTAAGCCCTTTTATTTCATCTTATGGACTTAGCTCGAATCAAATCCAAATCACTTCAAACTCAAAAGATTTTTCCATAACCTATTTATGTTCTAATTTATATTCACAAATATAAATGAAATATAAATTCAAATAACCAAAATCAGTTCAAAAAACTCAAATCCAAATCCAACTTAAATCCTACCTATGCTCTTTCAAGTCAAACTCTTGAACTTAGCTAAATAATTCTCAAATCAAACCAAACCTTTGAATTTTCTCTTCAAAAAAATCAATCCTTCAATCATAAGCCCAAATATAAACATAAACTTCAATCATCAAACCAAAATCAAACCAACCCAAATCAAACCCATTTTCACCCTTTTGACTTGAAATTGTCAAATGAACCAAAACCCATTTGACTCTAAATCACTTGCAATTGGATTTATATTTTCATCATAAGTCCACATGTGAGTTCAACCAAACTTGAATCAAGCCTTGATCAAGTCAATTGACCCATTTAGGCTCACTTGACCCAAAGTGACCTAAAGAACCTTTTTGAGCCAAATTCTAATCCAACCTAAATTGATGAATTAAGCCCATCTAAGCCTCACATTGTGAGCAACAATAATCTTAGGATGATCAATCACTCAAATTGGGTCAAACCAAGTCAAACCTAGCCTTTTACCAAGTCAACACTTAGCCCAAATGAAACCCAAATTAGCTAAAATCCACCATAATCCAAATTGATTGAAACCATTGATTTAAATCAATCCAAAATCAATGATTGAACATGATCAATCCATCAATTGAGCCAAACCATGCCAAATTGGCCACTTGACCCAAGTTGACCTAAAAAATCAAAATGAGTCAAATCTTGATCTAAGCCAAATTGATTGCAACCAATGGGTCAAATTCATTTTAAATCACTTGTTGAACTTGACCAAAGCTTCAATTGACCAACTAAAAACCAGCTACTATGATGAACCCAACTTGACCTAAAATGTCAAATCAAGTTGAAATCAAATCAAACCAAAATTGATTGAAACTAAAGCTTGAAATATTTCAAATGATCAACTAAGCTAATCCAACCCATGACCTAACCCAATTGGGTCAAATTGGTCAACTTGATCCATTTGACCTAAATAAACTCAAATGAACCAAAACCAAATATTAATCAAATTAAACCAAACCAATGACACCCATAGGCTCCAAATGTTCATTTGAACTTGACCTAACTCATGGTTTGACCCAATTTGACCAATTGGTCAACTAACTAAATTGATCCAACTTGACCTAAATAGGTCAAATTGATCCAATTCAAACCAAATGAACTCCAAGTCACTTGAAATTTAGCCCAACTAACTTTTCAATCATTTTAAATTTGCTTAGATGAAAATTAAAGCCAAATGACCATTTTACCCTTAGGTCAAAGGGTAAATCTGGGTCAACTTATTGCCAAATCTTGGAATTTGGTCAATTTCTTCTCATGGCCACTTGACATCCTCCTAGTGGTCCATTTGGAAACCAAGGGAGGTGGTGAACATGACTCAACCTAAGGCGAAACCGACCCCTCCAATGGAAATTCTCCATTTGGATCACTACATACACTCATTTAACACATGTGCACTTCCTCTCCTCTACTCTACTAAAAATGAAGCACATAGAATCCCTAGCAGCCTAAACAAACCATTCAATCCAACCAATTGATCAAAAATGGCAAGATGACTCAATCGTCTGATCCAAGCAGGGAGGAGATATACTCCCCCTCATTCCAACTCAAACCACACACACTGAGTTCGATTGAGCCCTAGGAACCAAAATGAAGCTTCTCCAAGCCTTGGCAAGCATTCCCAAGCTCATTCCAATTTCTTCTTCTTAGTTTTCTTCAAAGCCAAAATAGTGGAGGCCTAAGAAAATTCCAACTTGCTAAATTCTTCACCAAACCCAAATTCACTTTGCAAGCACCATCAAGGGAGCTAGTTGAGCTCACCCAAAGCTTTTCTCAAGTCTCCAAGCCACGAGAAGAGGGACTTCGATCAAATACGTAAGCCATTGAAGAGGAGCTTGGTCAATTGAGCAATTCACTTCAAATCAAATCTTGAAACCTTCAATAGAGCTTCGTCTCCATTAGATGAAGCTACCTCCTCCGTTGGTCGGTGATAGCCTCTAGCGAGGTATGACTCAAAATTGATCCTCCATTGAATAATGCTTGGTCCTTTATGAAGAGAATTGTAATTTAGATCCTACCTATTGGATGTTCTTCCCTGCTCCTCTTGATGGTGTGGGGTGAATCCTAGCCTAATACGAGCTTAGGTGAGCTTGAATCAAGCCATGGAGGACGGACGACCTCCGTCTCCCACAGCTTAGGCAAGGATGAATCATGGGCCATCCATCCTGCATGTTTTGGATGGACGACCCTGATTAAATTGATTCGATCTGCTGATTTAAATTGATTAGATCTGTTGATTTAAATTTTTTATAAACATGGGATTAGTCGTGCTTGTCCAATCCTTGATCTGGCGACCTAGGGTAAAGCGCATTGCACCGCCAGCTAAAGCGATGCGTGATGTGATAACTTAAATAACCAATCCCATTGCACCACGTGAAAAGCGCATCACATCAGCGGTCCACGTGGTGCCGACAGAATTAGTTAATTAATTAGGCTATTTAATTACCTATTAATCACAGAAACTTCATAAATTCATAATTAATTGTAGAAAAAAAAAATAAAAATAAAACTCAAGTTCATTTCAAAGATAATTCAGAGGGGAATCCAATAAGATTATTTCTAATTGATTTTAAATAGTGAATTTTTCTTAATTAGGGTTTAATTAAAAATTGAATTATCTTAATTATTCCTTAATTACTTCATTAATTAATTCCAAATTTTTCAGACATGTTTAGTGGGATGACTTCTGCCTCCCTTAATTTTCTTGGGATTTATTAATGAGTTAATTAGGGAAATTAATTAATGAACCCCTAATCACCCCTTAATGTCATTAAGAGTAACTAAGCACATGAACAGTGGTTTAATCCCTTAATTGAGATAATTAAATATTGTTTAAGTAAGGAGGAAGTCTATGGAATGAGTTTGGAATATTTTCCCTAAGTTATTCCTTAAACCCCCTTTCTTCCTTTATCCAAACATAATTAAAGATCAATTCACTAATGATCTACTTAATTAGTCTAATCAAACTTTCAAAACTAATATGGAATTAATAAATCTCTTGCTGGGTAGATCTTTAGGTGTTCAAGAGCCTAAGGTAAGTTTGAGAAATCATTACTTAATGAATTATGAGCCAATTACATTAGACCCCTTTATTTCTTAGGTGTATTGCTGATTTAAATTCCATGTGATTGCATATCATATGTTGGCTCATAATTATTTGTTTAATTATATTAAGGTGGTATAGGTAAGGGTAATTATTGGATTTAATTCACACCTTAACATAAACAAAATATAAAATCAACTTAATTGTTCAAAAATTAAACTAAATTGATTCACACATGGGAGAAATGGGTTAGGATCAGCAAACCCTTTCTCACAAATCATTATCAAATCAAATTCAAAAATTAAAAAAAAATCTTTTTAAAGAATTTTGATTCTCTTTAAATTATCTTATCTTATAGGATTGTCCTTAGGAATTAATTAAGGTGAATGAAGTCATATGCTTACATCACTTTATTTCTTTCCAAGCATGATAAATATTATATGCCATATGAAATCATGTATTCATATCTTTTAAAAATAAAATTAAATAAAATGTTTCCTTTTATGTCAAATTACATGTTTTGGATAAAGTTAAGAATATGGGTGGCTATTATCACTATTAAATCAAAAATTATTTTTCAAAACCTATAAATCAAATATTATAAATGAAGTGATGCTACTTATAAGTACTTGCAAGCTTGCATGTGATCATAGTGTTAGATGTGCTTTATGTGATTTTTTTCTCTTCTCTTAACATGGATTTGAATAGGATTAGCAAAGTGTATAATTCAATTGAAAAGAACATAACACTTGCTTAAAACAATTCCTATATACTTCTATAATTATGACTTAAGAAGGATCTTCACATTACACATGTAAATTATATAATAAAATCAAACAAAATAAAAATCTTTTGCATGATTCTTCATCCATTTATTTCTTTTTATACATACACATGTATTTAAGAAAAGTGGTATATTAGTCTGGACATCCTAGGGTTGCGAGGCTTTAAGTAGCCCTAAGTAGGTCTTGTACCTTATACCCCTAGTAAAAATAATGGCGACATACTCACTTATGTCTTTTATACATATAAATGTGCATTTAGCTAATGGATGAAAGAATCTCCCTTTTCTACTTAATAAAAAAACATGCATCCATGGAATATCCAAATTTTCTTAAACAACATCTTTTAGCATTCATCATCAAAGTATGCTAAAGTTTTACATTACATGAATAACTATGCTTAGGATCATTCATTAGCATGGTATACATGGTGGAATGAAATAAATGGTTGTGTGTTATGTGATAGTAATTCACCTTAATTAATCCTAAGATGTATTTCTTATTGAATAGGTTTCTTTAGAGCAAATATAAACTTAGGGTTAATTAAAACACATAATAAAATATTCACAAAAGAAAAATTATTAATGAATCAACCTTAGAAACTACTTAAGGTAGGGGTGAAAGAGAAGTTTCTGTTCTCTTTTCTTCTCTTTACAACATTTAGTAACTAAGTGTAGGTTCATTCAAATTAAATTAAATAATAAAATAAAAATTAATAAATCAACTAAATCACATAAACTAAAATCACCATCTAAGTTGAATCTTTCACACTTAGAAAATTCCAACCTTAAAGCCTAGCTAAGACATGCCACACAAGCCTTAAATGACACACACTTTAGGCTAAGTCACTATTTCTAGCTCTATGTTAGGTCGATGCATGGTTTGATGCCTGATTTTATTTTGTAATGTAATGATTTAGACTGAATGTTAGGGTGTATGTGCATAGACTGGATGGTAGGAGATCTTAGCCTAATCATGTCTTATACAAGGGATTGTGTTTATGGGGTGCTGTAAAAAAAATATAAATGTTTTTGTTATATATTGCTTATACCCCTAAGCATGATCCAAATTAGAATAGGTAGACTTGGTTACCCATGTGTGGGGTGCTAAGTCCAAATTATTCATATATATGTTTGGGTTGTGTGGTATGTTTAGCTAATATCTATTTTGTAGGCTTAGTTAGATTTATCTTTCCCTTTTTCATGTAATTTTGTAATTAAGATTTGGAATGAATGTTATGGGGGATTAGGATGAACATTCATCATAAGACTAAGTATTATGTATCATGTGAAGCCTTGGAGCAAAATACATCCCAACCAACCAAAGGAAAGAAATGAAGAAAGAAAGAAATGATGAAAAGAAGAAATGAAGAAATGAAGAATGAAGACCCACATAGCATGAATTCATTTTTTATTGTATTTATTCATTTGTAATTTGAGTTGTATAAGGGTAGAGCTCGACTACCCACATTTTTTTTGGGTTTGTGCGATGGATCCCAATCACATCGGCCTTTTATTCTTTTGTGCTACCTTTATAAAATTATTTGATGTTTATTTATCTTGTGCAACTAGGATGACATTATTTTCCCTAGTTTTTTCATTGTTTGATGAATGGTCTAGATACAATTAAGCTCATAGAAAAAAAATTTATATCCAATTAATCAACTCAAAGTTAAAGTAAAACAACTCATAACCTCACCTAAAGTCTAGGATATAAATCAAGATAAATAATTTAGTAATCCCTTAACTAGATGTTGTATGTCTCACATCATGAATAAAATCGTCTTGCTTCACTCTTGCAAATGGAGGGCTTCCACCTTTGCAAGAGAAAATGGTTTGATCTTTGAGAGCTATGGTGGAAACACACCTCATTCCTTCTGATTTTGGCCCATAACCAATTTCTCATACATTAAGCATATGAATCCCATAGCCCATGTCAAATAAAAATGTTCAAAAATCAAAATGAAACATAACAAATTTGCATTTGATTAAGTCATTACTCATGCCCTTCATAATCTAGTCTCTTAAGGAGTGTGTTTAAAGACTTAGTCTCCTTCCTAAAATGAACATCGTCCTAGCTATCTTACAGAGCATAGGACTTGCCTACATGTATTTAAAATCATAGGAGGAGTTAGTTGGTGGCCACCCCTAGGCAGTTGTAAGTCTAATAGTTGGGTAGTTTATCCTCTCTTGTGGAGGTAAACCATATACCCATTTTTGCCTTATATTTAGGTCGTGCCTTGGCCGTCGCCAAAGCTCCCTAGATTTTAGATTTGAGGTTGCTATTTTTCTTTGTGGGCTACAAGTGTAAATCCTCACCTCTTAGGTATTTCTACAACCTTGTATTATGGAATTGTAAGCCTTAGATTTTTAATAAAAATTCAACTCAAACACATAATTCATCTCAAATTAAAAAATGTAAAGCCTAATCATATGATAGTTTGGGATGCCCATTAGGCTTCCTAGTATCATGAGCATCCCCTACTCATCTCTCTTTAATTTCAATAATAACTCTTTCATTTTGCTCAAATCCCACTTGATCTTTTAAAAATAATCAATTGATTGATAGTCATATCTTTAAAATCTTTGGAGACAACAATCATTTACCTTAATCGAGAGTATTCCTTAAGAATCTTGTTACTTAAGGTGTAATTAACTATGGGGGTTTGCCTCCATAGGGAACTTAATGAACACGGTTTAAAATAAACCCTACTTTACTTTTCCATGTAAAGTAGGGGAAGAATATCTAGTATATTCGAAGACCCATTATCCTTAGGAGTTCTTATTAAGTGATTAGGTCCATTGTAGGTTGGTGACTTTTATCTCTCGAGATAGTACATCATTCTTTGATATCGTACCTGATCACCTTAATAAGTATATCTACGGATTTGCGTGGTGTCCAACTAACATATTTTGTTTTCATTTACTCAAGATGAAAATAAAACACCACAGGGCATAAATTAATGACTTAATCTAATGTAAATTTTGTCAAGTTTTACTTTAACTTTTGTACATTTTTATTTGACACAAGCTATGGGATTTCATATGCCTAATGCATGATAAAATTGGTTATGGGCCAAAATCAATTTAGAAGGAGGTGTGTTTCCACCATGGATCTCAAAGGTCAAGCAATTTTCTCTAGCAAAGGTGGAAGCCCTCCATTGACAAGAGTGAGATAATATGATTTGTGCATGAAATGAGACATACAACATCCGGCTAAGGGGTTGCTAAATCTTTTATTATCTTGATTTATGTCCTAGGCTTTAAATGAGGTTATGAATTGTTTAGTTTAATTTTGAATTGATTAATTGGATAGAAAATTTAATTTCCCCTAGGAGCTTAATCGCTTCCAAGCCATCAAAAAAAGTCAAGTACCATCGTATAACAAGAAAAGAAGTGTGGGTAGCCGAGCTCTACCCTTATACAACCTGGATTAGAAATGAATAATTATAATTAAGAGGAATTCATATTATAGGAGTCTTCATTCTTCATTACTTCACTATAATTTGCTTCTTTCCTTTCTTCCTTTTGGCTTGATTGAAATATGGTTGCTCTAAAAGGCATCACATGATGCATAAGACTTGGTCTTATGAGCAATATTCATCCTAATCCCCCATAACATTCATTCCAAATCTTAATTAAAAAATTTACATCAAAATGGGAAAGGTAAATCTAACTAAACTTGCAAAATAAAGGTTAGCTAAACATACTACACAACCCAATAAGTTATATGAATAATTTGGACTTAGCACCCGACACATGGGTAACCAAGTCCACCTGTCCTAGTTTGAGTTATGCTTAGGGTATAAGCAACCTGCCTAGTAAGAGCATTTAGATTTTTATTACAGTGCCCCTTTAAGCACAATCCCCTGCAGAAGATATGATTAGGCTAAGATCATCCTATGATCCAGTCTACGCACATACATCCTAACATCCAGTCTACAAATATTACATAACAAAAAAAAATCAGACATCAAATCATGCACCGCCCTAACATAGAGCTAGAAATGGTGACTTAGCCCAATGTGTGTGCCATTTAAGGCTTATGTGGAATGTATTAGTTAGGCTTTAAGGTTGGAATTTTTTGAGTGTGAAAGGTTTAATTTAGATGGTGGTTTTAGTTCAAGTGATTTAATTGATTTGTCAATTATAGTTGGTGATTTGATTTGGTTTGAGTGAACTTACACTTAGAGACTAAATATTGTAAAGAGAAGAAAGAGTGGAAAGCTCTCTTTCATCCCTACTTTAAAGCATTTCTAAGGTAGATTCATTAATGAATTTTATTTAGTGAATGATTTATTATGCATTTTTAATTAACGCTAAGTTTAGATTCTTTCTAAGTAGTCCTATTTAATAAGAAAGGCCTCTTAGGATTAGTTAGGGTGGATTGCCATCACATAACACACATCCATTCATTTCTTTCCACTATGTATACTATGCATATGAATAATCCTAATCATACCTATACATACAATGCAAATCTTAGCACACTTTGATGATGAATGCAAATAGATGTAATTTGAAAATTTGGATATTCCATTAATGCATGTCTTTATTATGTAGAAAAGGTGGATTCTTTTATCTATTAGCTAAATGCACATCCACATGTATAAAAGTTATAAGTGAGTACGACGCCATTATTTTCTACACCAGAGGTGTAAGGTAGACCTACTTATAAAGCCTTGCAACCCCGGATGTCCAGACTAATATACCACTTTTCTTAAATACATGTAGATGTATGAAAAGAAACAAACAGATGAAGAATCATGTAAGAGATTTGTGTTTGATTTGGTTGTAAGATTTACATGTGTAATATGAAGGTGCTTCCTAAGTCTTAATATAAAGATGCATAGGAAGTGATTTAGGCAAGTGTTGTATTCTTTTCAAATGAATTATACACCTGCAAATCCTTTGTAAATCCATATTAAGGAAAGAAAAGAGAACTTCATAATACACATCTTATGCTATCATCACATGAAAGCTTATAATTATTCATAATTAGAATCACCTCATTTGTAATTTTTGATTTATAAATTTTTAAAAGTAATTTTTGATTTAAATAGTGGTAATAGCCACTCATATTCTTAATTTTAGCCAACACATGTAATTTGACATAAAAGAAAACATTTTCATCAAATGATTTTTAAAAGAAATGAATGCATGATTTCATATGGTAAACAATATTTAACATGATTGAGAAGAAATAAAGGAATGTAAGCACATAACTTCATTCAACCTAATTATTTCCTAAGGACAATCCTATAAAATAAGATCATTTAAAATGAATCAAAATTCTTTAAGGAGATTTTTGTTTAGGTTTTTTTTTTTTGAATTTTATTTGACTTAGAATGATACCCTTTGACCTAAGGACAAAGTGGTCATTTGGCCATGATTTTGATTTGTATAGATTTGAAATGATTCAAAAATGGGTTGGGCCAAATTTCAAGTGATTTGGAGTTTGTTTGATTTGATTTGGTTTAATTTGATCCACTTAGGTCAAGTTGGGTTAAATTGGGTTAGGTTGACCAATTGGTCAAATTGGGTCAAACCATGGGTTAGGTCAAGTTCAAATGATCATTTGGATCCTATGGGTGTCATTGGTTTGGTTCAATTTGGTTTGGATTTATTTTTGGTTCATTTAGGTCAAATGGGTAAAGTTGACCAATTTGACCCATTTGACCTAATTGGGTTAGGCCATGAGTTAGTTTAGGCTTGGGTGATCATTTAAAATGTATTGTATTTTGATTTGGTTTGATTTCAAGTTAATTTGAACTTTTAGGTCAAGTTAAGTTCATGATCAATTGGGATAGGTTGGGTCTAATTTATCAATTGAAGCTTTAGTCAAGTTCAACAAGTGATTTGGAATGAATTTAACCCATTGGTTGTAATCAATTTGGCTTAGAACAAGATTTGACCCATTTTGACTTTTTAGGTCAATTTAGGTCAACTTAGGTCAAGTGGCCAATTAGGCTTAGTTTGGCTCAATTGATGGCTTGATTGTGTTCAATCATTGATTATGGATTGATTTAGATCAATGACTTCAATCAATTTAGCTTATAGTGAATTTTGACTTGTTTAGGTTTCATTTGGGCTAAGTGTTGGCTTGGTCAAAGGCTAGGTTAGACTTGGTTTGACCGAATTTGAGTGATTGATCATCCTAAGATGATTGTTGATCATAATGTGAGGCTCAGATAGACTTAGTTCAATCCAGTTTGGGTTTGATTAGAATTTGGATCAAAAATGTCCTTTAGGTCACTTTGGGTTAAGTAAGCCTAAATGGGTTAATTGGATTGATCAAGGCTTGATTTAAGTTGGGTTGAACTTACATATGGACTTATGATGGAAATATAAATCTAATTGTAAGTGATTTGGAGTCAAATGGGTTTTGGTTCATTTGACAATTTCAAGTCAAAATGATGAACATGGGTTTGACTTGGGTTAGTTTGATTTTGGTTTGGTGATTATAGTTCACGTTTATATTTGAGCATGTGATTGAAGGAGTGATTGTTTGAAGAGAAAATCCAAGGGTTTGGATTGATTTGAGAATGATTTGGCTAAGTTCAAGTATTTGGCTTGAAAGATGTAAATTGAAATTTGGTTTAATTTTGAATTTAGTTTTGGTTTATTGAACTTATATTTCATTTATATTTGTGGATATAAATGAGAATATAAATGGGTTATGAGAAAATATTTTGAGTTTGGAGTGGTTTGGATTTGGTTTGAGCTAAGTCCATAAGATGAAATCAAAAGGGCTTAGGAAAGATTTTGGGATTTGAATTCAATCATGGGCTTCAATCATTTGATTTGAAACTGATTTATGATTTGATTTTTAGAATTAATTTATAATTTGGATTTCAAAATTGATTTATGATTTGAGAAAATTAATTTAGTTGGAATTGATTTAAGATTTGAGGAAATCAATTGAGTTGGAATTGATTTGAGAAAGTAAATTGAGTTGGAATTGATTTAAGATTTGATTTATGAAAATCAATTTGGTTGGAGGTGATATGAGAAAATTAATTGGGTTGGAATTGATTTGAGATTTAATTTGGATTGGTTTGAAGGAGGGAGGCAATGATTTCAATCAATAGGGTAGGCAAATCCTCCTAATATCCCTAAGGCATAACCTATTCTATGGCTAAATCCTAAGTCTCTAGGGTTAGGTTAAATGTTCACCTAATCACTAGAAGTGTCTTAAGATTAAGGATCTCTTAGCATCTAGAAGAGTTCTATGTCTAAGATAAAGAAATTAAAAGCTCACTCCAAAAGTAAGGTCAACAAAGGGCGCCCAATAGGTGTGGTGTGACTAACAAGGCATACCATTGCGTTGACCAAGACATTCAACAACATTCGAACAATTGTAAGCACTAATAGAAATGATCCACTGCCAACCCGAGGTGAAAAAATAATTAAGATCTTAGTGCAATGCAACTCTACTTATGTCAAAGACATAAGAGAGTGAAGGAGGAATCCGCTATGGATTGAGTATATGAGCCTTCAATTAGGGAAAAAGGTTTAAGTTATTCATTGGGGATAAGAGGTTGTGAAATTTGCTAGGGGATTAGAATTTTGGAATCCACTGGGGATAAAAGGTGTGAACCTCCCATTAAGGGAACATGTTCAGGTTGGATTGAATTGATTCCACTGAGGCAAATTGAAAAGATTTGCATTTCACTGAGGAGAAGCTGATCAATTTGATTATTTAATTGACTCCACTGGGGAGGTTGGTTGGTTTTGTTTCAGATTTTAAAATTTGAATTTTGAGATGAACCCTGTCAGTTTACGATGGATCGCACTGAGTAGGGGCCATGTCGACCCTGATCTACCTCAGATTTACCAATCCAAAGGGGTAGTCTACCAACCACATGGTAAGACTATCCAACCAAAGGTTGCAAGCAATGATGGTACTAAGAAGAAAGTGTGACTTACATCTTCCAAAGTATGGATGCGTTGGGGTGATCTTGGTGACACAATGAATCAACCCAACCTTAATTATTGAGTGAATGCCACTAGGGGACTTAAATTAGCTCAAAGATAGTCAAACTTAATTCCATTTTAATTATCTTTGATGAATACCGTTGGTTTGCGATGGACTGCATTGAGTAGGGGCCATGTCAGCCTTGGCCTAACTCAGATTTTACCGATCCAAAGGGAGTAGATTCACGACCGAAGAGGATAACTATCTAACCAAAGGGGTGCCTTTCAGTTTGCAACAGTCAATTCAGGAAAGAATGCATGGGGACTCACATCTTCCTAACAAAAGACCACTGGGCAATGCATTAGCAAGGTAACATGTCAACCCGACCTAGGTTTGCGAGACAATCGCTAGAAAGAATGCGTAGTAGACTTACATCTTCAGAATGAAATGGATGCGGGTAACTTGTTTGTGGAAAAATAGATTGAACCCGACCTAAGGGTGACTACTGAGAGAGTGCCGACCCGAGAACTTATCTCAACTCAAGTGTATTCAGGCAATTCCTATAAGGAGTTTTGCTGACACTGCCCTAAAGATATGATGCCTGCTTAGGAAAGGGTCCGCTGGGGGCTTGAATTTCTAATCCACAAGAAAATAAATTTGTTTGTTTGTTTATCGTGGACCTTGTTAGTTTGTGAGGGATCACACTGAGAAGGAGCTTATATCAGCCTAGACCTATCTCATATTTACTAAACTGAGAGAAAATTTGTGCATTTGCTGAACAAATTCTCCAACCACAGGGATGGCTATTAGGAAAGGGGGACTATCCAATCCAAAAGTAACCCGGGTAATGTCTAAATGGGGTTGAAAAGGATGTAATTCAAATAGAGTGCCTGCAGGGGAGGGGCTGCTAAGGGATTTATCGTGAACCTTGAAGAAGATAATGTCTATAGGAAATTGGTGGCCAACTCAAGGAGAAAGCATGGGGACTCCTATTTGCCAAGAGTGGTGTATCTATTGGGTGAGTCGCTGTCAGCATAACGAACATCAACCTACCTAAGGTGCCCGTTGCGATAATCAGCCTAGGAAGAAGGCATCAGGGACTCACATCTTCCTACAATGGAATTGATTATCAGGATAGTCTGTCTTTAGCTCGATAGGTGCTATCCAACCTTAGGTGACTACCGAGTGAATGCCACTAGGAGAGAGAAAGAATATGTATGCATATTATGAGACATTCAACCATTTAGTTAAGGGGCTGCTAAATCTTTTAATTATCTTATTTAAAACCTAGGATTTATGGTGAGGTTATGAGTTATTTTAAATTTTAGTTATGAGTGACTAATTAGGGTGAAAAAAATAAATTTATCTTGAGAGACTACTGCATCCAGGCCACACATTCAAACGTAAATTATAAAGAAACTATGGAAAGCATGCTATTTCTAATGTGCAATCTAAACACAACACTAAACAATTTTATAGACTGCTGTAAAAGAATATGAGGCCGGTGCGGTCGGGTACTATCGTACAACCCGAAAAGAAAAGTGGGTAGCCGAACTCTACCCTTATACAATTCGGTACTTAAAAGAATAATTATAATTTAGAAATGAATGCTATGGGGGTATGGTCTTCAAATCTTCATGTCTCTATCTCTTCTTCATTTCCTCTATGTCTTTGCTCCTTTGATGTGGTAGGATTCTAGGCATCACATGACACCCCAGGACTAAGCCTTATAACCAATGCTCACCCTAATCCACCATAGCATTAATCCTAACTTCTAATACAAAATTACATTAAAATTAGGAAAAGTAAATCTAACTACACATATAAAATAGAGGTTAGCTAAATACACCATGCAACCCAAGCAATAATATTTGTAATTTAGACTTAGCACCCTGTACATGGATAACCAAGTCCACTTGTCCTAACTTGGATTATGCTTAGGGGCTTAAGAAACCTGCAAAGAGAGCATCTATATTTATTTCTCAGCGGCCTCTTAAGCACAATCCCCTATAGAAAACATGATTAGGTTAATAACGGCCAAACATCCAATCTATGAAACATACACCCTAACATCCAGTCTAAAATAATACATCATAAAATAAAATATACATCAAATCATGCACCACCCTAACATAAAGCTAGAAGTGGTGACTTAATTCTAATGTGTGCATTAAGGCTTGTGTGGTATGTCCTAACTAGGTTTTATAGTTAAAATTTTCCAAGTGTAGAAAGATTCAATTTAAAGGGTGGTTTCACTTCAAATTGTTTAATTGATTTGCAAGTTTTAATTTGTGACTTGTCTTGTTTCATATGACCTACACTTAATCTCTAAGTGTTGTAAAGAGAAGAAAGAGGATTACCCTCTTTCGTCCCTACCTTAAACCATTTTTAAAGCATGTTAAGTTAATTTAGTTCTCTTTAGTGAATGGCTGGTTACATATTTTAAACTTAATCCTAAGTTTAGGTTCACTTTAAATAACCTTATTCAATAAGAAAGGCATCTTAAGATTAATTGAAATGAACAACCATCACATGACACATTGTTTATTTCTTCCTATCATATATAACAAGCATATGGTTAAATCCTAAACATACATATACATGCAATTTATATTTTAATACACTTGAATGATGAATGTAAGCAAATGCATTTGGAATTGATGTTTCATTTGGTTGAATTATTTTATCATATTAATTTAAAGCTCTATCTAAACTCTTATACAAAATCATAAGCAAAGAATTCAAAATTATAAGGTTAGTCAATTCAACCACTTGAAATAAAGTATGAATGCATGTATTTTTAATAGAAAAAGGGGGATTTTTATTCATTAGTCAAATGTACACACAAATGTATAAAAGTTTTAAGCAAGTACATCTCACCATTGTTCTACACCAAGGGAGTGAGGTAGAAACCTCCATAGGGAAACTTAAAGTAGAGTCCTGGATGTACTAATATACCTATTATCCTCAATTAAATATGGATGTATAAGTAAGTATAAGAATGAGAATCATGCAAAAGTAGAATTTGATTTGATTGAATTATGGTTTTCATCCATTAGTTGTATCATATGTGCAAAATATATACATAAGACTTTTAAGTAGGTACGATGCCTTTGTTTTGTACCAAGGGAGTGAGGTAGGAATCTCCTTAGGGCTACTTAAAGCTGTGCATCCTTGGGATGTCTAGGCTAATATTCCCACCATTCTTATATATATGTGAATGTACAAACAACTGTAGAAATGAAAACTATACAAAAGCTAGATTCAATTTAATTGATTTCTTTATGTAAATGAATCAAAGCTCTATCTAAATTCTAATGTCAAAGATGCATAAAAGTGAAATCAAGTAGGTACGTCGCCATTGTTCTACACCAAGGGAGTGAGGTAGAGACCTCGTTAGGGATACTTAAAGCCTTGCATCTCTAGGATGTCCAGATTATTATATCCGCTAAAATTCTTACTTATGCAAATCAACATATGAATATAAGAAAGAAACTTCACTTCATATACTAAGTTTATATTCACATGCACCCCTATATATGTATAACTAAAGTCATAATACATATTCTTGTTCATTAAGAAGCTTTTGAAAATATGCTTGAGATTTAGTAGTGATAATAGCTACACATATTTTTAATTAAGTTAACACATGCAATTTGATATAAAAGAAATAATTTTATTTAATTAATTTTAAAAGAATGAATGAATGAATCAAATGACATACAACATTTAACATGATTAGAAAGAAATAAAGGAACATAAATACATAATTTCACTCAATCCAACTAATTCCTAAGGACAATCATATTAAATAAGATCATTTAAAATAAACCAAAGTTCCTTAATGCCATTTTCTTTGTTTGATTTGATTTAAGAAATGTAAGAAAGATTCAATCACTTCCTGCTCTTAACCCATTTCCATATTTGTGATTTAATTTGGTTTAATGAAAAGGTAATTAGTTGAATTTTATGAATTAATTAAGTTGTGATATGAATTAAATCAATTAATTAACCCTTACCTATGTTACTTTAAAGTAATTAACCAATTAATTATGAGCCAACATGATATGCACATGAATTAGAATTTAAATCAGCAATGATCCTAAGAAATAAAATGCCTAATATAATTGACTCACAATTAGTGGTTAATTAGATTAAGAAACTCAATTAAGTACTCTTATAGCTTCGCCACACATGTAGGTTAGCCATAATTATCTTAAATACCTTTAGGTTATTAAACACCTAAAGATCTACCCAAGAAACCTAATTAGACAAGTTCTGGAATAATTATGATTTCAATTTGATTAATCAAGCCATTTAATTAATGAATTAAACTAGTAATTAATTCCAAATTAATTAATCTCAAGTCAAGTGAAATGAACTTAGGAAAAAGATTAGAAAAAATGTCTCAATCTCATTCCCCATGTCCATCCACTGTCTCACAATTATTAGCAAGCTTAATTAATAAATGTTTTTATTGTTTAGTATAGTAATTAATCACCTAATTAATTAAGAGAGTAATTAAGACTAAGATAAGAAATTTTCCTAAGTAACTAAAAAATAAATATCAAGAAAATTATGGGAGGCAGAGGTCATCCCATTAATCAACCTCAAAAAATTTGGGATCAATTACTTGGGTAATTACAGAGTAATTAAGCTAATTAAGTTTTTAATTAAATCTAAGTTAAGCCTTAACTACTATTCAAAATTAATTCAAATTAATTTTAAATTAGTCTCCTCTAAAATACCTTTAAAATGAGTATTTATTTATATTTTTTAGATTTGTTTATAATTAGTTATGATTTTTCAAAGTTTTAGTTGATTAAGATGATTTTTATGAAGTTTGTTAATTTATTTTTATTAAAATAAATTATTTGAATTTCAAAATTTAATATCTTTCAATCCAGAAGTTATTTTAATTTGCACTTTTTATGGTAAGTATATTTTAAGTTTAAGTTCAATCCCTAAAAATTTCAACTTAATCTGAATTGTATTTTCAGTTTAATTAATGAAATTTGATTTTTACAAAAACTCAAATTAAGCTCAAAATATCCAGTAAAATGTGGGGATTTTTGGTTTGTTGGATTTCTCTTGGAAAGATGAATCTAACGAGCCCTTATTTGCAATTGTTCGTTAAGTATTTTATTTCTATGAATTTTTGAAGTTTCAAGTATTTTAAATAATTTTTAAAATCAGAAAATACCTTAATTTCCCACTTAACAAAGTCGATTGCGGGCGGTCGATGTGGCAACGCAGTCGCCCGGTCATACGCTCGCATGGCACATGGTGCCGACGGGTCAATACGCCATCACCGAATGGGGAGGAAAACCGCCTCGCGGGATAGCAACACATGATGGATCGACCCCGATCGCGGATCGGATGGTCCTGATCTAATCCATGGATCGATTTAGATCCACCTGATTTGAAGGAGGAAGTTATGCGGAACGACACACGATCTATGCCATCTGATCGTAGATCGGACGGTCGAGATCCGATCTACGGATCCGAAGGGAGAAAATGCACAAATTCATTAGAGATCTCAGCCATCCGATCCCTGAATGGTGGGATTAGATGGTTGGTGGGTGTTTCGATGGACAGATGGACAGGAATAGTGATTTCTAGGTATTTTTCATGATTTTGGGTGAAATTTCATCCGATTGGACTCATTTTCATAGCGATAAAATGAAAATTTCAAGGTTTATTTAAGGAAAATTTCTAAGATCAAGTGAAAAGCATCACAAATAATAGATCCTACAATTGATTAAAGTTTGACAAAATTACCTCACTGGGAATGATTTCTGGCTGTCGTGATGACTCGAGCAAGCTCCTGAATGTGAGAGGAAGCCTTAAAATGAGTTTGATCCTTTACTTTCTTTTGAAACGTTATGATCACCAATGATCGCCACTTTCTTGCCTGAAAAGTTTCATTTTGATTTTTTTGGCTCAAATCAAGTGGGAGAAGGTTGCTCTTGGCTTTGAAAATTTTTTGGGGGCTGAATGAGCTCAGGACTCCTTGGAATGAGGCTTCTATGTTTTTTACTTTGAAGGGGATGGTATAAATTTTGAATAATAGTGATGGGGATGTGGTTGTGATGGTGATGGCTTGATTGAGGACTTTGGATTTAGCTCCAAAGTCTTTTTTTTGGGGATATTGAGTTAGCTCCATTGAATGCTAGGGATGGGGGGAGTTAAATGCATGTAATGTGGAGAATTAAAAGAGGTTTGGTGGAATCCTATGTGGGCGAGGATCCATGAGGGATTTGATTGGGTTGGGTTGATTTTGGGTTGATCCCAAATGGGTTTGGATCGGGTTAGTCAGCCCCTAATGGGTCATGGCTTGATTTCAAGGGATTTGGCTCAATTCATCATATGGGTCTCATTAGGTCATATCAGGTTAGGTTGACCAATTGGCCAAATTTGGTCAAATCAAGGCTTAGGTTGGGTTTAAATGATAATTTGAAGTATTTTGGTATGATCAATTTGATTTAATTTGGCTTAGGATTGATTTTGGCTCATTTGATTTCAAATGAGTCAAATAAAGTTGAACAATTTGACCAAAATTGGCTTAGGTTATGGGTTGATTAATGTTCAATTGAATAATTAAAGATGAATGTAATATTTAGTTTGAATCAATTTAGATTTAATTTGAATTTAGACCAAATTGACCCTTTAGGTTAATTTGGGCTAAATGGTTCAATTGGGCCCAATTGATCAAATTGAGTTCGATTATGACTTTGGTCAAGTTCAATGATCATTTTGGAATGAACTCAAGCAATTGGTTGCAATCAATTTAGGTTAGATCATGATTTGACCCAATTTGGTCCTTTAGGCCAATTTGGGTCAACTTGGGTCAAATAACCAATTGGGCTTGGTTTGGCTCAATTGGTAGCCAAGTCATGTTTAAATATTAATTTTGAGTTGATTTGAATCATTGGTTTTATTAATTTGACGTAGGATGAGTTTTGGTTAGTTTTGGTTCATTTAGGCTAAAGGGTTGACTTGGTAAGGTGATCAAGTGGACTTGGTTTTACCCAATTGATTGCAATTGATCATACTAGGGTGATCAACAATCATGGTGGAAGGTTCTGGTGAGTTTGATTCAATCTAATTTGAGTTGGATTGGAAGTTAGCTCAAATGGATCCTTTAGGTCACTTTGGGTCAAGTGGACCTAAGTTGGTCAATTAGTTTGGTTTTGGCTTGATTAATGTTTAGTTGGAATTTTATGTAAGCCGAGGATTAAAATATAAATCCAACTACAATCAATTTGGAGTCTAATAGGTGGTGGCTCAGGTAAAAGTTTTAAGTTAAAAAGGCTAAGTTGGGCTTGACTTGGGTTGACTTAGATTTGGTTTGATTTAGTTTGATTTAGTTTTGATCATTTGGATATGGATTTCATTTATATTTGTGAATATAAATGAAGAAATAATTGATTTATAAAGAAATCAATTGAATTTAATTTAATTTAAAAGGGTTTTGGTTAAGCTTATGAAGGTGGTTCATATGACTTATGAAGGGTCTTGGGATTTCAATTTGATTTTAGGTTTCAATCATTTAGAGTCAAATTCGGAAATAGATTTCGAATTTGAATTCAAATTTGAGGTTTGGTTTGAGATTTGAATTTGAGTTTGATTTGAGAAGGTGCATATAGATTGGGTTTAAGCTATAGGATAGGTGATTTTCTTAAGTCCTAAAGCATGACTTAATCCTATGATTAACTCTTATAAGTCTCTATGTTTAGGTTAAGTATTCACCTAATCACTAGAAGTGTCTTATGACTAAGGAACACTTAGTGTCTAGAAGAGTCCTAAGTCTAAGAAGAGGAGGTTGAGAGGTCACTCCAAAAGTGAGGTCAACATGTTACAAGAGAATTTCTAACCAAAACTTACACATGTAATCTAATGAGGAATAATTAGTGTTCTTAGACCGGACAAATTCTCTTTCTTGAAAGGTGAGGATGCACCATATGATTGTACACTTTGAACATCCTTGGTCGATAAACTTCTAAATTTTGCTTAGATGGAGCTTTATTTCATTAAGCACGCCAAGCTTTTCCATCCATAGACGAACATTCTCATATTGAATTAGTTTATGTTGAATGACTACTCAGAGTAGAAGTAATTCAATTTCAAGTGCTAAGACTACTTCAGCTCCAAATACTTTGGCATAAGGAGCGGATTTTGTGGGAGTAAAGTCTAGATGTCATGTCGTTATCTTTCTTTAAGGCTTTCACCGAGGCTCGACCTCCAAATTTACTTACTTTTGCCGGACCTTCGATGGTGGATTATTCGGCATGTGGTCCAAATGTCACTTCGATTACCATGCTTGAATTGGTTGACATATTTCTGAGGTTGTAGGAGGAGGTCTCCTTGGAGGAGCAACTCTAGCCTCCCTGATGATAAGACTTCGATATTTTCTTTTCATTAGTTATTTCTCCTTAGCAACTTTGAAGACTCGATGCACTCTTACATATACAGTTTTGAGTTTCTTCACTAGAGAAGTTGGAACCTGACATTGCTAGGTCTAGAAGGACTGTTTGATTTGACCAATAGAGTTGTTCTGTTTTACCCATCTTAGGCTGTCAAACTTGTTGTGGGTTGGAACACTCACTTTTGGTTCGACAGCTGGTTGTACAAATTTTTTCTTGAATAATGATTGCTGAGCACATAATTCATCATTTCCCTTTCTCCGTTGTCTCTGGATTAGCTTGTTTCCAAATGAAGAAGCTTCTACATCGCTACTTCTCGAGGCTTCGACCTTCATATTTATTTTCCTTTATCGGGACCTTTCAATAGCGAATTCTTGAACATGCGCCGTGTGTCATACCCCATGTTTCTCAGATAGGAATTACTTAGACGAGCATTACCGAGTAAGAGTAGCTTCTTTCGTGAAGTTTTCATTTTCTCTAATAATCTGCATTGAAACTTT